>CM042555.1:19192500-19385000 GCA_023630585.1 Cranoglanis bouderius | reverse complement strand
GTGCTCACTGGAACTCTCCTCGCCCTGGCTTAGCCCAGGAGACTCAGCCCGCTCCTGTGGCTCTGGAGGACTGCAGGGATCTGGCCGCCGCTCAGCCTCAGCTGGCTTGTATTCAACTGGCTGGTTAGAGCGCAGGATCTGCATGAGTTCTGGCTCCTTCGCTTTGGAATTACCAGTACTCCTCGTCCCATCCCCTGTCCCGCTGCCGGCTGGCCTGGTGGGCTCTCTCTGCTTGGCAGGAGTAGTGCTGTACTTGTCTGGCTCAGGACTGCCATCTGTGTCATCTTGGACCAGGTCGATGCAGACGATGTCATCTTTGCTCGCTGTGTGAGCTTTACAGCCCAGAACTTCTGGCCCCTCAGATTCCCTCTCAGCTGTGTAGCGCGTGTCTGTGTCCGACACACCGTGCTGTTTGTAAGGGGACTCCTCATGCTGCCAAGTCTTCTCCTGAGGCCTGGACCTCAGCTCAAGTCGCTCATTGACTTTGGGGTCAAGAGGCAAGTGGGGAGACATTAGGGGATGAACCATCTCTTGCGAATCATGGTAGGTTACATACTCCGCATAAGGAAGACTAGGCTTGTGAGGCAAACGAGTGGAATACAAGCTGTTGCTGTTCAGCAGGACTGGATGGGGGTACACTGGCCCTTTGCTGGGCAACTGCAAGTGTGGGAGCGACATGCTTTGTGGAACAGAGTATGGAAGGTATCTGTTAGCATATGCCAAGCTAGTGGACAAGTAGGCTTCCCCTTGGGTCATGTAGAGGTGAGGGCTCCCCACCTGTCCATTTTCTATGTGAGGCTGCTGGGGTTTGAAGCCAATTTCAGGCGTATCTGATTTTTTAGGGGTCTTCACAGGCTTTGAGGCCAATGGCTGGCTGTTACCACGATTAGTAGATTGCACCTTCTCTGGTGGAGTGGGCGCAGACTTCGGCCAATCACCGTTTACCTTAGGAGACGGTGAGGCAGACGATGGACGACACGCTGAAGTTACAACAGCAGGAGCAGTGTTTGATACGACACCATTGTTGGGCTCTCCAATCCTCGGACACGAAGAGCTCCTTGGCTGTGAAATGACATGCTCCAGATTCTTATTTTTGATGACAGTGGAACCTTTGTTGTGGTTGGATTCAGAACAGAGTGGCTGGGTTGTGCTTGGCACCACCCAGGAAGAGTGTAAAGTGCTAATAATCTCAGGCCTCTCTGGAGTTTTAGAAGAAGTGCTGACAGCAGAGGATGAGGGGGAAAGAGTCTCTTTTAGAAGCTCTCTGCTAGGAGGAAGTCCATAACGAGAATTGGGAGAGTAGCCCAGATTTGCTAAAGCCTCCAGCTTTGGAGGAAATCCATTAGGAGGTCCTTCAAAATCCATGATCTTGGCAGATAGATCTAATGGCTTGTCTGCTGGGTCTTTGGTAGGGGGCCCCTGCTGTACAGGTTTCTCAGTGGAGGTTTTAATGGGTGAACTACAGCCTTTCCTCTCGGTTCCTCCACTCCTGTGCTGCTCTGAGCTCCCTTCTTTAGACTTGGGCTTCTGACTAGCGCTCCTTAGTGGGGAGCGATGCTCTTGGGGTATGTAGTATGGATGGGAAACTGCTGGAGTGGATGAGGTTGGTAACGAGGATGAAGGACTCCGAAATACGGTCTTTTGAAGGTCTGAAGTGCTGTCCACAAGAGGTGGGGGAGCACTAGGGGGGTGGGTGGGTCGTGGAGTGGGGCGGGGTGCCTGCATCACCAGAGAAGGGCTCGAGTCTACTGGAATACTGGCACTAGAGTTGCTGGTTATGCTAGCACTACTACTAATGGTGCTGCTGCTACTACTAATGGTACTACTACTGCTACTGCTGCTTGAGCTCTTGCTGGAAGGGATTCGATTGGACTTGCTGCTGCTGCTGTTGTTGTTAATATTTACACTGCTAGAGTGTTGCCTCTCGCTTTGTGCCTGGTGGTGGGACTGAGCTTGCTGATGTAAGGCTTGCTGCCCAAATGCAGAGGGCTCATGGTGAATCCTTGGCCCAATACTCTGTAAGGTTTTGTCCTGATGGTGCACCAGTGGGGATAGAGCTGTAGGGGCTACTGTAGCTGTGGGGATTCTTAAAGGAGGGGCAAGAGGTGACGAAATGGGGGCCGGAGGATAAGGCGGCATGTAGAACAAGCGCTCAGCACCGGCTGCACTCCCTCCTGCCCCAGGACAAAGCGACTGGTAGGCCAGGTGTTGGGGCAGGTATGGTGAAGGCTGTGACATAAATGATGCTTTGTACATATTCAGAGCAGCATACTTGCTGGTGTCTAAAAAGGGATACAGTCCCGCCTCATGGTAAGGGCTCGTCCACGGGAGACGCAGGTAGCTGGTGCTGCTGCCACCATTTAATCCCAGGTCAGAGGGCTTATCAACAGGTCCAACACGCCTATCCAAGCCCAAAGCTTCTGCACCGGATCCAGGCACAACCAGAGGTTTCTGAATCCCCGGAGTTGGGCTTTTATAAAGTCCAACATAGCCATTAGTGGCCTTTC
The DNA here is from genome assembly GCA_023630585.1 of Cranoglanis bouderius. NCBI lineage: Eukaryota > Metazoa > Chordata > Actinopteri > Siluriformes > Cranoglanididae > Cranoglanis > Cranoglanis bouderius. Next base: position 19,382,493 of record CM042555.1, on the reverse strand, counting down.
TGCTGTCCAGCGACACATCAGTTTTATAGAGTAATTCTGGCATCCGGTCCCCAATGTAGCCTTTTTCCGTTGGCAGGGTTCGGATTCCTGGCGGATAAACCATTCCCCCGTGAACGTGGAGGCTTTCCCGCATTAGGCTGCTCCGATCAATGCCAAGTGCTGTGAGTGGGTTCATTCTGCAGGCTGCACTTGCATCCACCTGGAAGGAAGAGAGATGAAAAAGCAAGCCAGTTCAAGCACAAAATTATTATCTCCAGTTAATTCAAGTGGATCACAGTAAACGGATATGATGATAAAGCAAACACTGATTACGAGAAAATACGTACATTTCTATGACTACAATGATAAAGTTACATATTTTGTGGTCAAATTTCATAATCAATACCACGGATAACTTACACAACTCGTACATAAAGTCAGATTTAAATAAGGAGTCACATAGGGCGATTTTTTTGTTTGTTTCCACACACTAAAGTCTGAATGGTGCAGACGACGCAATGTAGTCAAGGTCACAAGAGGGAAATTGTTCATAAAAGTCGGCCTCTCCGAGGCTTCTGCGGGGGCAGACGGGGCTTTGATGTATGCTGTAGACGATGCCCAGCAGACAGCTCAGATCCGTCTTCCCATCAAGCCCCAGAGAGACCGCATCACGCATCTATGCCAATAAGATTGCGGGGATTTAAATTACACGGATGCCTACTGCCTACATACAAACAACGGAGAGAACAACTAGCAGGGAATAGAAATGTCGTATGGAGGACTGATGCACAACAGGAAGGGCGGAAAACTTATGTTTTATTATGGCTGCTAAAAAAGGGAGTGAGGGGAAGAAAGAAATATCGTCAAGGGAGCTGTTTTTTTTTTATGATGCATATGATAAGCAGTCTTAAAAAACACGCCTTACCATGCTTTGAATCACGACTTCTATTGCTTGATTAGTTCACGTTGGATGTTCTAGTCAGCACCATCCCTTGATTGACTTCCTACGAGAGGAAAAATAAAATTCAAGTGGAATTCATGTATTAAAATAGCCCAAGTTCATGTTTACAATTTTTTTTTGAAAACATAAGGTCATATCTTTTCATTTTCTCACACACGCACGGTTTTCACATAGTTCCAGTTCAAGGTTTTTTAACCAGTTTGGCAGGACGGAATGAGTGCTCAGTACAAAAGAGGAAAAAGGAGGGAGAAAAAAAGAAAAGAAAAGCAAACAGTATGTCCGGTCAGGCCTCAGTCTGACTGTCTCTGTTAAAGACGCCTGCGTTCGCATGGCCCGTATCCAGGCTGCAGAGCAGTATTCAGACCATGTGACATTGTTATCTAGTCACAAGCACTCTGATAAGGAATGCCGCCGTGCACTGCTCACCCTCCTCCTTCACACACACACACACACACACACACACACACACACACACACAATGCCCGGCGCCCGCAGATGAGGAGGAGGAAGAGGAGGAGGAGGAGGAGGAGGAGGGGGAATTTCATCATAGCATAGATGCTATCACCCAGCCCCACCGCTTGGCAATGACATAAAAGCGGAGCTTTGTTGAGCTCGTGAGCCGCGCCTCCGTTATTGATGGCTCTACAGAGCCCTCGGATTTCAATAAGGCAGACCCGGGGCTCTTATCTGCAGATGCGGTCTCGGCCGCTGCCGTTGCAGGAGGAGGACAGACCGCCCCCGGTCTCATCAATCAAAGCGGGCTTCGGCCTCACGCGCACAAAATCCTCTCGCCGCTGGAGTGTTTTCGTCACTTCCATGGCAACACATGTAGCAACAAGGCCAGAACGTTTAAACAGGGAGGGTTCGTGGCCTGCCATTTCAGCCTCGCTGCGCGTGATCACAATAAAAAACAGTCGATTATAATAACGAGCTATGTAGACTAGCATGCAAATTATTATTATTATTATTATTATTTTAATTCAAGAGCCTTTTATTTCTACAAAGACACTTTCTGGTCAAGATTATAATCCACACAAGAAATGAAACAGTGAAAAAAGTATATTAGTTCCCATCAGCACGTCAGAAAATCCTCCGCATAAATTCTAGCTTTCCCCTTTGAGCTGCAATTCCTTCCTTCCCTCCCTCCGTCCGTCCATTAAAGACTAATCCGAGCGAATCGTTCGGCCACGTGCTCCCCTGCGCACTCGTTTTCCGCGCTCTTAACGACCCCGCGCGCTAGTCTGAGTACATTATGCGTCCCGGGCTGCTTCGGTGTGAGACCGCTCACCTCCTTGCTGAGGAGAAAATAGTATGCAGCTCGAAGGCAATCAATCGCAAAGTGACACTCACGGAGGCGCCTTTGTTCGCTGCTAAAAGTAACCTGGCTCTAAATCCCCACTCAAACCAAATGTGTGGGAATCTGCCGGGTTTACTCGTTGAACAGGCTCGTGCTTTGGTGCGTGCATCAACACTTTAATAAACTAAATCAGGAGGTGCTTATATAAACTTTCTGCATGCTTTTGATTGATATGAAAAAGTGCCTGTAATATGTTTTACTATCTAGTGCGCCTATAGACCAAAAAAAAAAACCCAAAAAAACCCCAACAACCCAGAATTGAGTTATAAAATATAAATATTCTAGCATTTCCCCGTTATAAGCCTAACACATTAATTCTAATAATATACTAGAACGAGGAAAACCTAACTGTTGCCATGTTGAGGACAATATCACACGCCAATGATTGTGCAACTAGATTGTGGAACAAGGACAAGTATTTACAAATAATGAACAATTAAAGCATACACACACTCCTTTTTTTCATTAATTCGGTGAAAAACAAACTGAAAGCCGTCTTGCGTTTTTGGTTTAGACTTTGTTTTTAAAGCTGTGCGTGTGTGACTCTCACGGGGAGACGCCAAGGGCACGCGGAAGGCGTGTGAGCAGCTGCGTCGCTCCGTGTCGGCAACGAGACAGGCGATTAAAAAAAAACCAAAAACAAAAACCATTCCTGGCACGCAAAAGACGAGAGAGTGTAAAATGTGCCGGGTTGGAGGTGTGGATTTAGGCACATAAGACCTCGTAAATCCTGCGGTAAAAGGAGGAGGTGGGGCTTCGGAGACGGTTAACAAATATATGACGCGAGCGCTTTATCCTGGTCAGGGTCACGGTGGAGGATCAGGCGCATATCCTAGGAGCACTGTGTGCGAGGTGTGAATACACACACATACACACACACACACACACACACACACACTCAAATCTATGCATGATTTAGAATCGCCAATGCACCTACCCAGCAGCGCAGAGTTCAGATTTCCGCCTTTGCGAATAAAGCAAGCACAGGCAGATTTCAGTGTGTGGTCATTTAACGTGACAAGAAGTGAAACTGCTGCACTGTGGTGGTGAGCTCACAGGAAGTTCAAAGTTCACGGTTTTGTTGCGATGGTGTAATCAGTGTTTAAAATAAATAAATAAATAAATAAATCCAGACTACGGAACAAACCAAAGGTATGACACTGTACTAATTACTACATCAATTAATACACTTCAAACACACGGAGGAATCGGCTACATTCCATTTTTGGCTTGTTTTAAGATTATATCCTTAAGATTTTATCATTGTTTCATTTTTGCTTCACTTCACTTTGGTGATGAAAAAGTCTGACGGTTGTTGCTGAAGAGTTAATACAGCTATCCATGCTTCTATGTTTCTGACACACACACACACACACACACACACCCTACTACTAAACACGGTCATAAACTGGCGAGAGAAGAGAAATCACCTTCACGTGCAGCAGAGGAGGAATGACCAAAAAAACCCAGCCAATAGTCTTAGGGAAAAAAATACAAGAAAGAAAAAGGAAGAGGTTATTGCCATGAAGGACAAAACGGCCTGGATAAACGATTAGCCTACCCCGGTGACGCGGGTTTTTTTTTTTTTTTTTTGGGGGGGGGCTCAGACTCTCGCGCGCCCGTGGGATCTTCGTCTCCAACGGAGAGCGAGAGAACATGCCAAGAACAGCAGCGCACGTCCAAGATCAAAACTCCACGCAGGCTGGTGGCCAGACGAGGGGTCACTTTCAGGGATTTTAACCGCAGATACATTTTCATTTGTTTAAATACACGTAGGCTTTGAAACGGACACACAAGTCACACGCGGTTTTCAGACACTTACTTTTATTCCCCTCCCCACACACATATGATCACACGTCTTCACACGTGGGCAGAACATGATGAAATGCACTTGTGTGCTTTATGTAACCTCCGTTTCCTTCTTCTAGTTTTTTTTTTTTTTTTTTTTTTTTTAATCTTACGTGTAGCTGTTGTGATTTTGTTGTCCAAAAAACGACGGCAAAGTCTTGAATCTTCAATCACGTGATCACACGTCCACAACGACACCATGACGAGTGGAAAAACATGCGATTCTTTTTTTAATAAGGGATATTTACCATTGTTTATTCTTAATATTGCAATCAAAACTATAACACAGTTATTCCAATGGTAATAAACTGTATTTTATTCATCCTCGACCAATACGCTGAGAGAGAGAGAGAGAGAGACAGAGACAGAGAGACAGAGAGAGAGAGAGAGACAGGGGAATGGGAGAGATGAGTTGCCGGGCCTGCGAGCTCCTACGCTATTAGTCTCGACAGCTCACGCGGCACCACCATTTCACAGCTTGTGAGCTTAGACAACTTCGTGGAAGAGCGCACAGGAAGGCGTGTGTGTGTGTGTGTGTGTGTGTGTGTGTGTGTGTGTGCGTGTGTTGGTGGGGGGGGGGGGAGACAGTGCACAAAAGTACGCTTGTGTATATACATGTAATTCTCTATTATATATTTGTGTATATACACGTACATTGATTTTACATTGATTCCCCCACCCGCCACTCCCCACGTGCGTCAAGAGAAACTTCCAGAACCTCTGGACGTGCACGCGTCATTAGAAACGTTCTTGTGTGGTATCCAAGTCTCATTTCGCGGCACTTAAGCACTCTCTGGTCTCTTGCACGGCTGCTTTAGTGTTATGAAAGGAGGAGAAAGAGCACGCGCCTATGAGTGTGTGTGTGTGTGTGTGTGAGACGCTTAGGTCAATATGACAGCGGTTTTATACAAATAAGTTTCTAAGAGGTGAGATACTGGTGGTCTCAGACGATTTCAACAAGACATGGTGATTTCCAAAACCACACACACACACACTACTGTAACAAAACATTGTCACACGAACGGTGCTGTAAAGGTCACGCGCTCTGACGAGACTACTTACATCCTGAAAAGTCAAAACAGGACGCTGTCTCGTGAAAGGCTCGTGCAATAATAATAATAATAATAATAATAATAATAATAATAATAATAATAATAATGTTCCCTTCAGCACACTATTTATGCAGTTTGGAACACTTACTGAAAATAAAAACACAAAAAGTCGTGTGTGTGTAGTTTTGTGTGTTCACGGTTTTAAGACTACATGATAACGCAAAGCACGGCTTTATCCTTCCGGTGCGAGCACGCACTATACCGTATAACATCGCGTGCACTGTGGTGTTTTTTTTCCTTTTCAGTGGTGTTCCGTTCCTCGCGCTGGCTGTTGGAAAAAAACGCGCACACACACAGAAAAGGAAGAAAAGAAAACAATGCGTAGGCGTCGCTCCGGGCGCTCCTGCTGCGGCATGGAGAGAGAGAGAGAGAGAGAGAGAGAGACTCGGTGAAGCGAGGCGATGAGAGACGAGACGAGACGGAACGAGCTCTCGCGTTTCAGCGCTGCCGTCCCGAGGGGCCCGCGCGCGTCCCGGGGAAGGCAAGGCTTCCATTCAAAACCCGTGACGTCTGCGGCGCGAGCCAACTCGGCTCTGAAACGCGATCCGCGCCAGCGCGAGGTGATCTTGTCCCCCCCGTCGCGCCTCGCGCTTTATTCCTCCCTCACGTCGGCTCTCGCGCGAGATATTTCCGCTCTCAAACGGCTCGCGTGGGGATGAATATAAAGCAGAGAGAAACAGCAAACTGGGTTTTAACGGAGAACAAAAAAAACTATTTAAGAAAGCAACCCGACTTTCTTCCAAGCGCGCGGATGGAAAAAAAAAAAAAAAAAAACGAGACTCGTTTTTTTTTTCTTTCTTCCTTTCATTTGTTCCTCAGGCAAAACCACTTCCTAAACAAAAGGCGCGCTCTAATCCCGGACCCATATAATTCAAACAGCCACCCGATCCTTTTTGACCTTTGACCTTTTTTTTTGTTTTTTTGCTTTTTGAATCAAAAGAACTTTGCCCTAGTCGACCTGTTTTTGCACCACTGACGCACCAAAACACGCTTCCTGTTATAATACGAGTGATATGATAACGCACGAGCTGGTTTCTGGGTTGCTGGTGGGTTTTTTTTTTGGAGACTCTCGGGCGTGCACGCGGACCCCCGTGCAGGCAGGCGCGAGTTCCAAGCTGAGCCGCCCGCGCTATAAATAAACAAATCCGGATAGCGGAGACGAACATGACGGGAGGGAGAGACGGAGGGAGGGTAGGCAAAGCGAGTAGAGGCGAGGCGCGGGGTAAGTGAAGGGGGGGGGGGGGGGTGAATGGCGTTTGGGAGAAACCAAATAAACGGGCCGCCGGCAGCTGATAGAGAGACTACGCGGCATGTTTATTTTTCCACAGCCGCCGACCTGCGATTAAAGCGGTCACGACACATGACGTGGAATTTCACCTCTTGAGCAACACGTCGCACTGGACCAGTGACCACCCACGCTTCAGCGCGTGATGCAACATTCAACGGCGACCCGTTTTTTTTTTTCTTCTTCTTCTTTTTGGCCCATTTCCACCTCACGGCTGCCTCGAGCGCCCGTTTTGACTTGCAGCACTGATTATACACGTGCTATGACGTATTATTGACCCCAGTCACAAGTTGATTAATGGTGCACTCACACGTGCTTGATGAATCCTGCCTTTATGCCGCGCTCAATGGAGCGGATTGGGACCAAACATTTCTAAAGAAATAGCTCTTTTCTACGTCTTGTGGATTGCTGATCGCTATAGTTACAACATTCATTTGTTGTTAGCACCATTAACAACATGCTGGGCTGAAATCTACCTTGGGTGCGTAAACAAAAACAAAATTTAAAGGTGCAGTCTGCTTGTAGCCTGTGATACAGAAACTAGCTTACACATAGCTACCCAGCCAGCTACTAAAATAAGTGTAAAAGTCCAAATAGCTGCATAAATTTCGTTGGTCTGAATAAGCGACTAACACAACAGTGACATTTTGCATCAATACTTAACCATTAATGATTGGCGGTTTAGATGTTTTGTTTTGTAATGACAAGTTTTTTTGTGCTTTCTCGTCAGTAAGAATCTGCGTTAATCAATCTGTCCAGGATTTTGCGATCGCAGAAATTAACGCAAAATCAAACAAACTACGCCATGACATCATCACAACGTGCATTCAGCCAAAGCCTTCTTCGATTCACGTGCGTCAAACATGAGTACAGCTAAAAGGTCTCACTTACCAACAAAGATTGCGCAAAACTATTTAGTGCAACTGCAATTTCGCAATTCAAGTAGTTTTTCGCAAAATAAAGCACAAAAATGCCGCAAATTGTCTCCGGTCTGATGAGCTGCCTTTAGCAAAACTGTTCACGTCAATGAAGATTTATGCCTCCTTCAGTTGTTGGTTTGTTTGTTTTTCCATTTACTTGGTTAGGTCTTGGGAAAACACTTCGCTGGTCCACATCGAGACTTCAGTCCACCATAATCTACATATAATCTTACGTGGGGGAAAAAAAACTGCACCGTCGTGTCGCACCTCACGATTCTCCTGATTCAGTTCATACACAAAGTTAGCGCTGTTGTAGTGCGTGTCGCAATGATGGGGTACTTTTCCCACACCGCTTCGTTGATGAGAAATGAAAAGAAATACAACCCTGGTGTGTTCAAATGTCTCCAAATCAAAGAAGCGAGTTGTTTATTGTCATACTCATACACTGTTAGGAAGAAGGGTACTAAACTGTCACTGGGGTGGTACCTTCAAGAGTACACCTTTTGTCCCTTTTAACGCATTTTCTTTTACCTGGAAAAAGGACCACAGGCCTTCAGGTACTACAGATAAGACAAGGATCTTGTCATATCTTGTTTCCATCATAGCAACAAGGAAGGGCAGAGTTTGTACTAGTACTATTTTTTTTTCTAAGAAAGCCGTAGAGTCATACGAAAAAGTACAAACCCAAACTTCGAGCCTGACCTTAACCTTGAGCACGCTAATTCGTGAGAGTCAGATCATGTTGAATACACCTGTAGCAAAAATACGGTACCATGCTACAAGGGACACTGAACTAGTACCTAGTACCAATTTTGGGGGGCGTGGCCTGGCCTTCAGACAATTCTAACACCCTTGCCGTGACGGTCTGCTGTTTTTGGGTGGCTTGGGACGCAGCCTGCAAAGTCCAATTACGACTTTTATGCCTTTTCCACGAATCTCGCGCCCACAGGCTGGGAAATTATGGGAGGGTTTGACGACGCCGGGGCCGGTCTGCGTGCACATAAAAACACACGCGCGCTATAAAACGTGCCTTTGTTTTTACAATGCACTTTTTGTTTTCCGTTACGTGGGAAGGCGACTCCGGGTTTAAGAAGAGATTAACTTAAAAAAAAAAAGAAAGAAAGAAAAAACAGCGTCTGGGGGACAAAAGAAAACAGGACTGTCTGAAAAAAAAAACACGCCTCAAGAACGAGACAAACAACTAAGATTATTTATAATGTAAAAGGCCAGGCAGCTCACGTAGGGGAGGAAAGACAGAAAAAAACAGAGACCACGCAAGATTTCGTATAAACTACGATTCTCGTCTCTCTTTCTCTCTCTTTTTTTTTTTTACCCTCGCACGTGCCCCGGAAAACAAATTAAATGCCATGTAAACTGACTTTAAATCGCGTCTCACGTATGAAGGTAAAACGTTGTTTCCACTACTGGGGGCCAAAAAAAAACGACCCGGAAAAAAAAAAAAACGAAATGGCGGTGTGTGCGTGACCTCCAAAAGCGCTTAACTGCAAAGTCGCGAGCACAAGGTGAGGTTACCGTCTGGAAAAAAGGGCGAGGCTTCCAATCGATAAATCTAGCCGTATCTATGCTTTGAGAGAAAAACGAAATGCAGCACGGATCGTGATCGCGAGCTCCGACAAAACTTGACGTGAAAACCAGAACACGTGCATTTCCGAGAAAGCCGAAGCTTCCACAGAATCGTGGTGTGTTTTCACTTTGAATAGACGCCGAGGAAGAAAAAAAATCCACAAAGGTCAGCTAAGAGGAAAGTCCCGTGATATGTGTGTGTGTGGATATAAAAAAAATCATTTATGAATGACAAATATCCCGGAAATGCAGACGTTTAGGCATGAAGGGACGCGAACTCTAGTCGGGAAACGTCTCGCGCACGTTAGTGTGAAGTAAAGTGAAGTTCGTGCCGACCCGGTCACCGGAATGCTCGCGAGTCAACCGAGGAAACGTACACAAACATGTTTACAAACAACTTTTTTTCTTTCAGAGCACGCGATTGCCACGAATGCCTCTGATTAGCTACTTGTAAAGGATTATGTCGTTTAAAGCCAAAACTCGGGGACACACACACACACACACACACACACACACACACACACATACACAAAGAGAACTGCTATAAATAAAGTTCAGAACTTATTACCTGTAATGAATGAGAAGTGTGAAATCCGGTGCTCCGTGAGCACGAGCGGTGTTTTCCTCTTGCTCAAACTCACAATGGACGCAGCGCGAGCGCCGTGTCGGGACGGGGCAACAACAACAACAAAAAAATATCCGACCTGAAAGTGGAGACGGAGTGAGCGCGCGGCTCGACTCGGTATTTTCGGGACTTCAGGGTCTCCGCGAATATCCGCTCAGAGAAGAACACGGTGCCGAGTGCGGAAGAGACACGCGCATCTTTGAATTCCCAAAAGAAAGCTCCGAAAGCGAATCCGGTTCCTTTGTCCGAACACAGCGCGAGTCCATGTGGCGGAAAACGCGAGCGCAAACGCGGTGAAGACTTCCCTTTGGACTCCGGCGGACACACACACTCACTAACACAAACAAAAAACTAATTCGGTCCGCTCGCGCCTCGCAGCGCCATGTTGGGGGCTCGGCGAGACACAGGCGAGCACGCCGCGCGACGGTACGGTTCCTCCTCACTCACGCGCACAAACCGGAATGCGCCGGCGACGAACACACAACCTTGGAACTGACAATCGTGACGCTCATTTTTCTTTCCCTTCCTCAAATCCTCCGCGTAAGACGCCACGCCAACGATCACTCTTTGTTCCCGGGTTTACGAACGCGCGAGATCCCGAACGCGCAGCTGAGCGGCCGGAGAGTCGAAAACTGCTGCTCGTTTCGAGCTCGCGCGCGAGACTGGCTCCTGACTCACGCACACACACACTCACATTCACACAAGCTAGCTCGCTCTCTCTCTCTCTCTCTCTCTCTTACGCGCCCTACCCAGAAGGCCAGTCGGGGAGGGGGGGACCGCAATTACCATAAAAACCTCCGCGCGACGCCCGCGAAAGGGGGGGGGGGGTGTAAGAGAGAGAGAGAGTAAACAAAATAAATCGGCAGCCTAACGGACACCGAAAACAACACCACAACTACACCGCGTGTTACAGAGAAAACGCTCGCGACTTGACACGGAGTAACATCTCAGACACGCGCGCACCAAAATATCACCTCTCACGTTAACTCACTTTCTCACGCGCCCTGATCCGGGACAATGTCTTACTTTAATAATACTAATAAATATTAAAGAAAAAGAAAGTAAGGAAGGGATAGACAGAGGAAAGTTAAAAGACAGAAATAAAGACAGAGACAGACAGAATGAAAGAAAAAGAAAGGAAGGACTGAAGGAGGATAGAGGAAAGAAAAAGGCGATGGACAGAGAAATGCTAGAAGAAAGAAAGAATGGGTTAAGGGAGGAAAGTTAGAAGTAAGAAAGAAAAAAGAACTGAAAAAGGAAAGGAAGGTTAGAAGAAAAAGAGAAATAGAAAAGAGAAAGACGTGTGAAGAGAGAGAGAGAGAGAGAGAGAGAGAGAGAGAGAGAGAGGATAAAAGGATAGAAGAAGGATGAAAGGATCAGCTCGGATTAAAAACGAGTAGATTTTTTTGTAGATGAGGAAAATTCAGTGTTTATTTCAGCGCGTGAGCCTCCTGAGCTTTGACCGCACAGTCACGTGATTAAAGACAATAACGGAGACAATAACGTCAGAAAAATATTACACACGAGGCAGCGTTACTGAGCACGAGGAGGATTAAAGCAGCCGTAAAGCCGAGGCAGAGGAATGTTTCAGCAGTAAAACCGGCTTGAGTTCAAATAAAGAAAAGTCCCGCGTGCGCCGCTTTAATACCGGAGCTCACGGCGCGCGCCCGTTCGCACCGGGCCCGGTGTTTACAGAGGAAGAGCGATAATCGCGCGAGCTGGGAGCGGAAATGGGACTCGCTTAAGGCCTAACTGGGGGAAGGTGGTGAGTGGGTGTGGGTATGTGTGTGTGGGATTGGTGGGATTACCCTCCCCCACGCGCTCTACATTAAAAAAAAAAAAAAAGCTGTTGCTTTTCTTCTTTTTCCTTTGACTCTATCTGTCTTTGCGCTTTTCTTTTTGCTTGGTGCTTTCTATTTATTTATTAGTTTGTTTGTTTCTCCTTTTCTCTCTCTCGTGCTATCCATCTATCTAAAAAAAAATCCCTTTCTTTCTTTTGCATTTCCTGCTTTGTTTTCATTCTTTCTTTCTTTGCATTTTTCCCTCTGTTTAGCTTTTTTCTTTATTTTTTCTATCCATCCATCTCCTTGTTCTTCTTTTTCTTCTTTGTGCATTTTTTGCTTTTTATTTCCCTTCTTTTTTTCTTCCTTCCTTCCTTCCTTCTTGTATACAAGTGAGGGAAATGAGTCATGTATCAGTAATACTGAGTATCAGTTCTGACATTTTATTTACAGATGTACACTGAATTTTGCTCCTCCTTTCCCCTCCTAAACGAACAGATGACCGTGTTTAGGGACCACCGCCTGTACACTGAGTCATTACTGTTGTTGTAGCAGCAGGTGTGTGAGTGGAACATGATCGTGAAGGCTGTACACTGTACAATGGGGTGTTAGTTAGCTGGTCATTTAGTGGACTTTTAACACACACACACACACACACACACACACACACACACACACACACCTATAAACCTTTTATACAATGATGAAATATACTGTATTATAGACTATTAGCACTCAAAGGCCATTTCCAGGCATATAGAGTTGAGTGCAATAGTTTGTCCCCCTCTCCTCTATTCAACAATTTATCTACAGGTTAAAAAGAATTCCAAGAAGATGGTGTGTGTGTGTGTGTGTCTCTGTGTGTGTGTGTGTGTGTGTGTGTGTGTGTGTGTGTGTGTGTGTGTGTACACTACAACAAGCACAAGATGTGCTATGGGCCTCTTGGGCTTGTTTATATTTTAACAAACACAATTTTCCCAAAGGAACATCAGAGAAACCAAACACACTCAATGTTTTTGCTTTTGTCTCCTTTTTATCCCTGTCTCTCTTTTTTTTTGTTGTTGTTGTCTTTTTTAAATGCTACATTTGCCACTTAACTATATTTGCATATTCATTAATTAATGATCTTGTATAAATAATAAAATGTTTATGGCTATTATAGAGGCTTATAAAGTTTCAACTTTCCAGTTTGGAAGGGTTGCGCGTGTTTATATGCAGCACGGTAACCTGTATCTTCATTATCATCATCATCATTAACACACACACACACACACACACACACACACACAATCAATCCACACTTCAGCGTTTTCCCCCCAGCACCAACTCTGTAGCTTTGAACACGTTTCCATTCAAAATGCAAACTAAATGCACCGCGCATGTGTATGTGTGTATGTGTGTGTGTGTGTGTATGTGTGTGTGTGTGTGTGTGTGTGTGTGTGTGCGTGGGCGCCCGGGAGCTGATTTGCTACTTAATCCTATCTCCCCTCGCGCGCCCTCCTACCCTCCCTACTTCCCTCCCACCCTGAATCCCTCTCCCCGTCTCCCCATTGTGTTGCTCCGTGATTCCCGCTGAGAAAAAGAAGACGAAAAGGCGGGGGGAAGAAAGAGAGAGAGAGAGAAAAAAATAAAGGGGTTCTTGAATGCAGGTCCATCCGCTACGGCCCGGCCGGTCGGTGCTTTAATGTGCGTGCGCTCGCGCTCATCACGAAAAGCGTCCCTGGCAGGCGCGAAGGGGAGGGGGAATAAAAACAAAACAAAACCCGACAGGCTTGGTAACTTGGGTCGCGTCCCAAATTGCTCCATTACTGCCCCACTGGTCGCGGGGCTTTACTCAGGGGGAGGGGGTAATAAGTTGTGCATAATTAATTTATTAATTTATCATACACTTACACACTCTCAGAAGTGAAAGGTACCAAAGGAACCAGACTGTACTTTCTCCAGGTACATACTAAAGGTACCACCCGAGAGGTAAGGAGAAGTACAGTTTGGTACCTTTCATTTCTGAGTGTGTGTGTGTGTGTGTGAAAATGTATGCACGTGCCAGTCCACTTTATTTTAGTAAAAGTACAAGTACAGGTACTGTGCTGAAATCTTTATTAAGAATAGAAATAAAAAGAAAAAAAATATATCCACATTTGAACCCACTGAAGTATTTAAGAGTGATTTAACAATCCAGACATGATTCCTCAACATTTATTTCATAATTTTTATTACACGTGTATTAATTATTCTGATAAAATTCCGGACAAATTTGGTTCACCAATGTTTAATAACCTGACTAGCAAATGTACCAGATATAATTATAAGTGTTGTTTTTGACTGGAATTTATATATATATATATATATATATATATATATATATATATATATATATATATATATATATATATATATATATATATATATATATATATATACTTTTAAAAATGAACATCTGGATAAGAAAGCAAGTGAAGATATTTTCGTGGCATTTGAGATCTTTAACAAGTACTTGTCAATTTACCCAAGTACCAGCACTCACTGCAAATAATACTTGAGTAAAGTAAAAAAAATAGCACTTAAGATACACCATTGACTGATACCACTCCAGAGACAGGGAAAAGTACAGTTTAGTACCCCTTTTTCTTCTGAGAGTGTGGTCTACGATATGAAATGATTAAGACCTGCACGTCGCACATCTTCACATGCGCTTCCAACAAAATGGGTACTCGGCTGTAGTTTACCTTGTCGCTGGGGTGCTACCATGAAAGGATGCACGTTTTGTACCTTTAGTGTTCATTATTTACCTGGAAACCTTTAAAAATAAATCTAAAATAACTGAACCTCTAACTCTCCAGGTGCTTTTTCCTAGGTGAAAGGTACAAAACACGCACCCTTTATGGTACCACCCAAGCAACAAGACAAAGGTACCTTTATTTCTGAGAGTGCAGGGTGGTACATATGGTGTATGTAGTGTACACTTTATTCCACATTTACATACTAAAGATATGATAAAGGTACCACCCCAGCAACTTGGATAAATATAGTTTAGTACCAAAGTGTGGAAGGCTAAAAATAAATTGTGGCCTGCCTTCTCCCAGAGAGCCTACAACAACGGCAAATGTGTTTTATGTCGATAATGTTATCATTTAAATATTAACAAAACATCATTGGTATGTTGGTGTTTTAGCTTATATACTGTATATAAACTATAACTTGTTACTACTAATAAACTGTAAAAGATCGTTCAGTCATCGTGATCGTTTTGTATTGCCACATTTCCGGCGTTAAATATCGGAATATATTGCGTAACCGATTAACAGAGCTTCCCTGAGGCTGTATGATGAAACCGGGTATTATGACTAATCAATAAAGAGCGAGAACAGAAAGAAAAACAGATCTTGTGGTAAAGTGCTGTTCTGAAAACCCTGACATTAATGACTAATGCTTCCTTTTCCCATGCTGAGCATTATGGGCAATTCCCTCGATGACTATTCCCTTTAAAAATTTTCCTTTGAGCAAAGCTACATTTAAAATTTTTGTTTGTCCTTTCAGCGAACCCGGTCACACTTCTCCGCTTTGTTAGAATTAGGATAAATTAAAGTTTTAATATTTAAACGATGTATTTGCTACAGAAGAAACGTTATCGTTAGTATGTATAGTAACAACTACTTCGCAGGGATTAGTATGGTGGAGGAATAATAAACAAACGAAAGCGTGTTGTTATTTAACAAAGGGAAACGTTGATACTGTGAAGATTTCTGTATGGAAGGAGTCTCCAGTTTCAGCGTAACAGTCAGAGGTAAAGCTGTAATGCTGTAAAGTGTTTAGTTTACGATTTGCGGTTTCTTGGTAATTTCAAAAGCTGCGACTGTCTCTATTCCTCAAGCTAAGAAACGTTACTGAATCTGGTATGTGGCCGTTATGATGGTGGCAGGGATTCAGCCGAAGAGGAAACGGCCAGGTGAAGTGGAGTACAGAGTGTTATTGGGAGATTAGAACGAGGCCCTTGAAATCTTTCGGGCAGGATCTTAGTGAAGAAACGACAGCCTTAAATGGAAACACATTATCCATTTCCCCTTGTTTTCCTTAACTGTATCACCTTTCAGTGTTGTGCGTGGAATTCTAGGAGATAGGTGGGAGGCAGTTGACAGGAAGTAACTTTATTCAAGCATGTGACAGTATTTATGGCTATTTTTCACATCTTTCATCTTTCTATGTTCTTTCGATATTCATCAGTCACTCTTCCTTAAGGGTTCCTCAGCTTGTTCACCATTTCCTTACCAGAGAAAGTTCCTGATAGAACCGTAGAACCAGAAACTATTGAAAGATTTAACAAGGAACCCCTAAAGAACCCTTGAAGAACCATTTTTTTCCAAGAGCGTATGTATTAACTGGGTAAGTGTGTGATACAAAATATTTAGAACCCTGAAGTTCTGCTGGAACCCTTAAAGTTTCTGTGTAGAGGTTATCAGAAAGGGTTTCATGAGAACTCCTGGTTTTTTTGTTGTTTTTTTTTGTTTTGAAGCTAAGAATCCTTAATTATGCCTTAAGGAATTACAGACCCATAAATGTTCTTGGCATCCAAAAGTAGTTCTTTGGTAGGAACCCTTTAAAAGTCTATGTACAACTTTAGAATAACGTGTTTTTTCTCAGAATGTATGTATTAACTGGTTAAATGTGTGGTACAAAATACTTAAGAGTTCTTCATGGGTTCTTTAGTGGGTTCATTAGATAATCAAGGGTTCTGAAAAAAAAAGATTCCACTTGGAATGCTTTCTGACAGAAAAATACATAGAAACATTAAAAGAACACTTTTTTTTAGAAGCTAAGAAACCTTAATTACCCAAAAGTATTTAAGGGTTTGTTGGGTAATTAAGGATTCTTAGCTTCTACTTGGAACCATCTCTGATAGCAAAAAACTTTGTTCTACATAGAACCTTAAAAGGCTCCAACTGAAGGACTCAAAATTTTACAATGAATCCTAAAATAATTTCAGATAATTAAATTACTTCCAAAAAAAAGGTTCAATGAAGAACCTTGCAGCGAAATGTTTCCCTATCTGAGCTCTAAAAATGTGTATCGCCCAGTTAATACATACGTACACTCTCAGGAAAAAAAAAGGTTCTTCAAGGGTTCTTCAGGGCTTCTACTACTGATAGGAAAGCACTTTGTTGTAAGGTTCTACACAGAACCTTTAAGGGGCCTAAGTGAAGAAACTTTTTTTTTTTTTTTTTTTGGGAAACTAAGAACACTTAATTATACAAAATTCTAGGGTACGTTGAATAATTAAGGGTTCTTACAGTAGCTTCCAAAAAAGGTTCTACTTGGAACCATTTCTGAGCACAAAATCTATGTTGTAGTGTTCTACACAGAACCTTTAGAGGTTTCAATTCCAACACTTAAGATCTCTTGGAACATCTTATCCAGTAAAGCCTTAAAGAACTTGGTAACTGTGTGGAACAAACTCAAAATTATTGCTCGTCTTGGTACACTCTAGAGAAAGAAGCGTTCTTCAAGGGTTCTTTAAAAGGACACTGGATAAGTGATTAAGTGTTCCAAGTCCTCTAACATGTTTTCTGATTGGGATTTATCGTAAGGTTCTACACAGAACTCTGTTTCCTGCAGCAGGACAACCGACGATGTTCTAAGAGTGTAGTATGTGTACTCTGAAGCATCAAAATACTCTCAACTACGTTCTAACGCGTGCTGCGTTTTTTACAATCCAGAAGCCGGAGCGTAATTCCATTAGAAACACTTCTCATAGTTCACACGGCATGTAATGAAATTTTTGATTAAACTGAAAAGGCCATGTCTAATTCGCTGTGATTCAGGAAGCCTTGCTGCTTTTTGTGTGTGTAGAGAACAGACAGACGGAGACCTCGTCTCCGAGTCAACATTAGCATTAAAAAGGGGAACCGTTCTCGTGCAATTATTTCCCTGTCACATGTCATCGCAACACAAACGCAATGATGAAATCGGAACCACGGTATATAAAACTCCAACTGTGACTGAAAGATGAGTTTTGAGGACTCTTAATGAATCTTATGAACGAAACTTCATTACATTAATACTGCGATTACAAATCATTATTCGCACAATTACGACGTGAATAAATCAGCTTTTTAGCTGCCAAATCACACTATTAGAACTCTGACCTACATGTCACAAATGTAAGGGGTGGGGCTTAAAATAAATAAATAAAAAAAACTACAAATAGCAGCTACACACTGTCAAAACGACGCAGGTTGTAGCCGGTGATGTGAAGTGTGTACCACAACAATATGATTAATAAAAAAAAAAATGTAAGTGTTTAAGAAAGACACGTCGTACCTAATGTCCGAAAACCAAGTTCTCACTTACGTTATAGCAGCTGTAAACAATCGTTCTCTCTCTTGCGAAGTTAATAAGATAAGACAAAACCACACAGCTTTTCATGTTACTGCAAAGAAGCGTAAACTCCTCTGTCCTGAAGATGTCGGAAAACGTAAAGTTACATCTTCGCCTCTGACACTGGAGACTCCTTCCGTAAACTTAAAACAAACGTCTCCCGTGAACGAGCTGTTACTATAGAAACGATAACGTATCACCGTAGAACGAGCGCATTCATATAAACGCTGTACACTACTGTCTGATCTGCTGTTACAGAAAATTAACCCACACCTTCTGACCAGACGGAATCCAGTTCAACAGATTTATCAGCGTAGGACAGATTACTGTTCTTCCTTTGAGGGCTAATTCAGGCGCGTGCGATTTATCAGCAGAACCCAATATAAACATGGTGTGAAAATATCGTGAGAGCCCTGAGATTTGAACTCACACCCTTTAGGTAAACTCCTGAGTCATACCGCTTATCATCATATGTGAACGCAAAATCCCAGAACTGTGCAAACTCAGAAACAATGAACACGTGGCCTTGGTAGCTTCGGACATTAGTTAGCAAAAACAACACATTTGCTTAGATGATATAATTGAAAACAATTTATTTTTTAGTTAATTAAATTAATTTCTACCAAAGAAATTCTGAAAGAAGGAACAAAAATACAAGGAGTCCGTGTTGAGTTGAATCGTCAGGCTACCAAAAACATTGTAATGTGGCAAGAGCTCCTCCATGTGGTCAAATGTGGTAATGCAAGCCAACTGAATTATTAAATGACTTCATGGCTCTGTGGCATTTTTAAAAAAATCTTTAACATGGTAATGGGAATGTAGTGTACCTTAAAAAAAAAAAAAAAAAAACCTGAGCTGTATACTTGGCACCTTTAATTAGCTGTCGGAGTAAGATTTTAAAGGTAAAGTCTATGCATCTTTGGAGGTAAAGGATACAAAAGACCCCAGTGACAAGGAAAGGTTCTTTTTAGTATCCTTTTCTTTCTGTGAATGAAATGGTGCTATAAACATTCGCCAAAAACGCTTTAATGCTTTCAAGTAAGGAGCTTAATTAAGAAACTAAGAATTTAATAAAAAGCAGTACTTTTATTCTAAAACAATTCTTAAGTGATTGTCCAAGCGTTAATTAAACCCCCAGCTGGGCTAATTATCAAGCTCCTAATTGGTTTAACCAGTGCACAAAGAACAACAACAACCCTGCAATAGTAAAGATTATTATTATTATTATTATTTTTCTCCTTTTGTAATAGTAGATTCAAGATCATTTGCAATTTAAGAATGATGTTTCTTGGAATTTATCATCTGTGGAGAATTACCCTGCACTTTACCAAAGTGTGTGGATTCAAACTGTTGCTGAAGATTTCTAGCTGTTAAACTGTATAAAATTAAAAACAAACAAACAAACAAACAAAAAAACCCATCAAGTTGAATCTCCTGTAGATTGCGTCGCTTTACACGGGGAAACTCGTTGCTATTTTCATCCCTGAACTCGCCATTATAGTATTACAACTTTCAGGCATCACCCAGGTGCAGCCGCTAGGTGGCGAAACTCCTAAACTTTTACGTCTGCACGTCCACACGTACTGCGTGATAGGCAACGTCATCACGCACGGCGCAGACACGGTCAGCTGATTCTCGGTCGGTGCGCGAGGAAGGAGTGTTATTGCTTCTCGAAATACGTCGAACGATGAACGGCGCGTCGGTTTTCGTTACGCTCTCGGTTTTAGCAGGTAAACGACTTATTTATTCGACGGTTTGCAATTGATTTATGTTGAAAAAATATAAATATATAGTTGTATAAAAGCGTCAGAGGGTGTAAATGAGAGGAACTCTTCAGGCTAGCATAGGATGCTAATACAGCCGGCTGAAGGGTTAAATCCCAAATAGCGTCATGTTCCCTATGTAAGTGCACTGTGTGTTATGTGTGTTATGGGATAGTGCAGTTTACAGCCTGTGCAGTGCATTATGTAGTAAGTAAGAAGGTTAAAAAACATTATTTTTTTGGGATTCAGCCTTGTCTTCTCTCAGCTCGACAGATTAAATATTCGTCGCTCATATTTTTACTGACCACAAATACTTTTAAAATTGACATTTTTATATTCTAACAATTATGGGGGTAAAAAAAAAAAAAAAAAAACCCGAATAAAACCATTTTTTAAACGTTAGAGTCGAATTTGAACCGCATAAGGAGGAAATGAAACGGACGCAGTGTCACGTGACCGCTGTGGTCACGTGACGTGCCTTCAGTCAGGCCTGATCACGAGCCCTTTTACTAATTTGGACTTCCCGGTGTTGTTAAAATGATTATTAGGCTTAATTAGCACATATTAAGCGACTTGATGCGGTATTAGCACTAAAAATGGGCTTAGAGACAGGAAAAACAAATAATAAGGTGCACAAATCATGCCTGCAAATACCGTGTCAATGAAAATACCTTTTACATAAAAATCTAATGTTGTAGACAGTCCATATAATGCATTATTAGACTAACCAATGCATTCGCATTAAGCCATGAAAGGTAAAATTGTGTATATATTTTTTTTCGCAGGTGTTTTTGGAGACCAGCTGACGGTGCTGCGTAGCCCCCAGTATGTGAACTTCAGGTCGGGAAAATGGCCGCTGGCTGGAGAGAAGATCCCGGACCTGGTGGCTCTCACCATGGGCTTCTCGGTCCACGAGGTACGCCGGATCCAAACCGTTAGGAGCGAACCAACATTTATCTCTGTATACGTTTGTGCACCACATTTAATCTAGACATGTGCTCATGTTGTGTGTTCATCTCATAATAATTGTTCAAATACACTGTTGGGTGATAATGTCGTGATGGATATCTTGGTCAAACTCTGTGGAGCTTCTGTAGATAAATGTGCTGTGAAACTGTATCTGCTCATGTCTGGTTTTGATTTCAACACTTCCTATTTTTCCTTCAATTGAAATGATTCTTCCTCTAAATAACGTGGTCATGTTTGCATTGTCCTTGTAGGATTTAAGTTGATACTGGAGTGATTTCTCTTTCTTTCTCTCTCTCTCTCTCTCTCTCTCTCTCTCTCTGTGTGCAGGATCTTGAATGGCCAGGCTTAGCAGCAGGTTCCCTGTTCCAGCGTCCTCGTGCCAACGCCCTGATCGCTGTCCGTGGCATCGACAGCTTAGATCTTCCCTCTAATATCTCCTCTTATCCACTGGAAAATGTGAGGTTTTTTTCTTTTAAATCCTGATGCGCTTTTCAGAAAGTATAGAGTCGTAGCCCATCACTGTGCTTTAAATCCATTTTAAAAATCTTAAGCATCGTGCTTCATTGGATTTTTTTCCTTTCTTCTCTGTACAATAGAAAAACCTATCTGTGGAAGCTGAACTATATATATATATATATGTGTATGTATGTATGTATGTATATATATACTTGGATAGAGACGTCGGTTTATTTCTAGTAGACGAGTCTCCTTAAAGGGTCATCTGTCGGACTTCCCCTGCAGTTATTTTAATATTGCACAGTTGTGGAATTTAACTTCCTTTATTTTATGTATTGTCATGAGACTCTCTGTGTGGTTTCCTGTGGAGTTTTATATTTTTTTTTTGTGTCTCACTAATGTTCCCCCTCTGCTCGGTCTCAGGCGGTGCCGTTCACCCTGGACAGTGTCGCGAACTCCATCCACACCCTGTTCGCTGAGAGCACTCCTGTGGTCCTGCAGCTCGCCCCAAGTGAGGAGGTAAACACTCCTGTAGAACTGTGTGCAGATCTAACACACACACACACACACACACACACGCATCCGTATATATATACACACACACACGCACACATATACACGCATACATATGCACACACACGCATACATATGCACACACACGCATACATATGCGCACACACGCATACATATGCGCACACACACACACACGCATACACACACACACACGCATACATATGCACACACACACACACGCATACACACACACACACACACGGCGTCTTGTTTTGACTTCACACCTCACTCTGGTTTTTCATGGAACAGAACTATAGAAAAGAAAAAAAACTAGAGGAAGGAAATAAGTAGTACTTTTACCCGACTTGCTGACTGAGCAGTGATCTGCAGCTTTTCAGTTCTGAGGTTGGAGTGCAGGGTCACCATAGGGTTAGAGCGGTTGCCATAGAAACAGGTTGATAATTGAAAGGCTGCTCTCGGTAAGTTTGTCTGACGTGAAGATTTAGTTTCTATACAGTTGGTGCATCTTAAATTTTGGTGCTCTTGAACTCTTGGTCCTGGATGCTGTGGCATCGCTGGGGTTGAAACCTAGGTTCTCTCGCTGATTAGACATTCGGGTCGCTCGGGATCTCTGTTAAAGCTGACGCTGAGGTCAAATTATTTAACATAATACTTATAAATACAAAAGACACTGATATGATGAAAAACGGAAACACGCAAGTGTTTGTTTATTACAGACTTCTTTAAGTGAAAGCTTTTTATTACTTTTTATTAGGAACATTTTGTTAATGCTCATTGTGTGTGTGTGTGTGTGTGTGTGTGTGTGTATAGAGGCTGTACATGATGGGCATGGCCAACACGGTGTTCGAGGATTTGCCCGTCACTCTGCAGCAGATCCGCACTCGTCTCTCGCAGGAGGGATCGGTCCTGCCTTCACTCCCACTCAACTCACTGAGCCGTAACAATGAGGTATCTCTCTCACACACACACACACACACACACACACACACACACACACACTCACTCACTCTCGCATTTCACTGATATATTTATCTTTCATATCATATCAAATTTCATACTATTGTGTCTATATAAAATTGTGATATTAGAGTACATAATTTATATAATTTATTTTAAACCATCTTGGTTCCTCTTGTCCAGGCCGATCTGCTCTTCCTGTCTGAGATTCAAGTGTTACACGATATTTCAGCTCTGGTAAGTTAATGTCAGAGACTCGAATAACTACTACAGTGACTCAATCAAACATTTACACCCCCCTCTCTCTCTCTCTCTCTCTCTGTTTGTTTTTTGGCTACGAAATAAACAAATAAATACACCATACATAAATAAATGAACAAATAAATCAACAAAAAGGTCTTACAAAAATATAAATATATATATATATATATATATATATATACATATATATATATATATATATATATATATATATATATATATATATATATATATATATATATATATATATACAGTCATGTGGGGGGGAAAAAAGTGCACGTCATGGAAATTGTTGGCTTTTTTGACATATTTGGGCAAACAAACATTTGGGTGTACCGATTTTTTTTTTTTTTACATGACTGTGTATGTGTGAACAGCCCAAGGGTCATATAACTGTGCAGAAGAAACAAACACAACACTTAAAGTGAGTACAAATATACCACGTATAGGCTATAAACAACGACCTTTTAGTTGGTGAAAAATAATCCATTCAGTAAAACGGTTATCTTGGATTAATTAAGCTAAAGTATAAGGGTTAACACCAGTGGATATTTGCGTATTCATCAAGTAGCAGCCAATCGTCGACTTCTAGGGAGCCGCTGACTCTGAGCCCATTTGAACAATGACAATCAATTCCCATTCTTTACCCATCTCAAGCCACGACTTTCTCCTCAAGGAAAGATCAGTGACACTGTACTCAGACCTACACAAAAAAAGGTCAGTAGCATCTTATTTTATACAGAAAACCCAGACCCATTACCCAACATTAATCAGAAAGGGCATCAGTAATGGATGGAAATTGCAGGTCGAAGAAGTGGAAGATTCAGAAGTCATGATAACAGTCGACATATATAAAAATGGAACAGTAACGATACAGGGCAGTCTAAAACAGTTTGAACAGGACTTCCTCCAAATTAAAGAGAAGGCGCCTTCACCGTCATGAAGTAGAAGTTCACGAGGATGGAACTGGAACTGGTGCAGCTGAGAGCGGTGGTGCATGGTGCAGCACAGCAGACTCCTCAAACCGGGAAGGAAGAGGATTACAGGAAAGAAATGGGCATGCTAAAGAAAGAAATGAAGGAACTGAAAAACAGGAGGGTGGAACATGAGAAACAAACGATAGAAGAGACGAGGGAGCTGAGAGAAGACGGGGAGTCCTGTAGAAAACGACTATCAGCTCTAAAAGTGCAGCTGACGGACACGCAGAGAACGAGAGCAGCGGAGATTAGAACAGACACTGCTTAACTACCACGCCTCCCGTCCCCGTCAGCGCTCCTCCCCCTGACTCTCCCAGTCAAACACAGTCCCAGATTATACTCCTGATTGACTCTAATTCTAATTGATGAGAAGAAACTGTTCTCCACCAGTGACATCAAGAAAATGTGTTGTCCAAACACACACAAGTGTGTGAATGTGTACTCGTATGTATTGTTCTTGGCCTATCGATACAACATACTGATACGTCTTGTCTTAGAATAGCAGAAACGGTTAATTAACAAGTTCATATTCTTTAATAATCTCATGTTGGAATATTCAGGGACTGAGGTCCTCCACTTTTGGTGGTAAGAACCCTCTCTCTCTCTTTCTCTCACTGTCTCGCTCTCTCACACACTCACTTTCACAATGCCTGTGTCTGTCTCTTCCGCTCTGTCTGTCTCAATTTCTGTTTCTCATATTCTCTCCCCCCTCCATCTCTCTCTCTCTCTCTCTCTCTAGCTGATGAGACACAAGCACTTGGCTAAGGACCAGGCTCCTGACCTGTTCTCTCTGGAGCTGGCCGGTATGGAGGAGCTCGCCCGGCGCTACGGCACGGATTCCCCCCAGTTCCAGGACGCCCGAGAGATTCTGGTAGCAGCGCTGCAGAAGGTGAAAAACCACACCACACGTTTTCAGTTTTCAGATCCTGCTGCATGTGGTTAAATGGGGGGGAGCTCTTCCTAAACCTGCACGTGTATGCCGTCATGTTTGCCACAAACACCTTTTGAAAGTGTCAAAAACAGTAATAAATAAATAAAATAAATAAAATAAGTCCCAAACTGACTTTCACTTGTGTAGAGGCTCTGAACTTTACTATCACACAAATCACACACACACGCACACACATATATATATATATATATATATATATAAGTAATATACATTTGTATGCAGCTGTAGTAAACACATTTTAATTAGAGTAGCAAATACACATTTAGGATTAAACCAGGAAACCAATAGAGATGTATGTAACAGATGATTATGGAATTTAACAATAATTCATCTATATACATAATTACGACTAGGAGATATTTAATACTACTAGTGACCGGTCATATCAATATACTTCATTAAATTCTTTCTTCATCTCCACCATGTCTTCCAGTTTGCTGATGAAGTCTTTGGCGTATACACCAGTAACGCGGTGGTGGAGGTGGTGACGGTGAAGACGTTCGAGACGCCGCTAACCAGGAAGTCGCGCTCCATCCTGGAGGCTAAGCAGATTGTGAGTGTTTTGTTTAAAAATATTCTGCACTACAGAAATTAATTTAATTAATCTCATATACACAGGGTTACGATGCTATCGTGACCATCTGTTAGGAAGGAGATGTCTTTATATTTAGCTATGTTTGTAGGCGGGGTTTTTAACAGGAAATGAAACCCTCAGTAGATTGTGTGCTTAGAGTAAATCATTATGAAGGCCATGCTGCCTTCTAAAACGGAGGAGGAACTAGTAGAAATGGGAATGATGGTTTTTATATTGCAGTGTATCGTTAACTTTATTATTAAAAAGTTAATCTCACCATTCAGTCGATTTAGTTAATCAGTACCGTTTAGTCAACATTTAATCATGCTTTTTTTTGTCCTGCCCTTTGTTCTGTGCATCGAAACCACAGGGTGACCCTCAAAGTTATATTTCCTCTGCTATGAACTTTAACCACCATGACCCATTTAACTTTGCTAAGATTCAGGATGTGTGCAAGGGTTTTTTTTTGTTTGTTTATTTTTAAAAAAAATGCATGCTTCACAGTAGACCTCAGAAGCCCACGCAGAAAAAAAATGGCATCAGTGTTCCTCCCAAGACGAGTCAGAGAGATGCACGTTTAAAACACTGGTCCTAGATACACACCTGCCTTGTTCCAATTCAATCATGCACTAAATAGGATTCAAACACTGAAATAATTACATAAACGTGCAGTTATACACAGTTATTTTGTATAATGTTGAAATTGTGATTATTACAATGATTTGCACGTTTTAAGAAAAATTATGATATTATTTTTATATGCATAAATATTTGCTTCTGAGTATTTTAATCTCTAATGCTAAGGGGAGCTCGTGGTTTAATGCACCATTTAGTGCTCCGGTTGTCAAGTGGCAACACAATGCCAACACAAACTGCCTAGCAAGTGTGACTAGCCGGATTTCAGAACCAGTGGAATTAGGCGTTTAGCTCGTGTGGCCTGAAAGGATCAGCGAATACAGACTTTTCTGGTGTGTCTGAAAGTTCATAAGACCACTGCACACCACTATGGGAGGGCTTGTGTAACCATTCCGGAAACCGTGTCTTGCCAAAGTAGTGTTTGTGGTTTCGTCACACTGGGATGCATAAACCGAGCTGTATTCTATCACCGCCACACCAAACAGCATGATTCAATGACGTGCCAGACCCCAGGACTTCCCGTATCCTGGCCGAGCTCGTCTCGCCTTCCCTGTCGTAACTCTTGGGCGAGTTTCTCTGGAGCTTATCAGGCTGTGACTCGATGCACACACGTGTTAGAACTCTGCTCGTAATTCAGATAAACCGTTCTGATAAAACCAGCCGTCTCATTTGATGTTAAAACTCTGCTGGGTTTCTATCTTACAGTGAAAGAGAGCAGGAGACACAGATTTAATGGCGGCATGGAGATTTAAAGTTCACTCAAGGGTTGCCCACATGCCCAAAACACGTCCGAGGGCGCCAATACTTTTAATCTTCGCTGAAAATAAAGGTGTTTGAGTCATGCATGTTTTTGTGGCTGAATCTCAAATATCTTTGTACACTATGCGTGAGGTCACTAGGTAGGGCGTTCATGTATGATCTACAGCTCGATTGATTGATTGATTGATTGATTGATTGATTAACGGTTATCTTTTAAAAATGACACATTTAAAATTATTTAATTAGACATGAAAAAACGTATAAACGTTAAAGTAACTCCAACCATTAATCAAGATGTCTATGACTATTACATTCGACCAGTCGACTGTTTGTGCTCTTTTGTAGCTCCGCCCACACGTCCCTGCTCCACTTGCAATATAGTTTGCACGCGGTGCTGAGCAGGCGAAGGTTGAGCAGGTGAAGGTTCAGGCAGCTTCACAGAGCTCGGAAACATTAAGCAAGCCCACAAATAGGAAGTGGCTAGTTAGCTGTAAATAAGAATGTTCGTTTGGTCGGAGCACGCAAACCCACAGCGAGCAGTTCACATCACACACAAACAAGCACGCTTATGTTTCTTTTCTCTTCATTTTCTGCAAAAGTTAACGTGTCTAACCCACACCAAACCTGGTCTCATTTCTGCTTTTATATTAAAACTCAAACGCTCTCGTGCACTCGAGACCTGTTCACTGCGAGGTGTGTTAATTACAATCGAGACCACGTAGATGCATGCACATGTTTTTCCAACACGTGGTCAGTGCAGTAGCATGAGAGACCCTGCTTTGTGTTTTCACCTCTGTTTCGAAACGGTAAAGATCTAACGCTAATTTTGTTATTTCGACAAACGCCACCCAGCATTTAGAGCGTTAAGATGAATGCTCGTGAATCAATTTTGGTATTATTCTCGGAAA
Source organism: Cranoglanis bouderius (assembly GCA_023630585.1). Classification (NCBI taxonomy): domain Eukaryota; kingdom Metazoa; phylum Chordata; class Actinopteri; order Siluriformes; family Cranoglanididae; genus Cranoglanis; species Cranoglanis bouderius. The sequence continues at coordinate 19,354,923 of CM042555.1, read as the reverse complement.
TAAAAGCATTCTACATCTGCAACGTTACCCCACGTTTAACCCTAAACGGTTTTTGTTTACTTGTTGTTTTCCAGAGCAACCCGGGAAGCCCCTACAATCTGGCCTACAAGTACAACTTCGAATACGCCGTAGTGTTCAACATCGTGCTGTGGCTCATGATCGTGTTGGCTCTCGCCGTCATCGTCATCTCGTACAACCTGTGGAACATGGACCCGGGCTACGACAGCATCATCTACAGGATGACCAATCAGAAGATCCGCATGGACTAACCGTGCATTCCATCGCAGTGTTGTTGTGTGTGTGTGTGTGTGTGTGTGCGCGTGCATTCGTGCATGTGTGTATATATACAGATTTCTCACTTCCATCCATCCCCTACATCAAGTGTTTGTGTGTGTATATAGCTCTAAAACGTCAGTTTGTGAATATATAGGATGAAGAATATTTATTGATGCGTGCTGTTTTGCCGAAATGAAAATCTATATACAGCGGATGAACGAATTGTGCTGTGGAATTGTGCGATCGCTTGTGGTGCTGTGTGTCGTGTTCCTGATCGAGCTACATGTTGAATCAGGTGTATTTTATTGTGTTTTTGTTTTTTTCTTATTATTCCTGATACACTGGACCATAATATCTGATACTGATGTATAGGGGTGGGGCGATTTGTACAAAAATTGCATGCAGTAAAACTTCGCCAAGGCGTGACGTTAAAACTGAGGAGATTGTTGGCGTGGTTTTATTTGAAAAAGTCAAAGACAGTTGGTTGAAAAAAAAAAAAAAACGGTAGAAATACGGTTGTTTTATCTGACATGCAGTGATGGAAGGACAAAACGGTAGATGGGATATTTTACGAAAAAAATGTGTAGTGATGTAATTTTGGTGATCTCGGTAGTTTAACCTCAACTCTCCAGCCCCTGGTACGTTCACCTGAAACCTCGTTTTCCTCCGTCCATCATATGAGTGAACTTTTAGCTGAAATGTTTTACCGACAAATGTGAATGTGGAGACTGGCGAAGTTCACTTATTACTCAATAAAGCCTTCTGTAATGGTCAAATGCTCTGTTTATTGCGTAAAAGGAACTTGGGTGTTTGAGAACAGTGTTACAGTAGTGCGAAAACCCACAGCACTGTTTTTTTTACACACACCGATGTTGATAACATCACGCGCAGGTGACAGAACCTTCCCACCAGACATCATGCCTAAGAATTTGCCCTTTGTCTGTTAACAGAAATTGAGAATTCTCAGAAACTGCTTTACTAATACGAGTCCAGAGCAGTGTGTTCTGACTCAAAGCTGGACCTAGATGATTACGCACACACGCCGTGGCTGAATCACATGACACCGTTTCTCATGAGCACGAGGCAGCCGTGTGTTCAAACATCTGCTTTCTGGCTCATGGTGTCTTCACGACGAACCTGATTCAGGGAATAAGAAACACGTTCAAAATAAATTAATCAGAGGATTCTGAAATTAAATTAGAAATTGGATTAAAATTTTTGCAAAAAAAAATAAAAAAAGAGAGACTCGATGCGCTTTAGCCACAAATCACACGTAGCAGAGTTATTGCTGCCACTTCCTCCAAGACCAAGCGTGCCTTCGTGTCATAAGCTTTACCCAGTGCTGAAGGTGCAAAACCACAGAGGAGAAAAAAGAAAGTTATACGAAACAAAGTCGAGCACGCTGCACAACCTGGATGCACAATTTAGTTATTTATTTATTTATTTTAAATCTTAGCACTTTCGGTGTTTAAGAGAACACTTTTTTATACTTTTGAGTTTGCCATTTATAAAAGTTATAGTTTTGTGGTGTTTTAAGTATATTGTTCCATTCAAATCTACATTCGCTTCATAATCTCAATTTGCTGAGTTCGAAATACTAATATGAGACCCGTGTCACTTGCTTTTCTGCTACAATTCTCTGCTCAAACTTTGAGAGGCGGGGCTTGGGAACCACGTCGTAAAAACCCCCCGCCACTTGTGTAATCAAATGACCAATTAATAACAGACTCCGCCTCTTTTCTTGCGTGGAATGATACCAACCTGTGGAAAGGATTCCATTCCAAGATGGCCGCGCATATAACGATCCGGTGTTCAGTCACTGAGTATCAGTGTGTAGCTCCATACAACCATCAGACAGCAAAGATTTTTTTTTTTGAGTAAAAGTGGAATTGAGTGGTTTTTTTTAATTTATTTTTTTAGTGTTACTTTTAAAGGATGTCAATAAGGAGAAGAGAGTAGGTGAGCTAATGATATTTTATGACACTTTATTTCATTGCACAATCGTTTAAATGTAACACTTACGTAATCTAATGCTGCATTTGACTGAAGGTCATAACTTGTCATTTCCAATCTCTGACTAGGAAAAACGAAAGAAAACGCTCCCTCAACTCCGAATTCCTGCTCATCGACTCGTCTCCTCAACCCCGAGTTCAGCAAGTAACGGCAAATCAAAATGGCTGCTCACAGCTTCAGCATCAGTAAACCTGATTTATACTGTATATACAAGTATTTGCTTTAGATCAATCAGCATAGACATATTTGCTTGTTAAATCTATAACACGGACTATATACGGTTCTATAGGTAAATATACGTCGCTCATCACGGTTAGCTGGCATGGAGGCGTCCGTGGTTTTTCCCCACTCTGTAGCTTGAAGAGAAGAGGTCGGAAATGATGTAACTTCCAACTTCCCACACTACCGAGGTAAGTCGAAATGCAGCATAAACCTCACGGTTTAAACTGAAACACTCTCGGTGCATTATGGGAAAATCTCTTGACCTGGAACACTAACTAGACATTTTCAGCGTTTGAAACATGACACGCTTCAGACCTCAGTGACTCACTAGTGATTCGAATCTTCCAAATCATCCTGAGTGACTCGAACAATGTGAGTTTTGATTCGCAACTCGAACAGCATCTAGAAAAGCACTTTAGGCCTTTTCTATAAATTTAGGCTTAAAAAAAAAAAATTATCAGTAGCTGCAGAAATGGGGCTTCTTTCAGGATATGATGAAACCATGTGTTGCGTGGGGTCACTCCGGGTCACGGTTTCGGGGGCTTTAGAAGAGCGTATGTGCTGTTGAGGTTAGCCGTCCTGACGGGTCCGTTCGTCGTGACGAGCTGCACCTCGGAGTACTGAAAGAACAACGTTACATCCCTGGATTAATAAACGCAACTTTAATATTTTTACTTAAACATATGCGTTAATGTGTTAAACACAGTGCATTAACGTGTGAAACTGAAGTACTATACGGTTCTTGATACAGAAACGCACACTTGTGGACATGTCTGCAACAAAAAACGTTTTTCACACTGCCATGATGAAGTGAGAGCAGAGCTGTCCTGGTGTGTAAACTGTTTGTATTGTAAATATAACCACAGCGCTGTATACACATCACAGTGCTGTATACACACCACTTTGTATTTTTATACTAATATATACTTGAAAAGAAGCACATTATGTTATATTCTTTGATAGAGCAGTACATGTACAATCATTAAATGGAAGTACTTCTAGATGTACTAATAATAGGATTATTTCCGTTAATCTACTTAAAGTGGACTTTTTTTTTTTTTTGTAAGATTCATTACATTGAGGAACTAGAATATAGTTGGCGCACGCTTTCTGTTTTGTCAATGTATTCTACAGCATTTATTAATGATTAGCACACTTTTCTTTGTGTAAGGTCATGAGTGCAAATGCATCGGGGCGTTTAGCAGCCGAGGAGTTTCTAGAACATAAGAGTTTAACACGTTTTACCAACTTGCGTCACTTTCTTACACACATTAACACGTCTCAGTCTGTGTACCACGATGCAGCTTTCACACGTGGGACTTTCCGACTTCGCTGCAGCAAGCACCGTACCCACATCTACAACGACTCAATCATCTAATTTATCTTTTAATCTCCGTGATTACAATAAACAACACTGATGGAAATGGATCTTTCCAATTGCAGAAGATTTTTAATTTATCAGGCGAAAATGACCTGAGCATAAGCACATGAAGTTTTAAATTCATTTAAAATCATTTAAGTATTTGTTAAAAAAACAATAAAACAAAAACATAATTGCCAAAGAAAGAGCAGTTAACCTACCACAGGGCCGCTACTGTCCTGACGCTGCTGTACACCAGGATCTGGGGGTTGTGCTTGAGTTCTTGGAGGTCTTTTGCAGCGACGAACTGTAAAAACAATAAAATACAGAATTAACCTGGAGACAGTCAGGACTCTTGTTAACCGACTTTATTATACACATGAACGAGTCCTGTGTGTCAATAAATACTAATAATAAATTATAGAATAGATCTTGTATTTTCTCCTGTATAAAGAACTATTATTATGATTATTATGATATTAGATTAACTTGTGTTAAGTTTAAGTTTTGTAACTTAAGTGTTATTCTGCACAGCAAATATCTTCTGAAATATAATATAATATGAAAAGTCTGAAATATATCGCAAGCATGCAATTACAAAAACATCAGTTTGGAACTAATAGACTTTATATGTATGTAAACCTTTTAGTAATTTAATTTAAGGTCAATAGACAATGCTAAGTCAATTAAATTGACCAGGAGAACAGATTAGGTTTTTCAGTTGCTCGGGAGTATTCGCTCAATATATTCTCAATTATTGACACCAGAATTATATGTCACCAGAATATACAGTAAATTATACTCACCTGTAACTGTAACTGAAACGGCCAGAACAAAGTTAATTATTACTGATATGATGAGAATCGTCAAGAGGATGGTTTCTTTATGTGCACTGCCTGCCTGATTGTGCTGCAGCTCAGTTTTACACGTCTGATTCTCTGGAAACAATTTGGAAAAAATCAGACAGTTTGGATTCCACTATTAAACAAACTAGTCAGTTTATCTACATTGGATTTAGTCCAGTTTGTAATATATCAGACATGGTTGAAGGTCTGCAGTGGGGGTTCTCAAACTTTTTACGCAGACAGATACCACTTTAGATGTAAAATAAAATTCCAAGGACGCCTTCAATACAGATTTAATTCATTTAAGCTTATTATTCAAATGTGTACAATAATATTTCATAATATTAATATAAATTGGCACTGTAGAGATTTCTACTTTTTAACGTTCCACTGACATAACACATTAGATTTAAGGTAACAGCTGTTCCATTCAAGTGACCAGTCAAACAGGCTAATGAGACAATAATATGCTGTATATAATAACTTGGATAATGGGCAGTTGTAATTTTTAAAAAAATCCCATAATTAAAAAATCCCAGAAATCACATTGAGAACCACTGATCTAAAACCAGATGACAATACTATAATTTTAGAACTATAAGCAGTCTGGTATACACTAGAACTGAAATAATAGTTGAAAACCTGTTCAACATGGCTGTTAAAGAATATTACTGTAAGTTTGCTTTAAATAAACTCACCAGCTGAGTGATTCCAGATGTAAAGTCTGATCCCACTGCTGATGTCGGGAGGTGAACTAGCTTTAATACAATAATACACTCCTAATTCATTAGTACTGATATTGTGTATAAATAAACTGCTGTTATATTGCAGTGAGAAAGTCTTGCTGAAGGTCGAGTCACTGTATTCTGGCACCAGGGTTTTACTGGAGAAAGAGCGTAATATATACACTGGAGGTTCTGACGGCTTCATCAGGAACCAGAGCACATCTTTTACAGACACCTCACACTTTAGACTCACATTTTGTCCCAAATCTACCGACTTCTCTGTGAAACGTTCTGCAGCTCCACAGCACACAAGTAGATCTAGTCAATAAAAAACAACACATATTAAAGGTTTAGAATCCGCTCATCTTTTCAAGGAGATAAATAACTTATAAGGTAAATTAGTGGTGAATTAGCAATTTTACTCACAGAACCAAAGTACAGTCTTCATGCCGAAGCTGGAACACTGTTAAGAAGCACTCCGAAATAGTTCTGCTTCAGTCAGGAAACACTTCAGTTGTGTTTCAGATGCAGGAGAGCGGAAGCGCTCTGACCACATTTTTTTCATCTTCTAAAATCTCCTCCACTCTTTATGTGCTGAAAAGCAGTCTCATGCACACTCACAGCATTAAAGTATGAATTTGCAAGAAAAATACAAGCTGTTCACCACTGACCACTTACCTTTTATACCAAAGTGCTGTCAGAATGCTCGATTCTGACTGGTTGATTAATCTTTTCCATAATGTACTTCAGCTCTAAACTCAGGTTGATATTAATGCTCTCATTCTAGTACATTGTTTCTATAGTAACAGCTCAATCAAAGTAACTTGTACAGTGAACACTCCACATAAAGAGATTAAAAACTGTGTAATTATTCAACTTTTCTGTAAGGAGACAATTATTTAATATTTATGTAAGGAGCCTCCAGTGTCAGCTGTGTGTGTTTCTGTGTTACACTGTGCAGGTAGGCTTAAGAGTTGAATCTCCAGTGTATGCAGTACAGATTTTCTTGTGTACGTGTATAAACTCTGTATGGCACCTGTTTGGTTGGCGGTAGTGTTAATTTTGTCATTTTTATTTATTTATTTAGTCTTAGTCCTGTCAAATATCCTTGATAGTTTTATTTATTTATTTTTTTACAAAACAAAAACAAAATTTAGTCAACCTTATCCTTATCCAACCTTATTTTGTCAAGTTTTAGTTGACTAAAAAGTTTGGGCATTTTAGTCTTATCTTCGTCAAAGAAAACCGTGAGTATTTTAGTCTATTTTTTAGCCATTAGATTGTTATTGATAACGATCTAGTCTAGCCAGTGGTGGAAATGGCCGATTAGACCACTTGACTAATTACTAATGCTGTAATAAAGAAAAAAATGAAAAAGGCTGGAATTGTAGTATATGTAGTCTATAGTGATATAAATAAAAAGAGCATGAACTAAGGACACCCGTTTTGTTGGATTTTTTAATGTTGTTTTTTACTGGAAGTGGTCAACTGAAATATAGGAAGCTGCACTGAAATATGAAGTGACGTTCAAAATGGACACTGACTCAACAACAACAACAAAAAGTTGTAGAACAGCTCCCCTGGTGGTGCCTTAGAGTTATGACATGGACATTTTCATTTGCCTTTTGTTTTTTAGGATTCAAGTGACTTCAAAAAGTCTTATCTGAAGATGGGTTATTAAAAACAATTTTGACATCATTAAATAAGATTTGTTCTTAGATATCACGTAACAGAACACGCATGCATGCACGCATGCACACGCAAGAGCACAGACAAGTAAGTATAATAACAGTACAGTAGCCTATGTGCTACAACTAGGGTTGTCACCATACCATAAATATAATAAATACAATACTATACCAGCTTAGCTGAATTATCACGATACCACACAATATTGTGTTAATTCATAATTAAATCTAAAAAACGAACCAAATTTACAGAAATAAACGAAAACAGACAAACCAGATTTTCATCTCAATACTTTATTAATGAGAATGAATAGCTGGCTACTGGAAAAACTCAAGAACAAGAGCAGTGAAATCATGCAAGTGGAAATTGTCCTCAGAGAACTAAGAATGAACACATCATTAGGAATAAATAACTGAATTTGGAAATGAACTACAAAAAAAAATCATAAAATTGGGAACGTTAGGTCGCTTTACTGACACTGGGTTAATGACTAGAACTTGCTCCCACTTGTGTTTAGTTGTTGCACTGTGGTCAGTGTGTGTGTGTACATGTGCACTACACTACTGTCTGACCATAATGAATGACTGTAGGCCACCAGAGGGCAGTATGTATGTATATAGTATGTATAGGGTGTGTATATATGAACGTGTATTAGTCTTTTTTTTTTCAACTTTGGCATAGTGTGTTACTGGGTAAGAGCTTTTAACCAACTTCATGCTGCTGAAAAAGTTCTATGTAAGTGTTGATTTGATTGAACAGGGTTTGCAGTAATCAGGTCTGGTTGTGTCTAGTCCAGCTGAACACCATTATGAATGCAGTTTCATAGATTTGGGGAATTAGTAACTATGGGGGCAAATACATTTTCACACAGGCCCAGTTGGTACTGGATAACTTTTTTTTTGCTTCGATAAATAACATTATCATTTAAAAACTGGATTGTGTGTTTCCTCAGGTTGCCTTTGTTTTATACTGTATTTCGTTTGAAGATCTAAAGTTTGAAGATCTTTAGTATGAGATATACACAAAACAGAAGAAATCACACTGTACTGTAGCAATGTTACACAATTAAATACTTCACTGGTAGTGTAATTGCCATGTAGTGTAATTGCCATGTAATTGCTGACTTGTTTGCATAGTTTTCTGTTTGTTTTCCATGTTTTATGTCAATGGACAGAGCCAGGTGTACCAGTTGAACTCGTAGAGATTGTAGATAATAAATATTGCAATGAATAAAGCATTTCATCATCACCGGCCAATCAGAAAGACGTTCTGGCAAACTTGAACTACTACATACACGATCGAGAGACACTGGGAAGAGTTTGGACTCCACCAATCCACAGTCAGACAGATTCTCTATAAATGGAAGAAATTCAAGACCATTGTTACCCTCCCCAGGAGTATTATAATGAATATTTTATTCTATGTTCACAACATGACAGACAAGACTTACCGACAGCAGCACAGACAGAAAGCACCTAGCAGAATGAAAGCAGACGTGTAGGATGCTACTCTTCGGGCCACAAAACATTCAGATTGTAGATTAAGGTACACCTTCATAGAATTTAACACAAACGACAGTTGTACAAGGCAAAAGAACTACAATTCTGAAATTTTGCCCAAATTTTTGTAACTGTATTTACAACCACTAAGCTGCACGATCCATCATGAGATGCATTTAATTTACACTGTAATGATTGTTTATTATGGAGTAAATTGTTGATTTGGAGTAAATAATTGGCGTGGCGTACTATCCTCCTGGAGCCTCTTCTACACCAGGATCGTGACCAGGAGTCAGCTGTTGAGATTCACACAAACCTGGCCAAAGGAACAAAAAAAAGGTGGTCATTGGTTTCCAGTGGATTTCTAAGCAAGAACAGGAATAAGCAGGAGTGAAGTGATGCATAAACAAGGAGGAAGTGTTTAACCATTAGAGGAAGTAGGGTATTGCTGCTTAGAAGATCAATAACGCTACGATACACAGTTATAGGTAATAGTAGTTGCTTTATAAACCCAATTTGAACAAAGCCAAATATGTCCATATACTTCCAACAATTTTGTCAATATTTTACTTTCTAGTTGAGCAAAAATAAATGTCAGTATAACAGTTTACAAAGCACTCTCAAACTTCTGCAGATATGACAAACTCATCACACAAGCAAGAGACAATTTATTTAGTTTAATGACATACTTGTCAAAATATAACGTGATTCTCATAATAATATTTTTTTCCATAATAATAATAATGTGTTTTCTCATAACAATGAGATGTTTTGCCACCATGCTGCGTTCATGGTGTCTTGTAAGTGGTAATTTGCATGTTGTAATGACGTTATTTCCCACCTCGGGACGTTCAACGTACAAAGTGGAAAAAAAACATGGATGCCTCCACAAAGCATATGTTTTGTTTTCCCTGTCAGAACACGTAAAGCTTATATAAAGCTACTTTAACTGCACTTTTACAGTCACAGGCCTGACTATTGGTTCTGTTCTACTATAGCAGTGGTTCTCAACATTTTTTCCAATGGGCCGCACTATGGTCCAAGTGAAAGTCTCACGGACCGCATATCATTTACATATTACGCCACCAATACAAACCAAGCAGATTTATATTTTTGTATTAGCAGATAATATTATAAATATTATGATATCTAAACGATTGTTATGATACACGGAGGGAGGCAGGATGCATGCGCAGGGGAAAAAGTCAGTTTATTAGGAACAGTTTAGTTCAAAAGTAATGGAACATAAAAAAAGGGAAACAAACCGTAATCCACAAAAAAGGTAAGGCAATAATCCAAAAGAGATAATCCACAAGGCAGTATTTCCAAAAAGCATAAAACATGAGAATGAAGCAAAACAAAATAGAAGCAAACGCACGAAACTAGGCTATGGACTAGGAACTACGAACTATGAGCTGAGAGCTATAGTCTAGGAACCATGAACTAAGGGTGAGAGAAAGCGAGAAGATAGCAGGCGCACAGCACATGCTAGTAAGAACTCTACTCTAGAAGCGTGGAATCCGGAAGTGTTCGCGTAGCGAACGACTTCGCATGCGAGGGTTCACTAACAGAGCCCCCCCCCCAAAGGCGCTGCTCCCGAAGCGCCGAAAGTTCCAACCGCTCTTGCGGACCTGGGCCCCTGGGCAGAATCCTAATGTCTGCCCCCCAGGACCCGAGGCTAGCGATGTCCAGTGTTCCGAGGCCAGAGCGGAGCGTGTCTGGTTGTCCCTTTGGCCTTGGTCGAGAACTTGGTCGAGAACTTGGCTTGGAACTTGGCTTGGAACTTGGCTTGGAGCTTAAAGCTGTGCTTGATCTGGTGCTTGGTTTGAAGCTTGGACTGGAGAAAGACTTGGAGAAAGACTAGGGAACTGGACTGAGAACTGGAATGAGAACTGGACTGGGTACAGGACTGGAAACTAGGCTAGAAACTGAACAGGAAACAAAATCAAAAACCTGACTGGGAACAGGACTGGAAACGGACCTGGAAACAAAGCTAGAAACTGAACTGGAAAGTGGACTTGAAACAAAACTAGACACTTGACTGAAAGCTAAACTAGAAACAGAACTGGAAATGAAATTAGAAACCTGACTGGAAACAGAGCTGGAAACAGAGCCGGAAACTAGACTGTGACCTGAACTGGAAACCGGACTTGGAACTGGACTGGAAACTAAGCTAGGAACAGGATTTGGAACAGGATTGGGAACCGGATTGGGAATAGGATTATGAACAAAACTGGGGACAGAACTGGGAATAAAGCTAGAAACAGAACTGGAAACAAAGCTAGAACAGAACTGGAAAGTGGACTAAAGACGAAACTAGAAACCTGACTAGAAACTAAACTAGAAACAGAGCTGAAAATGAAACTAGAAACCGGACAGGAGACAGAGGTGGAGACAGAGGTGGAGACAGAGGTGGAGACAGAGGTGGACTCTGGACTGGATTCTGGACTGAGACCTAGACTGGAAACTGGTTTGGGAACTGGATCTGAACCTGTACTGGAAACTAAACTAGAAACTGGACTGGGACCTGGACTGGAAACTAGACTGCATTCTGGATGTGACTCTGGGTCTGAATTGAGGCGTGGGCTAAGGCATGGGTGGGAACATGACTCTGGCTTAGGGTATGGACCTGGACTAAGACATGGGCTAGGATGTGGGTCAGGACAGAAACCTGGATGTGGACTTGGACATAGACTTGGACGAAGACATGAACTAGGGCTAAGACATGGGCTAGGACTTGGACTAGGACTTGGAAAGGAGGTCATCCCGTGGACCTCAGACATGGACTTGGCTTGGGAGGAGGTCATCCCGTGGACCTCAGACATGGACTTGGCTTGGGAGGAGGTCATCCCGTGGACCTCTGACATGGACTTGGCTTCGGAGGAGGTCATCTCGTGGACCTCAGACATGAACAGGACAGGAGTGGAGGTCTCCTCGTGAACCTCGAGCAGGAACATGGCTTGGGCGGAGGTCTCCTCGTGGACCTCCGGCGGGAACAGGGCTGGAGTGGAGAACCCCACTTGGGTCTCCGACAGGAACCGGACAGGAACGGAGGTCCCCTCGTGGACCTCCAGAGGGTGCTCCGCTGGGGAGATCTCTTGCTGGGCCTCCTGCTGGAGCTCGGGGCTGGAGGTTGCCATGTTAACCTCCAGGTGCAGCTCTGCTGAGGAGACCTCCTGCTGGAGCTCGGGGCTGGAGGCTGCCACGTTAACCTCCAGGTGCAGCTCCGCTGAGAAGACCTCCTGCTGGGCCTCTGGCTGGAGCTCAGGGCTGGAGGTTGCCACGTTAACCTCCAGGTGCAGCTCCGCTGAGGAGACCTCCTGCTGGAGCTCGGGGCTGGAGGCTGCCACGTTAACCTCCAGGTGCAGCTCCGCTGAGAAGACCTCCTGCTGGGCCTCTGGCTGGAGCTCAGGGCTGGAGGTTGCCACGTTAACCTCCAGGTGCAGCTCCGCTGAGGAGACCTCCTGCTGGAGCTCGGGGCTGGAGGTTGCCACGTTAACCTCCAGCGGGCGCTCCACTGAGGAGACCTCCTGCTGGGCCTCCTGCTGGAGCTTGGGGCTGGCTGGCTGGGTGCATCCCTTGGTCTGGGGCTGAGAGGTGCAGGCCGCGATGTTAGCCCGTTCCCTCTCGTAATGCTCCAGGAACGACTGGTCGGGGTCATCGGGCAGGCGCACAGAGCGAAAAAGGGTATTTAGGTCAGGGTTAAACTCTGGGCGTCCGTATTCCTGGAGCAGGAGATCCACAAAACCTGAGACAGTGTTCAGCTCCCAGTACCCACTGTCCAGGTGAACCTCCGCCCACCAGCAAGCTAAGCCGACCAACCGGGACTGGAGGAACCTCGCCCATTGCTCTTCGCTGGGTTTCGGACCCTCCAAACCTACAAAAAAACCCTGGCTCGAAAAGAAATAGAATCCAGGGGGGAACAAACAGTGTGGAGCGGTTAGCCATAAGTTTCCCCGCTGCATCCATGTTTGGCGGAGTATTCTGTTATGATACACGGAGGGAGGCAGGATGCATGCGCAGGGGAAAAAGTCAGTTTATTAGGAATAGTTTAGTTCAAAAGTAATGAAACATAAAAAAAGGGAAACAAACCGTAATCCACAAAAAAGGTAAGGCAATAATCCAAAAGAGATAATCCACAAGGCAGTATTTCCAAAAAGCATAAAACATGAGAACGAAGCAAAACAAAATAGAAGCAAACGCACGAAACTAGGCTATGGACTAGGAACTACGAACTATTAGCTGAGAGCTATAGTCTAGGAACCATGAACTAAGGGCGAGAGAAAGCGAGAAGATAGCAGGCGCACAGCACATGCTAGTGAGAACTCTACTCTAATACTCCACAAGGAAGCGGAAACGGGCGGAGGTTTAAATACACAGACAAATCAAAAGCGTGGAATGTGGAAGTGTTCGCGTAGCAAACGACTTCGCATGCGAGGGTTCTCTAACAACAATTACATTTTCTCACGTAAATAAATAATTCTACTCACCATTAACTGGACACCTGATGTTGTCGGGAACTGACCGATGTGGTGAAATTCGGCTTGAAAGGAGTAACAGCACAATGAAGTTGCGACTGTAAGTTGCAGTCTGTAAGACCTGCACGGAAGTGTGACTTGATGCGCGACATTGCAGAAAATGTGTGTTTGCAAATGTACAGTATGTTGATCCAAATATGTCTTCAGTTCATCTTCAAGTGAGTGGCGGGGCAAACAGAAAGTTGAAGTCAAGTCCTTGATTTTTTCCACAGGGAAAGTGAATGGCTCTCTGATGAAATGTCCAGCAAATTTAAGTTTCTCAAAATCTGAAAAACGTGAGATGAATTTTTCTTGCATTTGATTGACAGTTGCAACAAATCTTTCTCTCTGTTGAACGTCCAATACACCCACACTTGCATCATTCAGCAGTGGGAAATGAGTTAAATCACCATCTTTGAGTTGTGCAGTGTATAGTCCTAGTTTCATTTTGAAACTCTCACAGCCCAACAGGTCATCAACGTGTTTTCCGTCACCTGGAAGTTGCAGATTCAGCTTGTTTAGGTGAACTGTGATGTCTGCAAGAAAAGCAAGATTTATTTTTCACTCTTTGTCTCTCAAGACAGGAAATCTCTCTCCCTCGCCAATGTCATCAAGAAAGTGAACTATCTCGGGGAGTACAGCCAGAAAGCGATTTAAGACTTTTCCCCGACTTAGCCATCTCACTTCGCTGTGCAGAACGAGGTCTCCGTAGGCACCGTCCAATTCCTCCAATAATGCAACAAAACGGCGATGCATTAGAGGGCGTTCTCAAATGAAGTTGACCACCTTGACCACAGTGTCCATGATCTTCATGAGGTATCCATCAGCTAACTTGCTGCATAGTGCTTGCTGGTGCACAATACAGTGAAATGCCAACAAGTCAGGGGACAGTTTTCGCATTTCAGCAACAAGACCCTTGTGTTTTCCCATCATTGAGGGAGCACCATCAGTAGTGATGGAGACAACTGAGGATGCCGGTATGCTCATGTCTTTGCATGCTTCACTAAGTGCTCTATAAATGTCATCACCCCTTGTTTGTTCATGTAGCGATTTCAATGCCAATAAATCTTCCGTAAGCTCAAAAGTGCCTGAATTCACACATCTCACCCAAATGCAAAGCTGAGCAACGTCTCCTATGTCTGTTGATTCATCCGCAGCCAAACTGAGTGCTGAAGCAGTGGCTAGCTTAGTTTTTTAGTTGTTCTGTCAAGTTCTCAGACATTTCTGAAATTCGACATGTAACCGTGTCATTACTGAGCTGTAAACTTTTTATCCTGCGGATTATCTCACTCTTGTTGCTCAGATCATCAAAAAGACATTGTGATTCCAGAAAACAGTTTTTAACTAGTTCCCCATCACTGAATGGTTTGCCGTGTTTGGCAAGGAGCCACGAAATTTTGAACGTTACTAATGTCACGGCCTGGGACAATTTTAAACTAGCTCTCACTGACACCCTTCACAAGGACGGTAAGCCACAAACATTAATTGCCAAAGAAGCTGTCTGTTCACAGAGTGCTGTATCCAAGCATGTTAACCGAAAGTTGAGTGGAAGGAAAAAGTGTGGAAGAAAAAGATGCACAACCAACCGAGAGAACCGCAGCCTTATGAGGATTGTCAAGCAAAATCGATTCAAGAATTTGAGTGAATTTCACAAGGAATGGACTGAGGCTGGGGTCAAGGCATCAAGAGCCACCACACACAGACGTGTCAAGGAATTTGGCTACAGTTGTCGTATTCCTCTTCTTAAGCCACTCCTGAACCACAGACAACGTCAGAGGCGTCTTACCTGGGCTAAGGAGAAGAAGAACTGGACTGTTGCCCAGTGGTCCAAAGTCCTCTTTTCAGATGAGAGCAAGTTTTGTATTTCATTTAGAAACCAAGGTCCTAGAGTCTGGAGGAAAGGTGGAGAAGCTCATAGCCCAAGTTGCTTGATGTTCAGTGTTAAGTTTCCACAGTCTGTGATGATTTGGGGTGCAATGTCATCTGCTGGTGTTGGTCCATTGTGTTTTTTGAAAACCAAAGTCACTGCACCCGTTTACCAAGAAATTCTGGAGCACTTCATGCTTCCTTCTTCTGACCAGCTTTTTGAAGATCCTGATTTCATTTTCCAGCAGGATTTGGCACCTGCCCACACTGCCAAAAGCACCAAAAGTTGGTTAAATGACCATGGTGTTGGTGTGCTTGACTGGCCAGCAAACTCACCACACCTGAACCCCATAGAGAATCTATGGGGTATTGTCAAGAGGAAAATGAAAAACAAGAGACCAAAAAATGCAGATGAGCTGAAGGCCACTGTCAAAGAAACCTGGGCTTCCATACCACCTCAGCAGTGCCACAAACTGATCACCTCTATGCCACGCCGAATTGAGGTAGTAATTAAAGCAAAAGGAGCCCCTACCAAGAATTGAGTACATGTACAGTAAATGAACATACTTTCCATAAGGCCAACAATTCACTAAAAATGTTTTTTATTGGTCTTATGAAGTATTCTAATTTGTTAAGATAGTGAATTGGTGGGTTTTTGTTAAATGTGAGCCAAAATCATCACAATTAAAAGAACCAAAGACTTAAACTACTTCAGTCTGTGTGCATTGAATTCATTTAATACACGAGTTTCACAATTCGAGTTCTTCTTCTTTTCCTTTCGGCTGTTCCCTTCAGGGGTCGCCACAGCGAATCATCTGCCTCCATCTAGCCCTATCCCCTGCATCCTCTTCTCTCAGACCGACTACCTTCATGTCCTCCTTCACTACATCCATAAACCTCCTCTTTGGTCTTCCTCTCGGCCTCCTGCCTGGCAGCTCTAACCTCAGCATCCTTTTACCGATATATTCACTCTCCCTCCTCTGAACATGTCCAGACCATCTCAACCTGGCCTCTCTAACTTTGTCTCCAAAACATCTCACATGTGCTGTCCCCCTGATGTACTCATTCCTGATCCTATCCATCCTCGTCACTCCCAAAGAGAACCTCAACATCTTTAGCTCTGCTACCTCTAACTCTTCCTCCTGTCTTTTCCTCAGTGCAACTGTCTCCAAACCGTACAACATCGCTGGTCTCACTACTGTCCTGTACACCTTTCCTTTCATTCTTGCTGGTACTCTTTTATCACACAACAGACCTGACAGTTTTCTCCACCCATTCCAACCTGCCTGCACACGCTTCTTCACCTCTTTTCCACACTCCCCGTTGCTCTGGACTGTTGACCCTAAGTACTTAAAATCCTACACCTTCTTTACTTCTTCTCCCTGTAACCTCACTGTTCCACTTGGATCCCTCTCATTCACACACATGTATTCTGTCTTGCTGCGACTAACCTTCATTCCTCTTCTCTCCAGAGCAAACTTCCACCTCTCTAGAGTTTCCTCCACCTGCTCCCTGCTCTCACAACAGATCACAATGTCATCCGCAAACATCATAGTCCATGGAGATTCCTGTCTGACCTCATCTGTCAGCCTGTCCATCACCACCGCAAAAAAGAAGGGGCTCAGAGCCGATCCTCGATGCAGTCCCACCTTCACCATGAACTCCTCTGTCACACCTACCACACACCTTACCATTGTCCTACTGCTCTCATACATATCCTGCACCACTCTAACATACTTCTCTGCCACTCCAGACCTCCTCATACAATACCACAGCTCCTCTCTTGGCACCCTGTCATACGCTTTCTCTAAGTCTACAAAGACACAATGCAGCTCTTTCTGACCCTCTCTGTACTTCCCCATCAACATTCTCAAAGCAAATATTGCTTGGTTGCATGCCTTCTTGGCATGAAACCATACTGCTGCTCACAAATGCTCACTTCTCCCCTTAGCCTTGCTTCCACTACTCTTTCCCACAACTTCATTGTATGGCTCATCAGCTTAATACCTCTGTAGTTTCCACAACTCTGCACATCTCCCTTGTTCTTAAAAATCGGCACCAAAACACTTCTCCTCCATTCCTCAGGCATCCTCTCACTCTCTAAGACCTCGTTGAACAACCTAGTTAAAAACTCTACTGCCATCTCTCCTAGACATTTCCATACCTCCACTGGTATGTCATCAGGACAAACCGCCTTTCCTCTCTGCATCCTCTTCAAAGCTCTCCTAACTTCACCCTTGTTAATCCTTTCTACTTCCTGCTCAACAATATTTGCCTCTACTACTCTTCTCTCTCTGTCATTTTCCTCATTCATCAGTTCCTCAAAGTACTCCTTCCATCTTTCCCTCACCCTCCTGTCACCTGTCAACACATTTCCATCTCTATCTTTAATCACTCTAACCTGCTGCACATCCTTTCCATCTCTATCCCTCTGCCTCGCCAACCGATACAAATCCCTCTCACCCTCCTTACTATCTAACCTTGCATACATGTCCTCATAAGCTTTCTGTTTGGCCTTTGCCACCTCTATCTTAACCTCACGCTGCATCTCCCTATATTCCTGTCTACTTTCCTCCGTCCTCTCACTGTCCCACTTCTTCCTAGCTAACCTCTTCCTCTGGATACTCTCCTGAACTTCCTCATTCCACCACCAAGTCTCCTTGTCTTCTTTCCTCCTTCCAGATGACACAACTAGCACCTTCCTACCTGTCTCCCTGATCACTTTGGCTGTAGTAGTCCAGTCATCTGGAAGCACCTCCTGACCACCTAAAGCCTGCCTCAACTCCTCCCTGAAAACCGCACAGCACTCTTCCTTTTCCAACTTCCACCACTTTGTCTTCTGCTCTGCCTTTGCTCTCTTCATCTTCCTCACCACCAGGGTCATCTTACACACCACCATCCTATGCTGTCTAGCTACACTCTCTCCTACCACTACTTTGCAATCGCTAATCTCCATCAGATTACAGTGTCTACATAAGATATAGTCCACCTGTGTGCTCCTGCCACCACTCTTATATGTCACCCTGGGTTCCTGCCTCTTCTGAAAGTATGTGTTCACCACAGCCATCTCCATACTTTTAGCAAAGTCTACCAACCTCTGCCCTTCTGGGTTCCTTACCTGAAGACCAAACCTGCCCATCACTTCCTCATCCCCACTATTCCCTTCACCAACATGTCCATTAAAGTCTGCCCCTATCACCACTCTCTCACCTCTGGGAACACTCTGCATCACTTCCTCAAGCTCCCTCCAGAATCTGTCTTTCCTACCTGTATATGTTGATATACTGCTATAAAAGTAGAGAAGGGGAACTTTCCACTGTTCACGGTGTGAGCGGCCATGTTGAGTTGACGTCACTCAGTAAACAGGGAAGGAATGGGTATTTTACCCGAGACTACCCCAAGGTCGACGAGTTGAAATTTCAAGTTGAGAGGGTTTTCTGTGGTTTTTACTGGTTGTAGGCGGGGAATTACAAGCTGCGGCTTCTGTAGATTTGTTTGTATTTTCCCTTAATAATAGCTTTGAACTCTCGCAGTGGTAGCATGCTACTCAAATATGTTTTTTAAACAAAAATGAATATACAAAAAGTAACAAAATGTAATGTAAATAATAATAAAAAAAAAACCAGAAAGCAAATTATTTCTGGCAGTAGGTGTTTGCAGGAGACGTGACCCAGCGCATGCGTACTAAAGTTCCTCATGTTTAGGGCGGGTCGTTAGCTTTTTGTCAATATTGTTCTGTAAATTTAGATTATTATTTTTTTTTATAAGAAACTGTTTTCGCCGTGTTATTCGCAATGTATGTGAGGTATGTACCGGATAAAAGCATTACCAGTGTGAGATATTTTCTGAATAAAGAGCTTTGTTCAGTTAAGCTAAGCTAACTCGCCACTGTTTCGGAAAAACAGGGTGTAACGGAATAAGAGCTAGCTAATTTCCTGACCTAGCTGTACTAGCTAAAACGTATTATACAGTTGTTCTATTACTCCAATTAGCTAACTATATCGTTCCACACCCTTACACTCAACCTATTAGTTTATCTTCTGACTTTTATTTGCTCTATAAGAGTTTAACGTAAACTGGCTAAGTAGCTAGCTTATATTTAGCTCGCTATTATTTCAGCTTAGCTTTTTATTCTCAGTGTTTTAATGGTGTGTAGCAGGTCAGATTAGACGCTCTGATGAAGCCTGCTGTGAAATAAGAGCACTAGCTCGGGGGTGTTTAATAAAATTGAAGTTTACGGTCTATATCGGGCCACTAAGTAAACTGCACATGCCGATAGATGACTAAAACTGAAACTAAGTGTTTACCTCCAGCAAACAGCCTTAGTTGGGCTTTGTGATCTTTCTGTAATAAATGTGCAGTGTGGAACAGAATTGTAGTAATTGTTCAGGAATGGGCGTGGCCAAACTTCCTTAGGAGATGATTGACAGGTCGGAAGTTTGGAAAAGAAATAAAAATGCAAGTTTATATTTGACCAGCACCATCCCGTGTTTTCCAAAACAAAACCTGCACAGTGATTATCTGCCCGTGTAGAACGCAACCCTGCAGGCCCTGTGTGCTTTAAGGGCATAAGGAAGGGCAGATTGGTCAGCGTTCCTTCTTTAGTTTCCCCAACTAAAGAATTGAACTCATTTATAACTCCATTATACAGTTATCATGCTGTGAATTTATTCTGCTGTTCCACCCCTTTCTGTTTTTTAATTACAGCTGGTGTTTCTGCTTCACCTTCCTGCTGCTGATACACAAAGGTGAGCGTTTAACACACCACAGTAAGCAGATGTGTGTATTGTATGGAAAAGTGAAATTTTTTAATAATTACTGAAACGTGAGAATGTTTTACCCTACATTCATTCACATTAGCAAGCAACAAATGACAAAATGAAATGACCCCTCGATTTCAATGACATTTAAATTGGACTTTTCTCAATTCAGTGCAAATTAGTTATGATGTGGAAGTAAGTGACAAATCCAGACGATTGGCTTGAAAGAATCTTACACCAGTCCTATGGTGTGACGTCTCTTAAGTTCCTCCGTCACAACTTTAACCTGCAGTTAGTTCCTGTTTACTGTTTAATTTATAACTGTGGTTCATTTGATCCTGTCGTATACAATCTCTTATTAAGTGTGTATAGAGAGAAGAACAAAGCTTGGAAGGAAGTAGCAGAGATCATTGGTGCAAATTAGCATGCTTTGCTATTCTGTGAACGAAGCGAGTGTGCACGTAAATGAAATGACCAGTGATCACACTGTTTAGTGTCTTATGTAATCTGTGTTGAACTAGTTAGCTTTAGAAGCTTTTATATTCTTTTAAAAATCCTGGACAGGCCACGCCCACAAGCACAGCAGTATCATTGCAGATCGTTACACACCCACACAACAGGCAAACTACAAGCAACACAAGTGAATAGTGTGTGCATGTAGGATTATTGGAAATGTGAATGAAGCTCTCTATATATTATTGATGTGTCCTGATAAACACATTTGTATTTCTATTATTGAGATTTTCTGGGTTGTTTCTGTTTTTTACTTTCAGTGTCGGTGCAGAGTGTCACTGTTGAAGGTTTTATAGGAGAAACAGTGATCTTACCATGTTCACTGGGACAGAAGCTGCAGGTTGTGTATTGGCGATACAGAGACAGCAGGACGGTGTGTGACATCATTGACGGTAAAGCAGATTTCAGTGAGCAGGATCCAGACTATAAAGACAGAGTTATAACTTTTCAATCAGAAATAGAAAAGGGGAATTTCTCCATCATGCTGAGCAACGTGAAGGAATCTGATACAGGATTGTACACCTGCCACGCCCCTAACTTCAAGACCCTGAAAATAGACCTAACCGTTGAAGGTGTGTATGGCCGTTTCATGCCATAAGTTGAGATATTTTGAGTTGTACCTCAAATGTTTTTCCAAACAAATTTTTTAAGAAGCAATTTTATTTTGGTACAAAACCCATGTTTCAGAATGATCAGCATCCTCATAATTAATATACAGCGACTCCTGCTGAATCACTTCCTGTAATGTTTAACAATGTTGGAGATGCTTGTAGAGGATCTTGGTCCACTCCTCCATTTTACGCTCCTTTATAATCTCTGGTTTGTGCATGTGGAAGCTACTCGTGAATTCAGACCACAGGTTTTCTGTAGGGTTCCAATCCAGAGACCGAGAGGGTCACCACAAAACACTGATTTTCTGTTTCTTTAATCATCGGGAAATTGGTTTGTCTCATCATCTCGTTGAAAACTCTATGGCAAACCATATGTCTGAACCTCCTGACAGAGGCAACCAGGAGATATTTTGGCTGAATTATCCTGGTGCATAGCAGAATTGTTGATGCAGCCAGTCATCACCATACTCCATGAACCACCAGCCACAATATAGCCCCATAGCATCACCCCATAGCATCACCCCATAGCACCACCATGTTTTACAGCAGCTATCAGGTGCTTTTTTTCTTGCGTGCAGTTTCATTTCATCGCCTGCCATGCTGCTGCAGCGCAAAATCAAAAGGTTTAATTTATTTAATTGATGCTTGGTGAAGTTCGGGTGCTGCAGTTTGAGATTCTCTCAAGAAGAATTTTTTTCATGCAACACTTTTGAACCCGTTATGAAAATGGTGTTTAACATATTTTTCAACCTGACAATCATAAGAATCGACTAACCTGTGCATTTCTAAAACTGATTTTTGGACTCTTCCCCCCCCCCCCACCCTCCTCCTCACTCATGGGTCAAATCCCTGGCAAGTTTTCCAACTGTTTCATATGGTAACATGTTTGTTATGACCCTAATTAGTATTTTTATGATTTGTCTCTTTGGTGTTAAAAGTTCTTTGTTGTTTTTCCCCATGGTAACGGATGACAAAGAGTGTTTTTCAAGTACAATTAACTTGTCATGATATATTTTTGGAGAAAGTGATTTAAAAGGTCATTCTAATGAGAATGATCTATCTACACACATACTGTGCTAAATTAATGGCTTGTGTTTGTGTGCAACAGAGAGACGAACCACAACAGAGAAAGAAGAGAAACGAACCACACCAGGAAACGGTGAATCCCCGAGACGTGCAGACGGTCTGTTAACGGTCCTGCTGGGATGTGCTCTGCTCTACAGCTTAACCTTCTGAAGAAAACCTCCAAGCTCAGTGTGTGTATTATCTTCATATACAGGCTTCACAGGAATTTCTTTTACAGATTTCTCTTTGGTTGGTAATGTGTTTATTTGTATATTTGTTTTGCGATATAGTACCCAGTGTTTCCAAAAAGTTTCAGACAAAAGTGCTTCATCAGCTGTGTAGAGAGCATAAGGTCATTGTGTTTTGTGTGCTACAGCTTTAAAAGCACTTTACTCAGTACGTTACTGTGTTTATGTTTGCTTGACAGGGCCAACATACTCTTCTTCTTCTATCTGTTTTCATGGGTCACAATTTTTGACATAGGGCCACAAAATTACAGCACCTTTTATATGTGCCCCACCTTTTAATGGGACCAAAAGTAATTGGACAAACTAGCAATCACAAGTTCCCCTTAGTACTTGGTTGCAAATCCTTTTGTAGTCAAGGACTGCCTATCACCAGAAGCTGGGTTTCTTCCCTGGTGATGATCTGTCAGCCTTTCCTTCAGCTGTCTTCACTTCCTGCTTATTCTCGAGGTGTTTTGCCTTCAGTAAGGGAAATGCAGCTCAGTTGGTTTCAGCTCAGGTGATTGACTTGGCCATTATAGAACATTCCACCTTTTGCTTTTAAAAAAGTCTCATGCTGATTTTGAAGTATGCTTCAGGTCGTTGTCCATCTGCACTGTGAAGCTCCGTTCAATGAGTTTTGAAGCCTTCAGATTCAGAAGCAGATAATATAGCCCTGTACACTTCACAATTCACCTTGCTGTTTTCATCAGCAGTCACGTCAACAAATACCAGAGAACCAGTTTCACTGGCTGCCATACATGCCCGTGCCCACATCATAAGAAGAGGTGGTACGTTTCATATCACAAGCTGTTCCTTCCTTCTCCGTACTCTTCTCTTCTAATCATGCTGGTACAAGTTGATATTTGTCTCATCTGTCCATAGGATGTTATTCCAGAACTGTACAGGCTTTCCCCCCCGGTCGTCCTGTTTGAGCCTTACCAATGGTCATCATCTTGTGGTAACCCCACTGTATTTACTCTGGTGAAGGTGTCTCTTGATTGTTGACTTTGACACAAATACGCCTACCTCTTGGAGGATGTTCTTCATCTGGCTGTCTGTTGTGAAGTGTTTTTTTTCTTCACCAGGGAAATGAAATTGTCGTATACCACAGTTGTTTTACGTGGTCTTCTGAGCCTTTTGGTGTTCTGAAGCTCACCAGTGCATTCTTCATTTTTAAGAACGCCACACCTAATGAATAAAACACTCCTGACCACTGAGCACATGATTGTCCAATTACTTTTGGTCACTTAAAAAGGTTGGGACCACATTAAAGAAGTGCTGCTTTACATATCCTCAGATTAAAATGGAAAGCCTGCACTTTGAGCTCATATTCATTATTTAATTTCAACTCCAGTATACTGTAGTAGACAGCTGGAATAACAATAAATCCATCAATGTTCAAATATTTACAGATTTTAAAAACAGGAAAGAAACTGCTAGCTATGGGATGAGAATCAGATAATTTGACCAAAATTTAGACAGCAACCAACTATTAAAGCATACTTATGTACAATTTTGAACTGATGAGGATTTTTCATGATGAAGTATGACATTTTATTATTGTGGTATTGTAAATTATTATTTTTTTGGTCATTAATCTACACACAAAAATCCATAACGACACAGCAAAACATTATTTTAGAAGTGTTCACACCCTTTATTCAGTACTCTGTAGAAGTACATGTAACAACAATTACAGCTTCAAGTGTTCTTGGGTAATTCTCTACAAGCTTTGCACACCTGAATTTGGTCAGTTTCTTCCATTCTTCCTGTCAGATTCTCTCAAAGACTCCAGTCCAGTTCTAAAGACATCTCAGGATAATCAAAGCAACCAGGATGCACCTGAACTCAGTTTGGATTATTGTGTGTAGATTACTGGCCAAAAAAAACTCAATTAAAACGTATTAAATATAGATACATTGTGTAAAATCTGCCGTTTTTTACTCTTTTTTTTTTTTTTTTTTACTATTTACTATTCTTACTATTTATTTAATTTTGTATTTGCTTTTGTGTTTCTATAAAATATAGCTGTTACATTTAGTGTTCACAAGGACATTTTGGTGGGTGTTAGAAAACAGGAACCACATAGCATACACAAATTTACCTATAAATGCAGGTCAAGTTTAAGTAGGAAACGTTAACTTCTAATAAAACTGCAAAGTGTCGTATTGTTTTTTTATTTGCCGTATAGTCATGGACAAAAGTATTGGCAGCGACATAAATTTTGTTTTGTTTTGCAAAATTTGCTCCTTAAATAATTGCAAAAAGCTTCATTGGGCAAAAAAAATGAACTTTATCACAAAAACCCAAATTTCACTGTTTTTTGGCCCGGGCACAAAATGACCAGCTAACATCATTTCACTATCATCATATCATCAGCACATGGGAAAGTGTGAACGAGTACTAGTCAGATAAAATCACTCTGTCATTCTGATTGGATTATAAGAGCAGACTGATTGCTATAAAAGTGCTTTCATTCATTGTGTTCTTGTTTGAAATGGTTACCTCCAAAGAAAGACATGCAGCCATCACTGCTTTGCATCAGAATGTCCTCACATGCAGGGAAATGGCTGCAAAGAATATTGCACCTGAAAAAAACCATTTACCGGATCATCAAGAACTTCAAGGAGAGAGGTTCAACTGCAGTGAAGAAGGCTTCAGGACGTCCCAGATTGTCTAGCAAGCGTCAGGACCGTCTCCTCCTGAGAAGTCAGCTATGGCTTCGTGTCACCACCACTGCAGAGCTTGCTCAGTATTGGCAGCAGGTGGGTGTGAGTGCATCTGCACGCACAGTGAGGCGAAGACTTTTGGACAATACCTGGTCTCAAGAAGGGCAGCAAAGAGGCCAATCAAGGACAGACTGAAATTCTGCAGGATGTACAAGGATTGGACAGCAGAAGACTGGTGCAAAGTTATTTTCTGTGATGAAACCCCATTCCGACTGTTTGGGACATCTGGAAAATCGATTGTCTGGAGAAGACAAGGTGAACGCTACCATGAGTCCTGTGTCGTGCCAACAGTGAAGCATCCTGAGACCACTCATGTGTGGGGTTGCTTTCCATCCAAGGGAGTGGGCTCTCTCCCAATTCTGCCCAAAAACACTGCCATGAATAAAGAATGGTATCAAAACGTCCTGCAAGAGCAACTTCTCCCAACGATCCAGGAGCAATTTGGTGATGATCCATGCATTTTCCAGCATGATGAAGCACCATGTCACAAGGCAAGAGTGGTTTGAAGATCATTACATTGAAATTTTGGATCTGTGGCTAGACAAATCCCTGGATCTTAATCCCATAAAGAACCCGTGGTCAATCGTCAAAAGGCGAGAGGACAAGCAGAAGCCCATAACTCGTGATCAACTCCGAGCACTACTAAGGCAAGAATGGATCGCCATCAGTCAGGATTTGGCCCAGAAGCTGATATCCAGCATGCCAGAGTGAATTGCAGAGGTTATGAAGAACAAGGGTCAAGGCTACAAATATGGACTGTTTGCATATATTGAATGTTTTTGCCAATAAAAAACTTATGAAATGCTTATCATTGTTTTCCAGTATACCATAGAAACGTGTGGAAACAATAATCTACAAATACTGAAGCAGCAAACTTTGCAAAACACAAAATTTATGTCACTGCCAATACTTTTGGCCATGACTGTAGAGTCCAAGTTTTCATCTCTAGCTCTGACATCACAAAGCTGGTGCATTTGTCCTTGCAGTTGTAATAAGTAAAATCACGCTAGTTTTTGCTGCTTAGTCCAAATTATTATTTATTTAATTTTAATTATTATTATTTTGCAAAACATCTTGCTTGTGTGTCCATGAGTGTGTGTCCAGAATTTCAAATGACTGTCCATGTTTATTTAAAGTTCACCTCTGGTACAGTTTCTAAATGGATGTAAGATGATGAACAGCAAAATATCCTTGTGAGTGTAGCGTAAAGTCACGCAAAAACATTTCTTTCACTGATTTTTTTTTTTTTTTTAAAAAGTTTACTGAACCAGTGTTACTTTGCCTTGATACTTTATGAAGTTGCATTGATAATAAAGGATCAGCGTGTAAAATGAACTCTGCTGGTTGGATTATCATGCTAATGATTGAAAATGTGCACCTGATGAAACTCATTACTATGATAATGTTATAAATACCACAAGTGTCATTTAGTCCCTGATAAATAAAAACAGTGAATTGAAAGAGGGTGTACTTTCTTTTTCCCATAACTGAATGCTTCCTCTGTTTATAACCACTGATCCCTGATCTTCACACATACTGTATGTGCCGCAGTAAATTCCAGTAAAGAAACACTTCCTGATTCACCATCTCATGCATCTTAAACCTCAACAATACTGCTTTTAGTTTATTTTATTTCAGGCTGCAACACTTTGATTGTGACTTGTTGATTAGTAGCCTTCCTGTCAGCTCGAACCAGTCTGACCATTCTCCCCTGACCTCTCTCATCAACAAGGAAATCCCAGGAGATCAGCAGTTTCTGAAACCCTCAAACCAGCCTGTCTGCCAGCAACAACCACTGTGTCCCTGTGATAGCAACCTGGTTTCTGACCAGGGACCCCAGTTCACTAGCTGCTTCTGGAGGGTCTTCTGATGACTTCTGGGAGCTACCATCAGTCTGTCCTCAGGTTTCCATCCTCAGTCTAACAGCAAGACTAAGAGAATGAACCAGGACCTAGAACGAACAGTCCAGTGTCTGGTCTCCAACAATCCTTTATCTTGGGCCAATCACCTGATATGGACAGAGTATGCCCATAACACCTTCTGACACCCATGACTGGGCATGTCTCTTTTTGAGTGCCAGTTTGGCTATCCTCCAACCATGTTTCCATTACTAATGCTGTTTTTTTTATTTGTGTTATTTGCACAGGGTTTTATTCTTTCATACAGAATTTCATGCAAGAAAATTAACTCGCATAATATCCCTTTCCCACAAATCACTGACCAGTACAAGTTTTAACTAAAATATTATTTGTATATTAATTCTTACAAACTCAAATTCAAACACAGCTTATATTTGCTTGATATACTTTTAGCAGTGTTGCACAATGAAATACTTCACTGGTAGTGTAATTGCCATGTTCAGGTAACGTGTGTACCTGGATACACCTGACTCTTGTTTTTGCATATGCTTTGTATGTAGCCAGGGCTGGGCCTGCAACAAGTTTGACCAGTTCAACTCATATATCTTGTAGAGATTGTAGATAGTAAAACATTATGCTATAATGAGATGTTGTTCCCATAATAAAGGGATGTTGAAACATTAGAACATAAAAAGAGGTGCTAATGAGGGTGAGGCGAGGCACAGGTGAGTGTGATTAGGACATGTGGCGTGCTGGGGCTTTTCACAACGTGACATTACCCAGGGATTTCAATGACCTTTAAATGTTCCTTTTCTCAATTCCATGCAAATTAGTTGATACAGTAAGTGACAAATCCAGACGATTAGTGTGAATGAATTTTATTGCAAAAGTGCATGAAGCTCTCTGTATGTTGTTGATGAGTCACTGTATATACTCAGTGTCCTTGAGAATTATTCCTCACCGTCTTGTTGAAAACTCTATAGCAGTCTGAACCTCCTGGCAGAGGCAACCAGGAGATATTTTGGCTGAAATATCCCGGTACATAGCAGAATTCTTGATGCCATTAATCATCACCTGAACCACCAGCAACAAAACAACCCCATAGCATCACTGATCCACCACCATGTTTTACAGCAGCTATCGGGTGCCTTTTTTTTCCTTGCATACAGTTTAATTTAATCTCCAATCATGCTGCTGCAGTGCAAAATCAAAAGGTTTGATTCTGGCTTTCTACAACTTATGATGTCAATTGTAGTTGTAATGACGCTTGGGGAATTTCCTTCTTGCAACATTTCCGAACAGCTTGTTATGAAAATGGTGTTTAACATATTTTTCAACCTGACAATCACAAGGATCGACTAACCTGTGCATTTCTAAAACTGATCTTTGGACTCCCTTTTCCCCTCCACCCTCCTCCTCACTCATGGGCTCATGGGTCAAATCCCTGGCAGGTTTTCCAACTGTTTCAGACATGAACATTTTTGTTATGGCCCTAATTGTGCTTAATGGTATATTTAACTGCTTAAATATTTTTTATGATTTGTCTCTTTTGTGTTAAAAGTTCTTTGTTGTTTTTCCCCATGGTAACGGATGACAAAGGGCTTTTTTTCCAAGTACAATTAATTTGTCATGATATATTTTTGGAGAAAATGATTTAAAAGGTCATTCTAATGAGAATGATCTATCTACACACGTACTGTGCTAAGTTAATGGCTTGTGTTTGTGTGCAACAGAGAAACGAACCATAACAGAGAGAATCATTGCATCAAAAGGTGAATCCCCGAGACGTGCAGACGGTCTGTTAACGTTCCTGCTGGGATGTGCTCTGCTCTACATCTTAACCTTCTGAAGAAAACCCCCAAGCCCAGTGTGTGCATTATCTTCACATACAGGCATCACAGGGATTTATTTAACAGATTTCTGCTCGGTTGGTCAATTCTTTCACTGCTAAATCAGTGTTCATTTGCAAATTTGATAGTTTACTAAGTTGCATTGATGATAAAGGATCAGGTTGTATAATGAATTCTGCTGGGTTTTCTGTTGAATTGTCATGTTAATGACTACACCTGATGAAACTCATTATTATTATGATGTGTATATGTGCATATCGTGCTACATTAAAAAAAACAACAACAAAAAAGCATATTAAAAGTGTGTCCTTGATTTGTTTCTCAAAGCAATGCGATTAAAAAGTGATCAATTCTGCAGTATTTGTACTAACTATATGCTGTGACCAATGAGCATGGATGTACCACATGACCTCACCGACCCATCCACCCCTGAAGCTTGGTGAGACTACAGAAGAAAACTTTCAAACTGAACCAAATGCCCACGTGAGAAACAACAAATGTGTCCTAGACAAATATTTAATGTTAATTAAATCCGAATATTAAATTCCCAATTATCACACAATGACTACATGTGTGGAATGAATGAATGAATGTGTGTGAACCATGGCTGCGTTTATCAAGACGCATTTGCCGACGAGGCATTCTCAACAAAAGAACACAAACAATGACAAATTATTTAAGCAGACGTTAAATACCCTGATTTCTGTTTAACTTTGGGAAACACTCATATGATTAAATTCTAACATGGTACAAATGTTACAGTAAACAGCAATTAGTACTGCTCAGTATTTATAGTACAAATGTGATGTTAACCAGTCATTCAAAATGCAATAAAGGTTCACCGTCTCTCATAACATAAAATCCTAACGTTGCTGATGTGAATAACAACTTCCAAACCCGAAATGAAACATGGTAGGTGAAGTGTTTTTTCCCCCCTTTTTGATGTGGTCTACTCGTGGTCGGGATCACATGCTGTGGAATAACACTGCCATTTTCACTTCACTTGCAGAGATAAACCATTTCCAGTTAGAGCTGGTGATTCACAGTAAGCGGCCATTCGTGACACAAAAGAAAAGTTAAGCAGAGTTTAGCTCAAACCAGTCTGACCATTCCCTCCTGACCATTCTCTCATCAACAAGGAAATCCTGGGAGATCAGCAGTTTCTGAAATACTCAAATCAGCCTGTCTGACAGCAACAACCACACCACAGTCCAAGTCACTGAGACATTTTTTCCTATTCTGATGTTCGATGTGAACATTAACTAAAGCTCTTGACCTGTTTGTTTGTGTATGAGTTATGATGGATAACTACACAGGTGAGCAGGTGTACAGGTGTACAGGTGTTCCTATACTTATCCATATGCCAACTTTTATACATTAAACAAACTTACTGTGAACCTAAAAAAGTTTAATGTACATTCAAGGTACAAAAAACACACTATCAAGACTGCTGTAGGTCATACATGTGTGTGTACATACATACATACATACATATATATATATATATACACACACACACACACACACACACATATATATATATATATATATATATATATATATATATATATATATATATATATACACACACATATATATATACACACACACACACACACACACACACACACACATATTATATATATATATATATATATATATAAAACAGTATGTCGTCACAAAATGTTAATGATATGCTGGAATTCAACTCCTTTTTCTATTTTCACCTTCAAAAAAACAATTTACTCTCTTACCTTAAATGACCAGCTGAATGGATTTTTTCCCCCTCTTTTGTTTTTCACGTAAATTCTGCGTTTCTGCTCACAGTTTTCAGTAAATAAAATTAAAATGCACCAAGCAGGAAACACTATTACATGTCCAAACAGACTCTCTCGTCAAAATCGGCGCGTCTGAACCCAGTGTATAAGATCAGCTGCTCTGTGTTACCTAGGAAGTGTGTTGACAAACCATAATATTACGATTGGGTGTGGACATGGTCAAAATTGATCTCCGTCACACACCTGTACTCCTGGTCATGCTTTGGCGTCCCCTGGTGTTTGGGATTAGAGACACGCCCCCCCCCCCCCCCATATGACCAGTTGAAAAACTAATTAAACGTAAATTTCAGGGTTCAAACGCAAAACACAGTATAAATAGTTTTGCATTTGATTAAAGAATAAAACATGACAGGGTGTGCTGATATTGGAAAATAATCCACACCAGGATTTTACTATAACAGCATAAAAGGGTTTAATTCCATTCACAACACAGAAATTTAAAGAGTGAATATATATATATATATATATGGTTACATTTAATGTTGTGGAATATCAGTGAAACAAGTTTTTCTTTGCTAAATAACAACTCTTTTTGTTTTTTGTTTTGTTTTTTTTAATAATAAAAAAAAGCTCCATGTGTCTGTCAGTTGCATAATTTGTTACAAGGGTCCATTTTTTTCTCTTCCTGATGTCTACAGTCATGACCTGATCTAACAAACATTCAACAAACTAAAGAAACCATTAGAAAGTTAGAGATTGCAGAGATTAGATTACAGCTGTAGAGATCATTCTCACCACTAGAGGGCAGTGTTTGCTCAGCATTACTAGTTTTAGCGCCACTGTAAATCAAAACCAGTGACTGTATAAATGAGAGGACGTCATAACAGGGATTCAGGGGTGAAGCCAAAATGTGTCTGATGCCCTCTAGTGGCTGACTGATGTACTATATATATATATATATATATATTTAAACATTCCTATGTTACTCAATGGGACAGACGGCAAACTTCTATTTTAAGTTCTGGAAATATTGTTCTGTCATTTTATTAGACCTTGATAACTCCTCAAGTATTTTTTTCCGATATGATAAATGTGTTTTATAAGAGTTATTTGGTGATAAATGAAAGGGCGTGGTTGCTGAGGTGATTGACAGTTTTAGACATGACAGCCATGTTTGTAAATGGTTGTTTCGCATCGTTTCCTTAGAGTGTTTGCTAAGGACATACAGTCAGTAAATTGTTGTGAAATGAACCTAGGGTTAGCTGCCTTGGTTTGTGACATCACTTCATTCATTCACATTGGTTTGCTAGTCAAATGATCAGTAAAGCAGGCTAGCTTAGACATCAAAATGAGCAACATACAGGGGGGAAAAAACCCTGTAATCTCAGCAAGAGTTTCACAAAATGTGTACAGAATAATAAGCAGAAAACTATTCCTGAAAATAACGTGTGGAAATGTAAATAAAAATGGAAGTTTGGTGTGTTTTCCATTTAATAACATG
Source organism: Cranoglanis bouderius (assembly GCA_023630585.1). NCBI lineage: Eukaryota > Metazoa > Chordata > Actinopteri > Siluriformes > Cranoglanididae > Cranoglanis > Cranoglanis bouderius. The sequence continues at coordinate 19,323,018 of CM042555.1, read as the reverse complement.
AGAATGAACGGGGTTCAAAGCCAGCCACTAGAGGGCCTCAGAGACATTTTGGCTTCACTTTAAACTCCCTGTTATGACGTCCACCTAAAAAGTCTCTGAAAGAAACACACAACAAAAACACATACATTTTGGTTGATTTATTTACAGAAAGCCTTTATTTGTCTCATATACATTACAGTACAGTGATACTCTTTTCTTTGTTTATCAAACCTTGTTAGGAAGCACTTCTCATGTGGCCTTAAAGGTGCGGTGAATAATGACTTTTCTGGTGTGTCTGAAAGTTCATATGACCACTGCTCACCACTATGGGGGGCTTTTGTAACCATTCTGGAAACTGTCTTAGGCCAAAGTGTTCTCATGTGGTTGTCATTTTTCGGCTGTCTTCTACCACTGCTACACCAAACAGCATGGCTCAATGCCAAACCTGACCCCAGGACTTCCAGTATCCTGTAGAGTGTGTCTCATGTTCCCGTCATAACTCTAGGAGTGCCGGACAGTGGAGGATCGTGGGTAATTTGCCGAGTGGATTTGCACCATCTGGTGAAAAAATTCTACGTGTATGTGGATCTGAGCAGGTGAAGGTTCAGGTGGATCACTGAGCTCAAAAACATTCACACCTCTCAGTAAACCCACAAATAGGAAGTGGCTAGTCAGCAGTAAATAGAAACGTATGGTCAGAACATTCCAACCCACAGCGAGCAGTTCACATCACACACAAACAAGTGCACCTACCTTTCTTCTCTCTTCATCTTCTATAAACGTTAACGTGTAAAACCCACACCAAAGCTGACCTCATTTCTGTTTTATATTAAGACGCAAAAGCTTGTGTGCACTCCGTAACCTGTTCACTGCGAGGTGTGTTAATTACAGTCGAGACCACATAGATACATGCACACGTTTTATAACATGCGGTCGGTGGAGTTACATGAGAACCTGCCTTGTGTTTTCACTTCTGTTTTGAAATGCATGTTCACTTTTGGCCTGGACTTCCATTACACTAATATATTTGTACGAGTCAGAGTTAAAGCTGTAACATTAATTTTGTTATTGCAGTAAGCTCCGCCCAGTATTTAGGCCTGTTTAGTATCTGTTTAGTAAATCTCAAGAGCTTTGTAATGAAACAAAACTTTACCAAACCCCTGCTAAATGGTTTTGATTTACTTTTTTGTTTCCAGAATAATCCGGGAAGCCCCTATAATCTGGCCTACAAGTACAACTTTGAATATGCCATAGTGTTCAACATCATGCTGTGGCTCATGATCATGTTGGCTCTCGCCGTCATTGTCATCTTGTACAACCCGTGGACCCGGGCTATGACACCATCATCTACAGGATGACCAATCAGAAGATCCACATGGACTAACCGTGCATTCTGTCCTGTTCGAGCTACATGTTGAATCATCTGTATTTATTGTTGTTACTGGACCATAATATCTGACACTGATGTATAGGGGTGGGGTGACATACAAAAAAATAGCATGTCATGAAACTTCTCCAGTGTGTGACGTTAAACCTAGGACATCATTGACGTGATTTTATTTGGTAATATTAAAAATATTCAGTTCAAATACAGTTCAAATGAAATACAGTTCATATGAAAGTTCAAATACAAAAGATTTTAAAAATGATAGAAATATATATATATTTTATCTGACATGCAGTGATATGGTGATAGAAAGACAAAACGATAGCGGCGATATTTTATGAACAATGTGCAGTGATTAGACGATCTCACTAGTTTAACTTCAACTCTCCATCCCCTGTTACGTTCAACTGAAACTCGTTGTCCTCCGTCCATCATATGACTGAACTTTAGCCAAAATAAAACTGTTTTACCAACAAATGTGAAAGTGGAGACTGGCTCAGAGCAAAGTTCACTTATTACCCAATAAAGTCTTGGTCACATGCGCTGTTTATTGTGAAAAAGGAACCTCGGTGTTGCGGAAAGTGTGACTATAGCGCCAAACCTACATCACTGCTGATGTTGAAATCAAGCACAGATGACAAAACTTTTCAATCAGTCAGCACTTCTAAGGATTTGACCTTTGTCCATTAACGAAAATTGAGAATTCTCAGAAACTGCTATCATTCTTATTTAATGAGTCCAGAGCAGAGGGGTCATTCCATCTCAAGTGGTCCAATGCAGGTAACTTGACTGTTTTTCATTCTCCTAATTTTTTTTAATGATTACCTCTATGTATTGGCATTGCATAACCACCAGTTTAAATCTTTTTGGTGTAACTACGACGGACATTTTTTGTGTCATGGCACAATACAAATTTTGGTTATACAGTTGTTTACGGAAACCTCAGTATCTCGGCTCAGGATGGTCCTAGCTCCTTGGAACAAAAACTGATCTCTAGACCACACTACAAGGTACAATGTACATATATAAACATTTTGCACATTCATGTTCCTTAGACTTAGAACTTAAGTCCAATTGTAAAGTCCAATTGTAAAGATTGCTCACAGTTCCACATTTAGGGTCAGTTTATAATGGGAAGGGTTCGAGTCTCAGTCTTAATTTTTTTAGGGGGTACCTAGGTAAGTATTGTGTGCATGTGGAACATTTCAGGTTTGAGACTTCTCTTGTATGTATGGGGGTGAGAAAGTGCAATTTTTTAAATTTCCCCCCACTTTCAGGTTGAATATCTCTGGTGGGGGACCAGATACAAACCTAAAATTTTCACAGAAATAAGTCCTCTATAGTAGCATTCTGCTGTAAAAATTTTGAGTTGGATGTTGGAGGTGAACTCTGCAGGACAGTAGACCTCGAGGGCCAGATTTGAACAACCAGCCTGATCTATCATGTTGGTACAGGTGAACAGTTGGTATGCGTGAATCGATTTGATCAAAATATAGAGGTACAGTGTTCAGTTGGGTGTTTGACAAATGAACAGTGTCATAAACAGAGCTGTGGTGTTGTTTCTCATGTGATAAAAGCAGTAAGTGACTTCTGAGCTGTAGTCAATTACTGCTTTTAGCACAGGAGAAACAACACCATAGCTCTGTTTATCAAAAAAAAAAAAAAAAAAAAATTAAGACTGAGACTCGAACACTTCCCATTATAAATTGACCCTAAACATGGAACTGTGAGCACTCTTAAGCATTGCATTTGTACTTAAGGTCTAAGTCTAAGGAACACGAATGTTCAAAATGTACATGTCCCTTGTATTGTGCTCTAGAGATCGTTTTTTGTTCCAAGGAGCTAGGACCATTCTGAGCAGTGATATTAAGGTTTCCGTAAACAGCTGTATAACAAAAATTGGTTACCAAACCAAAAGATGGTCGTTGTAGTTAAATCAAGCAAAAAAAACAACAACAACAAAAAAACAAAAACTGGTGGTTTTGCAATGTTAATCAGTGAAATTTTTTTTTTAAAATTAAAAATGGCTTTGCAATTTTTGGACCACTTGAGATGGAATGACCCAGTGTGTTCTTACAGACTCAATGCTGGGCCAAACTAGTGTCGCAGCTGAGACACCCACTTGGTGTCATTTTGGACACTTTGTGGTTGAAGCACATGACTGTGATGTTTTTCATGAGCATCAGGAAGTTGTGAGTCCAAACATCTGCTTTCTGGGTCGTAATGTGTTCACAATGAAGATGATAACTTTAAAAAAATTTACTTTTTTTAAAAAAAAAACCCATTAAAATCAGTAAACGGTAATAGAATTAACTAGAAATGCACTTGAGCCACAAATCACACGTAGCAAAGCTCTTCCTGCCACTTCCTCTAAGGCCAGCGTGCCTTCATGTCATAACCTTACCCAGAGCTAGAGGTGCAAAACCACAGACAAGAAAAAAAGTTGTCTGAAACGAAGTCGAGCACGTTGCACAGCCTGAATGTGGGATTTTTTTTTTCTTAGCAGCTAACAACACCCATATCACAGACTTTTGGTGTTTGAGAGAAGTCATTGTTTGCCATGTATGAAGGTTAGAGTATGTGGTGTTTATGTATATTTTGTACCATTAAAATCACATTTCGCTTAGAATATTTGGTATATACAGTATTTAATCTACATACTACACTTGGTTCAAATGACATTATTAAGCTCCAAAATCTCACTTTTAAACAAATGATCTTGTAAAATAGTAATATATATATATATATAGTAGTTTTCTGCTGCAATTCTGACTTAATCAGCCTTTGGGAGGTGGCGCCTGGGAAGCATATCATAAACCGCCACTTGTGTAATTGATTAACCAATTAATAACTGATTTCACCTCTTACTTAATTTACTCCACACTGTCCAAAATGGCCGCTTACACAACGCTTCAGTGTTCAGCTGAACGGTGAAGTTTTGTTTATGTATACTGATGACAGGAAGTCCCATTGTGTCCTGAAACACACCACTGAATATCTGTATGTAGCTACATTTAACTCATAGCTCCTTTTTGTCCCCATACAGTTATTTTAAATAATCATGTGGCTTGTGATAGATGATGAAAAGCGTAAACAGCGTTAGTAGCTTCTCAAAACTCCAAAGAACATTCAGGCTAAAGATATTTTAAAACAGATCGTTTTACACTTTATTTCATTGCACAGTCATTTTAATGTCACACTTGTAAACAAACCTTAGTATTTAAACTGAAACACTCTCGGTGCATTATGGGAATATCTCGGCCAGCGAGATGACACATAACGATAAAAAGTCTTCTTAGAACAAATCGGATGCTTTTCTTCTGCTTTTTAAATCTTTCTTAATATGGCTGACGTTCTAGTAAGAACACTGACTGGACATTATTTCAACATTTGAAACATGACTCACTTCAGTCCAATGACTCACTTCAGTGATTTGATTCTTTCAAATCATCCCTTTAAGTGACTCTAACAATCAGTTGCGAATCAGTCAGTTTTGATTCGCAACTCGAACAGCATCTAGAACAGCACTTTAGCTTATAAAGGTTGGGCTTTAAAAAAAAATGTAAAAAGATTCGGTCATGGTTATGAATCGATTCATCTTATTTCACAAATGAATCTTTTGTGAATCGTCCATCACAAATCAGTAGCTGAGGAAATGGGGCTTCTTTATTGATATGATGAAACATCCATAAAAGTGAAGCCTGTCTGTTTGGGTTCGAACCTGCAGCTGTGTGAGGTCGCTCTTCTGTGTGAGGTCGCTCTTCTGTGTGAGGTCGCTCTTCTGTGTGAGGTCGCTCTTCTGTGTGAGGTCGCTCTTCTGCGTGGGGTCACTCGGGGTCACAGGTTCGGCGGCTGCAGAAGAGCGTATGTGCTGTTGAGGTCAGTCGTCCTGACGCGTCCGTTCGTCGCGGTGTACGGCACCTCATCATACTGAAAGAATAACGTGATGTGACAGGATTAATTAACACGTAAACCCGTATGTTGAAGATGCAACACAGTGGTGAAAAATGACTACGTGCAATGCAATAATGTGTGAAAGTGAAGTATGATACAGTTCTTCATACAACAAGCCATGTTTTTCACACTGCACTGATAAAGTGAGAACAGAGCTGTCCCTGTGTGTACACTGTTTGTATTGTACATACAACTGCTTTACTTTATTTTTATACTAATATATACTTGAAAAGAAGTACATTAATCTACATACTTTGATAGAGTAGTACATGTATGAATCATTAAATGGAAGTATTTGTAGATACTAATAATAGTAATTATTTCCAAATATACCAAATATTTATTTACGCCTCCTTACATTCAGTTCACGTTAATCTATTTGTTAGGTTTTTATGCGAGTAAGTTGTAATCCTGTAAACAATTTTTAGTTTACAGTGTAAACTTTTTGTGTCACTTTGTGTACCAACACAACTTGGTGAAACCTCTAAATCTGTGCAGCACGATGCATCTTTCATGTAAGGGACTTTCCGACTTCACAGCAACAGACACCATGTCCACAACTACACAATGACTCAAACACCTAATTTATCTCTTCATCTCAATGACTGCAGTAAACAACACTGTCAGAGTCGCAGTCGCAAGATGACCTGAACATAATAGCAGTTTAATTGATGATATTTAAAAAGTGTTTTATTTTTTTTATTTTTTATTTTTTAAAGAGCAAAATCTATTCAAATATTCAATATTAATTCACATTTGGAGAAGAAAAATATTTAACAAACCTACCAGAGGGACGGTGTTGTCCTGACGCAGCTGTAAACCGGGGTCTGGACGTCGCGTTCCAGCTTTTGGAGTTCTTTTGCAGCGGCGAACTTTAAAACCTAAAATGTCACAATTCATTCAGAATGAACCCAAAAACAACAATGACTTCATTTACATGACTTTATTATACACCGTCTAAGATGGGCCTCGTGTACACAACCCTAAATCACAACCCCCCTTAAACTGTAAAATAGATTTGACGGACCCCGTCAGGACACTTATGAAAGTGTCTCAAGCTCGTTGTTTAAACGTGTACGGCAATATTTTGGTCATTTTGTGAAGCCATATTCCTAAATGGAACATATTAGGTCCCAGTGGACATTATTTATAAGCCGACTTGCATTTGAGCGATTGCGGTTTGGATCAAAGTCAAACAGGATAATAATAAATATAACTTTGTGAACTTTCAGCACTGTAGCAAGTTAAAAAGAAGAAAAAAAGAAAAATCACAGACCCCACCCCCCCCCCCCCCACAGAAACCATTCACTGTCCTAAATCAATAACAGGTATAAAATATATAATTTTATCTTAGGTAGGTGATGCAGAGGTGCCAACATTTAAAATTTAGACGTGACATTTGAGATTTTTTACCAAGAGTTGGCACCTCTTGTGATGGTATTAGACTCAATGGACAAGGAAGAACATTTAAACAGCATTGTATATTCAGTGTAAGTGTATTCAAAGGGTGTCCTATATACTAAAATATGATAAGATTTTATAGTTGGCTATTAGTGATAATCAGATACAGAACGTCAACATGTTCAGCCTTTAAACTTGCTGACTTGATTAGATCTATTCAACAACAACAACAAAACCCTTTGCATATTCAGTTGCTCATTAAGGAGTATTCTGGAGCATATTTACACTCACCGGTGACGACAACAAGGACAAGACAGTTTATTATTCCGAGTGTGATGAAGAGACTTCGCCAGAGTCCGACGTCTTCACATCTATCTGCTGTCGGATTCGGCTGAGGTTCAACATCACACGTCTGATTCTCTGGAAAGACAGATGTTTTTACAATGTGTTATGTCAGGCATAGAAGTGAAGGCAAAATAAATAACAACAACAACAACAACAACAAAAGTTATTTTTCTAAATCACAGAATACAGGCTGAAATCTAAAATGATTAAATTTCTCACAGAAATCTTCTCTCAGTAAACTCACCAGCTGAGTGACTCCAGATGTAAAGTCTGATTCCTCTGCTGATGTCGGGAGGTGAACCAGCTTTAATACAATAATACACTCCTAATTCATTAGTACTGATATTGTGTATAAATAAACTGCTGTTATATTGCAGTGAGAAAGTCTTGCTGAAGGCCGTATTACTATAATTTGCCCTCAGGGACCTGCTTGAATAAGAGCGTAATATATACACTGGAGGTTCTGACGGCTTCATCAGGAACCAGAGCACATCTTTTACAGACACCTCACACTGTAGACTCACATTTTGTCCCAAATCTACCGACTTCTCTGTGAAACTTTCTGCAGCTCCACAGCACACAAGTAGATCTAGTCAATAAAACACACACAGAGATACACCAGAAGGGTTTAGAACAACCTACATGTCATTCCTGCAGAAACTAAACTCAAAAGACAACATTTTAGGTACAGAGTATGGAGGGAACTCATGTTGAATCAGAAACGTGTGAAGTTACTCACAGAAATGAAGTTTTATTATCCTCATGCTGAAATCTGAAGCCGTACACAAGCTCTAAACACTCGGAGGCTGCGTTGCTTCAGTCAGGAAACACTTCAGTTGAGCTTCAGACGCTGGAGCATACGGAAGTAGGACCTAATCTCGCTCAGACCACAGTGTGTGTGTGTGTTTTTCCTCATCTCTCATGTTTTCTTGCACACCCACACCATTAAAGTGAGATTTCACAGGAAACATTCAAGACCATTAGTGCTGCCCTTTAACTGCCTTTGATAAACACTTGAATTTACTGACACATATTTACTCATGAATCACAGAAGACATTAAGTTTAGGAAGTAAATTTGTACCTTCATACTAAAGTCCAACCTGTAGTTTTAATGACAGCCTCATAGCTGCGTCGGTTCGACCCTCAGCTCGGGTTATGCACAATTATCACAATTTACAGCTATTTTGAAGACAATTGAATTCTTAAGAGTTTTAATTGTAGTAATTTTGAGTTTATCAGTTTACATTAAAATGTAAGCAAATATGAAATAATTTACAGAATTATATTTGAAACACAACATCTGTTTAAATACTACAGCCATAGCCTGTATTTTCCATCAATCCTTTGGAAAAACAAAACAAAACAACAACCTCATAATCAAAGGTAAAGGTCTGAAATTTTCCAGAGTGAATGAGTTCTCCCCTAGTGGTGGCCAGGTTTTATGACACGAAGTGAAAATTCGATTACAAACCAAAAACAAACAAACAAAAAAACATCAACAACATAAAAAACCTTTATATTAATGATAAAAATAAGGGGAAAAACCCCACAAGTGATTATTAAACAAATGTAATATTTGTATGAAGATTTGCTCAGAGACCTAGAACATAGTCTAAAATTATTACTTTTTTTCTGTTTAAAATATTTTAGATGAAAGTGCGATGAAATGTTTAAGATATTCTAGGACTGCATTAACAATATGAAATACAAATTTAACCCTTAAAAAATTGCATTTAAGGAGCTGGCCAACTACCGCAAATACCCAGCAGGGGGCAGTAAAAATCAGGAGGGATAGGACACTTTCTGCAAGACCTAGGGGGGCCAATGTAAATTTGATTGACATGAAAAATTAAATAAAGGTATTTACATTTATTTGTGTTGCTTTGGTTTGAGTTTCTGAGATTGAAATGTAAGTCTGTGCCTGAGTGGAATGGGGATAGAAACCGCTGTGGTATAAGAGGAATGAAACACTTGGGGATGTGCTGATATAGGAAAGTAATCAACTGCAGGGTGAAAACATTAACTCCACTTCATGACACCACCCTGATTATGATTATAAACTCCTGTGAGAATTTTACTGCAGAAGGTCACACTCTGAGAACGAGAAGCGGAAGATGGAGCTGTACACCTTAGACGTGTGTGAGATGTGTTAGCGTGCAGACTGTAACCGCAATCGTGTAGCACAGCTTATGAAAAAAACAATGACCAATGTGTGTGTGTGTGTGTGTGTGTGTGTGTGTGTGTGTGTGTGTGTGTGTTACACCACAGGGTGAAACGGAATAAACTGCACCACAGTGTAACTGCTTTCATTGTGTGCTTTTGCCAACCAACTCTGTAAAAGAGCACAAAAGTCATGAGGACTGTGTGTAGATTTGTCTGTTAAATACATTTAAAGTCTTTTTTTACTTAAAAACAGAAACACACACTGTACACACTAACACACATATAACACACTGTACACACTAACGTTGTGTATTAACAGAGTGTTAAGTGTGTGTTTGTATCCAGTGAATTTACCTGTGATCCACTGACTTCTTGAAGCTTCACATCACAGTTTGGAGATTTGGTTTTTCCACAGCAGCTTACGATCGAGACTGAAACATCACAATGCAGTCTGAATAAACCGAGCTGACTCTAACACTGATTGTCGGATTTTTATATTTAGTTATATATTTGTTTTATACTCCTATAAGAATTCATTTCTCCAAATAAATGATAAAATATTGAAATAATAATTACAAAATGCAGGAACGTTTATTATTAAATGATTACAGCAGAAGTGATGAAACCGGTTCTGAACTCAGTCAGTGTAGAATATATTAACATTTCTACACCCTGGACAGAGGAAATGATTTATAACTCACCTGCGACTGCAACGAGCACAACACCGTTCATCATTCCCAATGTGATGAAGACATTTCTCCAGAGTCTGATCTCTATATCTTTATCAGCTCTTGCCTCTTCAGTCTTACACGTCTGATTCTCTGGAAAAATGACAAAGATCGGATAGTTTGAACTTCATTATTAAATAAATATAATAAATAAACTCACCAGCTGAGTGACTCCAGATGTAAAGTCTGATCCCACTGCTGATGTTGGAAGGTGAACCAGCTTTAATACAATAATACACTCCTAATTCATTAGTACTGATATTGTGTATAAATAAACTGCTGTTATATTGCAGTGAGAAAGTCTTGCTGAAGGTCGTGTTGCTGTATTCCGGCTCCAGGGTTTTACTGGAGAAAGAGCGTAATATATACACTGGAGGTTCTGACGGCTTCATCAGGAACCAGAACACATCTTTTACAGACACCTCACACTTTAGAGTCACATTTTGTCCCAAATCTTCCGACTTCTCTGTGAAACTTTCTGCAGCTCCACAGCACACAAGTAGATCTAGCAAAGGGGGAAAAATGTAAAAACCCTGACTTATGGTGATTCACTGTTCATTAAGAAGTAATACACAAATGTACCAATCAGGAATGTGTTCATTAAATATGATCAGTGATGAAGGAAATAAACTTACAGAAGTGAATGTGGAGGATCTTCATGATGAAACTTGATCTCTTCACAAATTGTAAATCGTCAGTGAGGAAGCTTCAGACATGAAGAAGTTTAGAGCTACAGGACTGAGGAGGAAGTGGCAGTTCAACTCGCTCTGACCGCAACTTTTTTTTTTTTCATCTCCTCCTTATGAAAAGGTCAGAAATCACCTCATACGTGTAGAGAAATACAGTCATGTGAAAAAATAAGTACACCCGACGGAAATCGTTGGCTTTTTTGGACATATTTGGACAAGCAAACATTTGATCATGTTTGAAACAGTGCCTACTAATAAAGTTGATATACTTGAACAAAACCACAAGGAAAAATAGCTTTTTCAAACATTTATTCAACAGAAATATCAATAGATGTGATATTCTTCTGTGGACAAAAGTAAGTACACCCTTGTCCTCAGAAGCTAGTATTGCCCCCTGTTTGAGGGTTTTCTTGCATGTTCTGCCCGTTTCAAATCCCCTCACAACATTTCAGTGGGATTCAAATCCGGGCTTTGACCAGGCCGTTCCATAACCCTCCATCTCTTCTTTTTGAGCCATTCCTTGGTGGATTTGCTAATGTACTTAGGATCATTATCCTGTTAAAAGGTCCACTTTCGGTTCAACTTCAACTTTCGGACAGATGGCCTCCCGTTATCTTCGAGCACTCTTTGATATGATGCAGAATTCATAGTGGAATCAATGAATGCAAGCTGTCCACTCTCTGAGGCAGCAAAGCAACCCCAAACCATAACATTTCCACCACCGTGCTTCACAGTTGGTATGAGGTGCTTCTCCTGAAAAGCTGTCTTTGGTCTGCACCAAACATGTCTGCTGTTACTGTGGCCAAACGACTCTATCTTTGATTCATCTGTCCCGAGCACATTATTTTAAAAGGCCTGGTCTTTGCCTATATGCTCATTGGCAAACTGTAATCTTCCAAAGACTTTTTCCTGGCACGCCTCCCATGCAGGTCAAATTTGTGTAATCTCTTTCTGATTGTGGAAGCATGCACTTTTACGCCAACAGTTGTAAGACTTACTAGCAGATCCTGTGATGAAATTTTGGGGTTCTTGGAGACTTCTTTTTTCATCAGACGGTCTGCACTTGGGCTGAATTCGCTGGGAGGCCAGTCCTGGACAAACTGGCAGTCGTTTGAAATCTGTGCCACTTGTAGATGATTTTCCTTACAGTGGAATGATGTATTCCAAATAATTTGGAGATCTTTTTAAATCCCTTGCCAAACTCATAGGCATCCACAACCTTTTTTTCTGAAGGCCTTATAGAACTCTTTAGATCTTGGCATGAGGACACCACACACCTCAATATCAAAAGGAACACCAGACACTAGATATGAGAGGAGTATAAATAAGACAGGTTCCACCTGCACTCCCTAAGCAGGTTCTGATCACTGGCACCTGATCTTCTACACCTAATTCTAATTTTATAGATTTGAAGGTGTGATAAATGTAGGGGTGTACTTACTTTTTCCATGTGACTGATCTGGATTTTTTTTTGTTCATTTAAATTGTAAATACATCTACAAAATGTCAATTTTATGTGCCATTCAACTTTATTAATAGGCAGTGATCAGTGATCAATTACACATTAAGAACTTCTCTTAAATGTGTTCATTTATCTGCATTTATCTGAGAGATACATTCTGAATCCACACACTGAACTGAACACACTGTATCTCCTACACAACTCATGAACACACTGCAGTTCATTACTAAATGATGGCTTTATGGTGTCTGGCTGCTGTGGAACCCCTAATTTAGTTCTTTTAGAAAGAGACACAGTTACAGTGTTAAATGTTTCGCTTGTTAATGAAGAATAACATCATGAGCACATTCTGTCAGTAGCTGAGTTTACAGCCCTGAGTTTATCGCTCCATTCTGCCCCCTAGTGGAATAACACACTCACTCTTTTAAAAACAAAAGATCTTTTATTATTGCAGGCCACAAACACCAGGGGAGTCACTGCTACACTGTGTTTCATACACACACTCCTGTGTTCCTTTCTTTTCTCCTGCCTCTGTTCACAGACTAGAGGAGGAGTGGAAAAAACAAGATGAATAGAATAAGACACAGTGACACAGGTACAGGTTTGAAAGTGGGCCTTTGCTTGAAAGAACACACGCTTCATTCAGTAAACATTTGATTTGCAGTGGCTTTATGGCCTGGTGTTAAACAGTTACAAAGACATTACATTATCAGCATCAGCAGCTAAATATGAGAAACTCGGACAGCGGTTTAGTTTGATGATGAAGAGAAAAACTCCTGTGAGAATTTTACTGCAGAAGGTCACACTCTGAGAACGAGAAGCGGAAGATGGAGCTGTACACCTTAGACGTGTGTGAGATGTGTTAGCGTGCAGACTGTAACCGCAATCGTGTAGCACAGCTTATGAAAAAAACAATGACCAATGTGTGTGTGTGTGTGTGTGTGTGTGTGTGTGTGTGTGTGTGTGTGTTTTACACCACAGGGTGAAACGGAATAAACTGCACCACAGTGTAACTGCTTTCATTATGCGCTTTTGGCAACCAACTCTGTAAAAGAGCACAAAAGTCATGAGGACTGTGTGTAGATTTGTCTGTTAAATACATTTAAAGTCTTTTTTATTTAACTTAAAAATAGAATTTAACACACACTGTACACACTAACACACATAACACACTCTACACACTAACACATATAACACACTAACACATATAACACACTAACACATATAACACAGTGTACACACTAACGTTGTGTATTAACAGAGTGTTAAGTGTGTGTTTGTATCCAGTGAATTTACCTGTGATCCACTGACTTCTTGAAGCTTCACATCACAGTTTGGAGATTTGGTTTTTCCACAGCAGCTTACGATCGAGACTGAAACATCACAATGCAGTCTGAATAAACCGAGCTGACTCTAACACTGATTGTGGGATTCTTTTATTTTTCATTTATTTATATTTTTGTTTCATACTACTAAAAATCATTTATTCATCCATCCATCTTCTGTACCGCTTATCATATACAGGGTTGTGGGGAGCCCGGAGCGTACAATCATACACACATTCACACACTACGAACAATCTGGAAATGCCAATCAGCCTACAACTCATGTGTTTGGACTGGGGGAGGAAACAGTGTACCTGCAGGAAAACTTCCAAAGCATGAGGAGAACATGCAAACTCCACGCATGCAGGGCGGAGGTGGGATTCGAACCCCCAATCCCTGAGGTGCGAGGCAACAGTGCTCACTGTTGCTTCACTGTGTGCTTCAACACACAAAAAAAGTTGGGACAGAGGTAAAATAAGACAAAAAAGTTTACGGACTATTCAAGTAACACCATTTTGGAGGATCAGGTTAATCGGTAACAGGGGAGGGGATCAGGATTGGGCGTAAAAGGAGCATCCACAAAAAGCTCAGTCTTTGCAAGCAAGGATGGGTCGAGGCTCACCACTTTGTGCCAAACTTCGTGAGAGAATTCTCAGTCAGAACAAAAAGAACATTGCTCAATGCACGATTGCAAAGAATTTAGGTCTTTCACCATCTACAGTGAAAAGATTCAGGGAATCCAGAGAAATCTCATTGCGTAAAGGGCAAGGCCAGAAACCACTGTTGAATGTGCGTGACCTTTGAGCCCTCAGACGGCATTGCCTGAGAAATCATCATGCTACTGTGATAAATGTAACCACATGGGCTCGGGAGTACTTCGGAAAACCGTTGTCACTTAACACAGTCCGCCGCCGCATCCAGAAATGCAACCTGAAACTCTATTACGCAAGGAGGAAGCCACACATCAACTCTATGCAGAAACGCCGGCGAGTTCTCTGGGCCCGAGCTCATCTCAGATGGACTGAAAGGCAGTGGAAACGTGTGCTGTGGTCAGATGAGTCCACGTTTCAGCTTGTTTTCGGGAAAAACGGACGTCGAGTTCTCCGTGCCAAAGATGAAAAAGACCAACCAGACTGTTATAAGTGAAAGGTGCAAAAGCCAGCATCTGTGATGGTATGGGGGTGCATCAGTGTCCACGGCATGGGGGACTCGCATATGTGTGAAGGTACCATTGACGCGGAGGCGTATATTAGGATTTTAGAGAGACATATGCTGCCATCAAGGCAACGTCCTTTCCCAGGAAGTCCATGGTTACATTCAGAGAGAGTGCGTGTGCTTGACTGGCCTGCCAGCAGTCCACATCTGTCTCCTATGGCGCATCATGAAGAGGAGAATCAGACAGTGGCGACCAAGGACTGTTGAGCAGCTGAAGTCTTGTATCAAGCAAGAATGGGCAAAAATTCCACTTGCTAAACTGCAACAAGTATCCTCAGTTCCCAAACCATTAAAAAGTGTCATTAAAAGGAAGGGTGATGTAACACAGCGGTAAACATGCCTCTGTCCCAACTTTTTTTTGAGTGTTGAAGGCATCAAATTCTAAATTTGTTTATATTTACAAAATACAATTAAGTTGGTCAGTGAAAACATTGAATATCTTTTCTTTGTACTTTTGTCAGTTAATTAAAGTTCAAGAGACTCGACAAATCACCGATTTTTGTTTTTATTGCATTTTAGAAAAAAAAATCCCAACTTTTATGGAAATAGGGTTGTATATAAATGATAATATATTTAAATAATAATTTTAAAAAATGACAAAACGTTCATTATTCAAATATATGAATGGGTGATTATATATGAAACAGAATGATTACAACAGAAGAGATTACAACTGGAGTATATTTACACTCACCGGTGACGACAACAATGAGACAGATTATTGTTCCGAGTGTGATGAAGAGACTTCGCCAGAGTCCGACGTCTTCACATTTATCTGCTGTCTGATTCGGCCGCTGTTCAACTTCACATGTCTGATCTGGAAAAGATACGGTGCACTTAATGTATGGTTTATGTATAAAGACAGACTTTTTTCAATGTATTATATCAGACATTTCTCACAGAAATCTTCTCTCACTAAACTCACCAGCTGAGTGGTTCCAGATGTAAAGTCTGATCCCACTGCTGATGTCGGGAGGTGAACCAGCTTTAATACAATAATACACACCTAATTCATTAGTACTGATATTGTGTATAAATAAACTGCTGTTATATTGCAGTGAGAAAGTCTTGCTGAAGGTCGTGTCACTGTATTCTGGCACCAGGGTTTTACTGGAGAAAGAGCGTAATATATACACTGGAGGTTCTGACGGCTTCATCAGGAACCAGAGCACATCTTTTACAGACACCTCACACTTTAGACTCACATTTTGTCCCAAATCTACCGACTTCTCTGTGAAACTTTCTGCAGCTCCACAGCACACAAGTAGATCTAGTCAAGAAAACAAAAACAAAGAAAAAACACTGACTTATGGTGATTCACTGTTCATTAAGAAGTAATACACAAATGTATCAATCAGGAATGTGTTCATTAAATATGATCAGTGATGAAGGAAATAAACTTACAGAAGTGAATGTGGAGGATCTTCATGATGAAACTTGATCTCTTCACAAATTGTAAATCGTCAGTGAGGAAGCTTCAGACATGAAGAAGTTTAGAGCTACAGGACTGAGGAGGAAGTGGCAGTTCAACTCGCTCTGACCGCAACTTTTTTTTTTTTCATCTCCTCCTTATGAAAAGGTCAGAAATCACCTCATACGTGTAGAGGAACATCTTCTCAAATCCCCAGACCATTTAGGTGAGATTTCAGGAAAGCAGTGAATTTATTTAGTGATAAACAATTATAAATCCATTCAGTGTAGTTTCCCTGGTGTAGGGGATTGGTTAGGGTCGGGGTGTCGATCTCATTTTAGGTAACAGCTCACATTACACTTAGTCTAATGTCCAGTGGGCCAGGGGGGGAAAATCTGTTTAAATGTGTTCATTTATCTGCATTTATCTGAGAGATACATTCTGAATCCACACACTGAACTGAACACACTGTATCTCCTACACAACTCATGAACACACTGCAGTTCATTACTAAATGATGGCTTTATGGTGTCTGGCTGCTGTGGAACCCCTAATTTAGTTCTTTTAGAAAGAGACACAGTTACAGTGTTAAATGTTTCGCTTGTTAATGAAGAATAACATCATGAGCACATTCTGTCAGTAGCTGAGTTTACAGCCCTGAGTTTATCGCTCCATTCTGCCCCCTAGTGGAATAACACACTCACTCTTTTAAAAACAAAAGATCTTTTATTATTGCAGGCCACAAACACCAGGGGAGTCACTGCTACACTGTGTTTCATACACACATTCATGCATTCCTATTTTCCCCTGCCTCTGTTCACAGACTAGAGGTCGTAAAAAGTGTCTTAATAATAACACAGCTACGTATTCCTGTTCTTGCTTTTATCCGATACATACCTCCCATTCATCATATATAACATCAGCAAAAGAGCTTCTTATAAAACAAATATAAATGAACAGATCAGTGATTTCACAAAAAGCTAAGGTTCTGTTACTAAGAAAGTCCAGTAAAAGGAAGTGTACATGTGCTGCATTACATCGCTTGACAAGTCCTGTTCCCAGAAATAAAGTCATTAGCTTGGATTGTAAGCAACAGCACTGTAAAAGCTTCTGCTTTGGATTTGGGTTTGTTAGCACTTGTTCAAGCAGCTTAAGCCTGTGGGTTAAACGCTTCTACCTCTGCTTATGCTTCACTTCTGTTTATACCTCTTGCTTTTATTCCTCATAAATCCACTGGAAAGCACTGACCACTAGGTCAAGTGTGTGTAAATCTTTACAGCTAGCATTTAGAAATTGACTGTAGCGGTGGAGCCACTGGAGTGGGGCGTGATTGTACCAGAGGGTAAAAGGGCGCCACAGTAGGTAGTACCAGAGAATGAGGACTGCCAACTTGATGACCAGACACTTCTTCTCAATCGTGCTGTACTTGGTCTCTCTTACCAACAGCTTGCGGCTGATGTACAGTTTGGGGTGCTCCTCCCCCTCCAACACCCGGGACTAAATGACCCCCAGCCCTGTGTGTGACGGGGTCAGTCTTCAGAACAAAAGGGAGAGGAAAGTCAGGAGAATGCAACAGCAGGCCCCCACACAAAACCGCTTTTCAAGGATCTCAGGACAGGACGTCTCGAGGATCTCAGGACAGCCCTCAGAAAGTTGTAAATGCTGCTGCCAATCATTACTATAAATGATTATGTCATCTAAATAAGCAGCAGCATACGCACTGTGCTGGCAGTGGATTCTGTCCATGAGATGCTGAAACATCTCTGGGGCTCCGAACAACCCAGACGGAAGGGTGACAAATTGTTGTAACCCAAACGGAGTGGAAAGGCCATTTTCAGTCAGGATTCAAATCTAGACGTTGACTTGACTTTTGACTTGACGGCATTGACTTTTCTAATGTCCACAGAAAACCAGACAAACTCGTCATTCTTGGGCACCGAGACCATCAGGTTTCAAGGTGCTCCAATCACTGCGGGACTCCTCGATTACTCCCATATTGAGCATAACCTTGAGTTCATCCCAAACAACTTTTTTTGGGTTCAGGTTACTGGTATGGGCGGCTAGAGAAGTCTCAATATGGTGCTCTATGAGGTAAGTGCGACCAGGTAGAGGCGAAAACACCGGATAATTCCCCTTGCAACCTGTGCTCTCTGGGACGGTGAGAGGTGGTCTCCGCAGGGGACCAACTGAATTGGGCTGCACTGAATTCGGCTGTTCCCTTCTCGGGAACCACCGTCACCAGAGCCACAGGAACCACCTCTCTCCACAGTTTCGGATGATTGAGGTGGTATATTTGACTTGCCTCACCTCTATCCGTTCGCCTGACCTCATAGTTGACTTCTTCGACTCGGCGTGTGACCTCAAAGGGTCCTTGCCACTTTGCGAGTAACTTAGAGCTCGACATGGGTAGTTAAACAACTACCTTTTCTTCTGGTGCAAATTCCCCTAGCTTGTTCTTGGGCCTGATGCAAATTCTCCTGTGTTAGGTGACTCAAGGTGTGGAGTTTTGCTCGCAGGTCCAGAACATACTGAATTTCAGTTTTGCTATAAGAACATCCCTCCTCCCAATTTTCCCCAATGACGACTAAGCAATTCATCCTGCAACACAAGGCTGGCACCCATACAATAATTCGAATGGGGAAAACCCTGTGGAGGCTTGTGGGACCTCTCGTACTGTAAACAACAGATGTTTGAGCCACTTATCCCGATTCTGAGCACCGTCATGAACGAACTTACAAATCATGTTTTTAAGCATTTGATTAAACCGTTTGACCAGCCTATCCATCTGCGGATGGTAAAGACTGGTGCGAATTGATTTGATCCCCAATGATTTGTACAGTTCTCAAAGAGTGCGTGAAATAAAGGAAGTCCCCTGGTCAGTCAGGATCCCGACTGATCCCGACCGAGATAACACACTGCGTGCTGAGAAGCAGTGCATCCGGGTATCGCGTTACATAGTCCACTAAAGCGATGCCCTTGTGGAGACCATTCTAATGGACTGACAAGGTTGATACCAATTCTTCCGAAGGGGACCTCAATCAATGGAAGTGTGTGCAATGGCGCTTTTGGGGTTGTGGGAAATTCTGGATAATAAAATTATAAGAATTAGAACATTGTGGAATAATATCACCCAAAACTATGATCTCTTGCATTGCTCACACACTTGAACTTTCTGGTGAGCAGAGATGCCCTGACCAGAAAAGGACCCAGCTGCTGTTGCAATCGTATTAGAAAAGCAGAAGTAAAAGAACACACAGACAGAAAAAAGGGAACACACACTAGAGAGTCCTGGTGCACAGATGCATCTGTACTGTTAAGACAGGACACAGGAAATGTACACACACACACACACACAGGCCTTTTTAATGGCAGGCCTTATGTAAATAAATATTACATTTTTATATTGTAAAGCTTTACAGTATATCGAACAGGGCACATAGTCTGGCTTGTGTGCTTTAGGATAGGGTCAAGTATAGAGGTGTTTTAGTCCCATGGGATGGATAAAGGTTTGTGTGGAAGCGTCAACCATCTTGATAGTAGACTCCAGCCCTTTCGTGTGAGAAATAGAGGACTTGGGATTGACAGAGTCTGATCATAACGAGCACACAAATAGTATAGACGATTATAGACCACACAATGCAGTTAGGCAGTCAATAAAACAACTATATAGGCCCAGGAGGATGACAGACATAGAAGCAGGCAAGAAAAGAAAGAATAGGTATAAGTTATAAACGTCTCAGTAGAATGGTAGAAGAGATGAATTGCGAAGCAAAGATGGACACAAATTGAGAGAAGCAAATGAAACAGAGTTGTGAAATAATGGAAAGTTCAGGGAAATGCTGAGTGCGATGAAACTGTGGAACTGTGGAACTGCGTATGATTGGTCAACAGGGTATCGGGAGAGCTTGCATGAAGCTTGCATGAAATGTATGTAAAAGATCCTGTAGCCAGCACGGACCTCGGTGGGTGCACTCTGCCATTTTATGGCAGTGTGTATCCCTGGTAGCAGTTGGTTTGTTTGCTGTCTTGCTTGACTGCTAATAAACCTACCTCTTCTGAATTCAGTCTTCGTGAGTTTTGGCCTTACATTTGTTTTAAGTTTGATACAGAATTTTATTAATTAATTTATGTTTGAATCAGTGAGCTAGCTGGGTCAATGTACGTGGAGAAGTAGAGAAATTTCCTGCAGTGGATTCACCAGCTGACATTCACAACATGCCGCACACCACCTGCAGACACCGCCGTGAATGCTCGGCCAATAAAACTGGGCCATGAGACATACCCAGCCATAGGATTATGATGAGCCGCATGGAACAGAAGTTCCCTACAGCTCCTCGGTACTAACAATTTGGTCGTCTCTTCCTTCATTTGAGTGTCCTGCATCACTCGATATAACCTATCCTTAATAATTGAAAAATAGGGGGTGGGATAGTGCAACGTTAGGCTGAATTTACTGACCATCAAGTCCTCTTATTTGGTCAAAAGCATGGCTCAGGGTCTCGTTGTGCCACTGCTCCAAGGGGAACTCCCGGAGGGGAATCCCTGCCAAGGGTGGAGGGGATTTCATTTGGACTAACTTTATCATATATTTTGTTCCAAGGAACACATTACTGTCTGCTAACAGTCCATGTTAGAGTATCCTCTCTCTATTACTATGGTAAAGTTAGTTCCGTATTTAGACATACTTGTGGTAAATTGCACAAGAGCAACAAGCCAAGACTATATGGTTTGAATACACTGAAGTTCACATATTAATGATATAGGTCTTCTGTTGTGAAACACAGTAAAATAATAATGAAGATATTTACGTTTTGAGTGTGAAACTACAGATGTGTACAATTCAGGCTTTTACTAAAGTAAGAACTTAAAGTATGTTTCCATTATTATCTATAAATAACGTGTTGAAATGAATGTGTATACGTGCAGATGTGAATTACAAATGTTAACCAAACCATATAAGCTGTCTGCCCTTTTTTCTTATGAAATCTCACCTTAATGGTGTGGGCTTTTCTCCACCCAAACCCACAGACACACACACACACACACACACACACACAGCTTGAAAAAAAAAAAAAATCAAACCTTAAAAAAATTCATGGCCGAAGGAAGTTCAACTACCACTTCCTGTCAGTCTTTCTGCATCTTAAATTGCATTTAACTTGAATTTTAAACCAGAGTCATTCTCACTGGGGCAGAGTGACTTGACTTTGGTGAAGAGATCAAGCTTCACCATGAAGACCATACATCTCCACTTCTGTATGTTTCTTCTCTTTAGTTAAATAATCAATGTATAAATTGTATAAACCGTAAAAAACAAAACAAAACAAAAAAACAACAACAGCTGATTGCTTGAAAACCCACTGAGTTATTTTAACCGTCCATTTTGTGTGTGTGTATTTGTTTATTTATTTTTTGCTAGATCTCCTCGTGTGCTGTGGAGCTGCGGAACGTTTCACAGAGAAGTCGGTAGGTTTGGGACAAAATGTGACTCTAAAGTGTGAGGTGTCTGTAAAAGATGTGTTCTGGTTTCTCATGAAGCCGTCAGAACCTCCAGTGTTTATATTACGCTCTCATTCAAGCAGGTCCCTGAGGGCAAATTACAGTAAATATTTGCTCCAATGACTCCACTACTACATTGGAGCTCTCATTAACATGACATGAAGCGCTTGCTGGTTTGTTTTTAGGAGCTAACAGCAAAACCTCACCGTTATCCCTTATGTTTGAGATTGCTGAAAACTTTCTCCTTTTAAACTCCATTGTAACTGTTCTAGCAATATCACTGTCACCCTGTGACATCAGAGCAGCAGGCAGCTCACATATGACAAAAAAACACATGTTTCAATACAAACATTTTTAATGTGTTTCATGGAAAATCGTTACCTTTAAGAGGTTTTAGTATAAATCCTAGATTTCCTTCAGGAAGATGTGACAGGACCAAAGCACTAATTAGAACAACCAAATTAGACTTATTAATTGTTTACTAATTGAGTACTATGGCATTTTAGTTTTACTTAAGCCCAATTTGACATGCTAGCTTCACTTAAAATAGCTTAACTGTATGTTATGAAACTCTGGTTTCATAACTAAATTCCCACTACCTCATGTGCAGCAGGAGTGAACAAAACCTAAGATTGTAAGTACAAAGTCTAACAACACAGTTTGGGTTGTTTTTAACCTCACTGGGTTAATGTTTTCCGGCTAACGTTTCACTGATCACAGAATAGTCTCAACTTCCATGGCTTATGGAGTGTCTGGTTATGTTTTGTACACTTTTTTTTTTTTTCTACGCTTACCTGGGGAAGAGATGGCACCAGGATGCACTATGGGAAGAAGGCGAGCCGGCGGAGGCAGTGTGATGCTCTGGGTAACGTCCTGCTGGGAAACCTTGGGTCTTGGAATTCATGTGGATGTTACTTTGACACGCACCACCTACCTAAACACTGTCGCAGACAGTGACTACACCCCTTCATGGCAACATGGTATTCCCTATCAGCAGTGGCCTCATTCAGCAGGATGATACGCCCTGACACACTGCAAAAATTGTTCAGGAACGGTTTGAGGAACATGACAAAGTGTTCACGGCGTTGACTCGGCTTCTAAATTCCCCAGATCTCAATCTGATCAAAACGAGTCCGATCCATGGAGGCCCCACCTCGCGACCTACGGGACTTAAAGGATCTGCTGCTAACGCCTTGGTTCCAGATGCCTCCACGGGTCAGAACTGTTTTGGTGGCTGTTTTGTTGCGTAAGGGGGACCTACACAATATTAGGCGGGTGGTTTTAATGTTATGGCTGATGGTTGCATAATAGAAATATTAGTCTGCAAAAAGTGCAACACAATATTCAGAATAAAAAGTTGTGCATGAGACAATGGGTATAGGTAGTGCACAACAGATACAGAAAACTAAGGCTTTGCATCAGACTCGTAAAACAGGATGTGGCTCTACGAACTGCAAAACCACCAGACAGCAAGCATCGCCAATTGCGAAGTTCGGTGAGCACCGGAACATGAACAACGAGCAACAAAACTGTAAGTTCTCGACACTAATCTTCCTTTATTAGAAAGGTAATATGTACAGATCTGTTTAAGGTGAAATTCTAACCGAATAGTTGTGTTAGAAGGCATTTAACCATGTTTCATTATGAAAAGGGAAGCTGTAATAACACTAGGTGGAAATGCATTGTGCAGATGTCACAGCAAGTCCTGATAAAAATCTTCACTTGACCGTTGCTCATGTTTGATGATTTGCTGATATTTACTTAGTGATCTTACTAACAGTCAATCTTTATGTTTTAGCAAACATGCAGTTTTTGAGCTTTGAACTGAACAATGTAGTGTTTTTTTTTTTTTTTTTTTTTTTTGACGAATAATTTAAAGTAGTTTGTAAGTAGTATTACAAACTTGCTTGAAAGTAAAGGAAGTGAAAGTGATATAATACAACAGTATTATAGTAATAATACATTTATTTCTTCATAAAAGAAACTGACAAACTGACTGACAAACTGGGCATTAAAATATAAAAATCAAAAAATAAAACACAAAGTGGAAATAAATAAGTCAATATTAATCACTTCTTAAATATTTTGTCATGACATGAATGGTAGTGCATCTAATTTGTTTGCCACTGTATTATTGATTAATGCTATAAAATGAATTTCTCTTAAATTAAGATAATAATAATAAATAATAAACATCATCATCATCATCATCCAAGTATCGCAGTGGACTTCATACCCTGCTTTAGCCATTACTGTACAAGCCAAATGTACATAAGTGCACAGTCAATTTATAACGACTTATAACTTTTAACAAAAAAAATCTTCTTTGGTTAAAATAAACTTCAAAAACGGAAACAAACTGCTACACCTGTTGACTACGCTTCACGTCCGCGTGGTGTACGCTTTGGTCTGCACGATCTGTTTCAGAAAAGAAACATCCTAACAAATACAACAGGGATTCAGCACTTAAAATCCTAATACAATCCTAATCCTAAACCAATAGGGACTGCTAATAAACACTGTTTGGAAAAATAGTAAGAATAACTCGAAGCTCACCATGTGAATCTAAGCAACCCCCTGCAATTCAACAATTCAAAATATCACTTACCGTACATATTTTTAAGTCATTTTTATGAAGGGTGACAATAATTCTGGACTGCGTAACTAATATCCATGACCGTTTTCAATGGCCCTAGCAGACTAAAGTGCAAATGCAAGCAAATCACTTCGTTTGTAGTCATTGTGGGTTTGCGCAACAGTTTACACCAGGATCTTTTTAGGGATTAGCAGAAGTTGAATCCTTGCTGCAGATGTAGCAAACCTATGTGGTTAGACTATATATATATATATATATATATATATATATATATATATATATATATATATATATATATATATATATATATATAAAAGCTTGGATATCTGCAGAGTTGCGTGATTTCTTTCCCACACCATGGGCTTCATGACCTCTTCAGACGGCGAGGCTGCACAGCAGAACGCATATGAGCAGAAATAGTGATGTACCACCTGGTCTTCTCATGACCGCACTGTTTCTCAGGTTAGGCTTCGGTTCTAAGACTCTTCTTTCTGATGAACACACAAAAAACACAAGAAACCCCGCACCGGCTGTTACTATAGAAACGATAACGTATTAGTACGAGCGCATCAATATAAACCTGTGATTTTGGAGCTGCACTACTGTCAAAGCTGCTGTTTTGCTTAAATTGACCAATCTGATTCCAGAAAGTGCTGTGGTATGAAGCTTATTATTATTATTATTATTATTATTATTATTGTTATACTATAACAGATATTAATTAAAGTTTTTTTTTAAAAGTCCACACATACACACCTATAATCTTCAGTTCTACAAGGACAGTAGTGGAGTCAGGGATCTGGCAGCTGTAACTTCCTGCATCAGAGGGTTTCACATCACTCAGGCTGATGGAGTAATTCCCTTTTTTGAACTCTGATGGAAAACCTTCGACTCTGTCCCTGTACGCAGCATCCTGGTCGTGAAAATTCACTACACCTTCGATGACGTCATACACCGACTCGGTGTTATCGTGTCTCCAGAACACATCCCTTTCATATCGACCGGCTGAACACGGTAAGATCACAGAGTCTCCTAGACCGGCTTCAACTGTGACGCTCTGCACCGACACTTTAAAAAAACACAACAACAACAACAACAAAAACACACACACACACACACACAAACAAACAAGAAGTCAAATATGCCTTCTAAGCATACTGAATTTTTACATTTAGGTGAGGTTAAGTGCTTACCTTTAGGTATCACAAGCAGAAGGGCAAACAGCAAATAACTTCTGTGGAAAAACAGAGGGATGGAACAGTAGGAGAGATTTTTTATTAAGGAATACATTTTGAAAACAAACTCCATCCATTTAAACATCACAGTGTAGAAATATATATACAGTGTATATTTATTTGGGGGGGGGAGGGGGAGGGGGGTTGGCACATACTGTTAAGGTTATAGTGTATATCTTATTCATCGCATCTTGGTATGGTGGGACAACAAGGTCCGAGGTGTTAATACTCCCTGACTCAGCCTGTTGTCCATTCTTTCCTACATAAGCTAATCTTCTCCGATGTGTAATACTTTGATACGGTGTTCCTGCTGATCAAAATCCTGATCTGAAGATACTCAAAGCAATAAAAAAAATAATAAGAATAAGATAAGAATCCTGAAGATAAGAATCCTGTTTTGGAAATTAGACAGGATGGTGGTGGTTGAAAATAAGCCAAACTCACACCTGGTTTATGCAAAACCTGTCAATCATACACACTTCTGCCAATTCCTGAACAATTACCATCGAGCTGTGCCACAAAAAACTTTCTGAAACGTTACATAAAGCATCAGGGGACTCCCCATGTTGAGCCAGTGAAGGCTGTTTTCGCATAACATTAGACATTCACTTGTTTAAAACACACATGATGCAGTAACCTTTACCTGATACCTGGTCATTTCTCAGAAGCTCACACTTGGCCTGCTGATAACTAGCTAGTTTTCGTAGCTAAGCACAAACAAACTAGAGGGGGGAAAAAAAATAGCTAATTAATTTAATTTAATTCGTATTTAACCGACGAGTTATATTTGAGATAGATTACGCAGTAATTGATTGGATATAAAGGTTATAAATAAGTAAAGTTAGCTATCTTGCGTAAAAGGGGCCGTCTTATAGCCTGCTATGTTTTAAATAATAGGTTCTAACGGTACTTGCTAGTTAGCTTTATTTAGCTTAAGCTACTTGGAACTTGCCAAGGCCTTATTTACAAACCCCATTTAACGCTTCACATTAGTAAATTTCTTGCACAATACAAACCTTGTTTCCATGACGTATTAACTTCAAGTGGAAAGAAAATACACAAAAAAGCCGAAGAATAAAATTGATAGCGTTCAGTCCTGAACTAACGGGACCACAAACTGCGCATGCGCGTCACAATGCAAGCGCAATCATTTTATTTTTATTTCATTATACATTTATTTTACATTATTCACTTATCATTATCACCCTAAATTAAGTTATATTATTTCAGATAAATGTGTACTCGTCTTTTGCCTTTTTCTCTCTCTCTCTTTTTCCTGAAATTTGCTTTATTTTTAGGGTTCTTCCGTGAACTCAACTTTTTTTTGTTGTTGTTGTTGTTGTTGTTTTTTTTATTTACATTGACTGTATGCTCTTTCAGTTACTTTAGTATCACTGCATGTAATATTTTTTATAGACTCTGGTGCCACTGACAAGCTATTATTTCTATTCAAGCAAGTCAAGCAAATAAAATAGCAGAGTAAATAAAAACAAAAACAAATACAAACTAATCAAACAATATCATTAACCTTAAGCTAGTAGTTTATGTTGCTGAAACTGACTGAGGATGGTTTGCTATTTGGGATCATTAGAATAGCTACTATTAATTTTAAGTATTGTACAATAGATATACACACCCCTGTTAAAATGGCAGGTTTTTGTGAGTTAAAAAAATAAATAAATAAATAAAATGAAACTAAGATAAATCATGTGAGAACTTTGATAATGGACTTGAACTTGAAATTACAACATATAAAAATGAAGTGAAAAACAATCAGAAACATTTTAAAGGAAAAATAAAAAGTTACAATAACCTGGTTGGATGTTGGAATTGAATAATAATGTTTAATTCTTTTTGTAATTCTGTGATACGCTTTTACTGCAAGAAATAAATGATAAAATGACTTTTTACTTGCCTTTTAGTGTTTTTTAAAATTTTTTTTACTGAATCTGCTGGTACTGAATTTGAGATTGGTTATGAATTTGTAAAAATTCAGATTTTCTAATCCTTGTTAGTGTACTTATTGCTGTAAGAAATGAATTATAGACTGTTACTTTAATTTGATTTGATTTACTGATGTCACAAATGAGTAAGCTACAAATCTATAATGTTTCCAGGCACGAAGGTAAAAGTCTAAAGCTATAGTAACGTGCCCCAAATTCCCAACATGTCAATAAAAATGGCTTTCGGTCAGTCCTGGCATATTTGTGCTATTTGTATTGGTAAAAATGAGAAATTCGAAAGCTGTATATAGCGATATATCTGAACTAAGATTTCACAGGTCACTGCAATAATTCCAAATTATTTTATTTTTATTTTCTGAATCAGTTGCTTTATTTTGCTTCTCTGTTTAATAGCAACACTGCTGGAGAAAACACTAAGGCACAGACAGTGTAAAGTATACTATCATTTTTAATTCGTTAACGAAATCTTTTGATTACTTGAACTCTCATTTAAACAAAACATGCAATTATTTAATAGATACACTGAGTTTGCAATAACAGTAAGGAGGCTAAGGCAATATGTCTTAGTATCTCCATGCCAGTACACTGTTATTGCCGTTATTATTAAAAGCATACTTTAATTCGTAATAAATCTTAACATTACTATTACTGATCATTCATTAGGTTAAATTCTTTAAAAAAATCTTTCACCTGCCTGCTCTGCATCTGTGACTCCCATCATGTTAACAACTGGCAAAGACTTAACGGTAATTAAGATGTTTAATGATGAACTAACCTTTATGCTGACCACGGCCTTCTTTCTCAAGTCCTAACTTAACCCTTTCTGCCACTGAATTGTACTGATTTGGTTAGATTATATACACAAACCCAAGCAGCTCAGACTATTCAAAGTGACAGAATATTAACCTATTAAACATTAGAACACAGTCTGTTAAACGCTTTATACAATATTATTAATTGTTAGAATTCTTAAAGCAATACCACTAAAATTGCACCAATGTCACACAAATATCAATACAGAGATATTATAAACCAGTTCAAGATTTGAGATTTTTATTTGTCACATACACAGTTATATACAGTATATAACATGCAGTGAAATTAATGTATATATTCAGTGTATAACTTCATTAAAAAAAGAATCGGTTCAGTAGAAGACTTTGTTCATGAGTAGGACATCACTCGAATCCTTTTGGGTGATCCAGATTTCTGTGAAGCTGCTTTGTGACAGTGTCCGTTGTTAATAGCGCTGTACAAATAAAGTTGAATTGACATAACTTAATTCTTCAATTGATCTTTTTTTTTTTTTCTTTTAAACCTCCAGGTGTTTCTAAAATTACTTTTTCTAAACATCACTTTTATTAAAAAAACAATTAATTAATTAATGAATGATTAAAATAAGATGATTCCAATGTTCATAATCACAAAATGTAAACATTCAGGCTAAAATATTTACAATAAAATTCAATGTATAAAATTCAGCAAGTGGTCAAAATTAATAAATGTTCCAGCAAAACCATGCACCGAGTCCCAAAAGAGCTGCAGTGAAACGCAAAAGACGGTCAGACTGTCTTCTGACTCCTCCGCTTGTTTGCGCAGATTTCTGCTGTAGAAATCTTACTGGATGTTCTGTGGGGGAAAACAAAACAGAAAACAGAAATTCTGTCATTCAAGTGCGTTTAACATTTACAAACTGAGAAACAAATTGCACTGAACATCCCTGAAATCCCAAATCTAACAAATTTCGAAAAGAAAACATTACTTTCAGCAAGTAAACTGAAATCAGGTACTAAAATAAATACCCAACACCCATACACACCTTTAATCTTCAGTTCTACAAGGACAGTAGTGGAGTCAGGGATCTGGCAGCTGTAACTCCCTGCATCAGAGGGTTTCACATCACTCAGGCTGATGGAGTAATTCCCCATTGCAAACTCTGACGGAAAACCTTCGACTCTGCCCCGGTACGCAGCATCCTGGTCATGAAAATCCGGTTTACCGTCGATGACGTCATACACCGACTCGGTGTTGTCGTGTCTCCAGAACACATCCCTTTCATATCGACCGGCTGAACACGGTAAGACCGCAGAGCCTCCTAGACCGGCTTCAATTGTGAAGCTCTGCACCGACACTTTAATAAAAAGCGGAGGAAAGAAAGATTTACAGTCGCAGGAAGTATAGATTTTGCACACCTCAGAAGATGCACTTCACGTGGTTTACGAAAGTTCTTACCTTCGTCGATCAGAAACGTGAAGAGAACGCTGAGGCAGGTTCTGTAGAAAAATGAAATAAAACAAACGCACACACTTTCACGTACAGCAACTTTAACATGTTGGGCTAAAACACTAGAGGAACCTGATGTGGTCTCCTGAAGTTGCGCGTTCGGAGATGCTTTTCTGCTCACCGCAGCTGTAAGGAGTTTTTTTTATTTATTTTTATTTTAGTTAGCGTAGTCTTTTACCTAATTTCTACTAGTGGTAAAATGACTAAAGAAAAAAAAAAAAAAAAACATGGTGTTTTTAATGTAAGGGAAACATGGTGTCTGTTATTGAAATATATTCTGTAACTTCATCAGTTGTTCTGCCTCCAGTTTCTCAGTCTCTTTAATTCTCAAACACAATTTATTCATAACTATATTAGAACAAGCCATACTAGTTGTGTAAAGTGCATCCAGGAGGAAGAAGTGAATTAGATTTTTTTTTTAACACTATGTAGAGTTTTCCAAATTATGCACATACATACCCATAGTAGACAACAATGCTATAGAGACTTCTCTCCATTTCTACAGAGGCAAGTTCAAATTAATCACCTAGCTGAGAAAAAAATAACAACCATAAAACATACAGAAAGCAAAACTCAACCTTTACTTTTATCCTCAATGACTTAAAAAAAAAAGAAGAAGTTATTCCTTTCTAGCATAGTTCTTCATGACATCCAGAAATCACATTTCAATAACAGGATCTGTAAAAATAAATAAATAAATAAATAAATAAATAAATAACTTCAAAATAAAGAAGTACAAACAGATTCAGTACAAATCACAGCAAAAACGTGTCTTGTTTTATCATGTTACAGTAACACATCTTTACACATACTGCATACGCATCATACGCATCTGGATTATTATATATATATACACAGGTGCATCTCAATAAATTAGAATGTCGTGGAAAAGTTCATTTATTTCAGTAATTCAACTCAAATTGTGAAACTCATGTATTAAATAAATTCAATGCACACAGACTGAAGTAGTTTAAGTCTTTGGTTCTTTTAATTGTGATGATTTTGGCTCACATTTAACAAAAACCCACCAATTCACTATCTCAACAAATTAGAATACTTCATAAGACCAATAAAAAAACATTTTTAGTGAATTGTTGGCCTTCTGGAAAGTATGTTCATTTACTGTACATGTACTCAATACTTGGTAGGGGCTCCTTTTGCTTTAATTACTACCTCAATTCGGCGTGGCATGGAGGTGATCAGTTTGTGGCACTGCTGAGGTGGTATGGAAGCCCAGGTTTCTTTGACAGTGGCCTTCAGCTCATCTGCATTTTTTGGTCTCTTGTTTCTCATTTTCCTCTTGACAATACCCCATAGATTCTCTATGGGGTTCAGGTGTGGTGAGTTTGCTGGCCAGTCAAGCACACCAACACCATGGTCATTTAACCAACTTTTGGTGGGCAGTGTGGGCAGGTGCCAAATTCTGCTGGAAAATGAAATCATCATCTTCAAAAAGCTGGTCAGCAGAAGGAAGCATGAAGTGCTCCAAAATTTCTTGGTAAACGGGTGCAGTGACTTTGGTTTTCAAAAAACACAATGGACCAACACCAGCAGATGACATTGCACCCCAAATCATCACAGACTGTGGAAACTGAACACTGGACTACAAGCAACTTGGGCTATGAGCTTCTCCACCCTTCCTCCAGACTCTAGGACCTTGGTTTCCAAATGAAATACAAAACTTGCTCTCATCTGAAAAGAGGACTTTGGACCACTGGGCAACAGTCCAGTTCTTCTTCTCCTTAGCCCAGGTAAGACGCCTCTGACGTTGTCTGTGGTTCAGGAGTGGCTTAACAAGAGGAATACGACAACTGTAGCCAAATTCCTTGACATGTCTGTGTGTGGTGGCTCTTGATGCCTTGACCCCAGCCTCAGTCCATTCCTTGTGAAGTTCACTCAAATTCTTGAATCGATTTTGCTTGACAATCCTCATAAGGCTGCGGTTCTCTCGGTTGGTTGTGCATCTTTTTCTTCCACTCAACTTTCTGTTAACATGCTTGGATACAGCACTCTGTGAACAGCCAGCTTCTTTGGCAATGAATGATTGTGGCTTACCTAGTGAACCAAACTGAGAGACCATTCTGAAGACTCAGGAAACCTTTGCAGGTGTTTTGAGTTGATTAGCTGATTGGCATGTCACCATATTCTAATTTGTTGAGATAGTGAATTGGTGGGTTTTTGTTAAATGTGAGCCAAAATCATCACAATTAAAAGAACCAAAGACTTAAACTACTTCAGTCTGTGTGCATTGAATTTATTTAATACACGAGTTTCACAATTTGAGTTGAATTACTGAAATAAATGAACTTTTCCACGACATTCTAATTTATTGAGATGCACCTGTGTGTATATATATGTGTGTGTATATATATATATATATATATATATATATATATATATATATATATATATATAAACGAAATATTTCAGAAAGCAGTTCTGTACATGTATAGAGTAGCCTATATCTCTTCTATATATCTATAACGTCTATTCGAGCAAGTTTTCTGCAACAAATTTCTACACGTATTAAATATATATGTATAAATGCTAATGAATAATTTTTAAAAAATAATAAATTCCATTTTACACATAAATTTGGTAGACTGAATGATCACATAATATAGAACTTACCTGTGTGTGAACGCCAAATTATTCAAATATCTTCTTCTTCCTCCCGTTAGGCAGCGCCCA
Source organism: Cranoglanis bouderius (assembly GCA_023630585.1). Lineage (NCBI taxonomy): Eukaryota > Metazoa > Chordata > Actinopteri > Siluriformes > Cranoglanididae > Cranoglanis > Cranoglanis bouderius. The sequence goes on along the minus strand of CM042555.1, from coordinate 19,290,690 downwards.
CCGGTGTATTTGCGCCACCTACCGGCCTGGAGTGTGCAGTGTATATAATAAACAATACGCCCTAAGTACTAATAAAAAAAAATAGCTTTATGTACTGTAGTAATTCCAGAGTTGTATTCAGACTGGCCCTTTAATGTAAAATCGTTTTCTGTTATGTGGCAAGAACCCTCTGTCACTCAAAATCTAAAAGGTCTTGAGTTGTCGGTACGACGTGGGGCGGAGCTCGATGGACGGAAGGCTAATGGCGGTTACTGAAAAGAAGGGCTGCTATATTCATTACTGTACAGTTTTGAAGAGCTAAATTAGTCTTTTTCTTTCTTTGTTTGTTATGTTAGTTATTTGTTAAATAATACTTTAAGGCAATTTCCACAAATAGGCTACCAATACCAAAGCATAGGAGTAAGTCCACCTCTGAATGGCTCCGTAAGTTTTGGAGTGGCCTAATCGAAGTCCTGACTTGAACCAATTGAGATGCTGTGGAGGGACTTTAAACAGGGAGTTCATGCTTGAAAACCCTCCAGTGTGGATGAACTAAAACAGTTCTGCAAGGAAGAGTGGGCCAAAATTCCACCACAGTGCTGTGAAAGTCTGATCTCCAGTTATTGCTTAAAAGGGTGGCACAACCAGATTTTATGTTTAAGGAGATAATTCGTTTTTCACATTGGTGATGGGTGTTAGACATTTATTTACTTATTTTTAGCTTCAATTAAAAAAAACAAAACAAATCTATTGTTGTATTTCATATGATACTCAAAAACAGAAGAATTCATACTTTTTCACAGAACTGTAAACAGCTGTATAACCAAAATTTGTTATGTGCCATGACACAAAGATGGCCATCATAGTTAAACCAAGTAAAATAAAGGTAAAAGTGATTACCTCAAAACAATTAGGAAAATTAAAAAAGCTCAAGCAACCTGTATTGGACCACTTGAGATGGAATGACCCATATATTACTTTACCCATATATTAATTAGATGAGATAATACGTATTAAAGCTGTAGAACAAAAAACGTTGATAGAGGATGCTGCAGAGTGTTAGGTTTTGAATCGATATCCCGGAACGAGCCCACAGAAACCTTTAGGTTTTAAAAATATTGAATCTCCGGGTTACAGTTCTTAAGAGAGAAAGTGAGAGTACACAAGAAAGACAGCGCTACACGCTTCCTGCACCAAGCGATTGGGAGAGTTTGCCAAATGACACACAGACACACGAGTTCAAATGGCAAGATCTCTCATTTATTCAAGGAAAAAGCAGAGTATATATTGTGCTTCACACAAAACAGAGACAATGGGTTAACTATCGATTGGCTAGGTGGAAGGCATAGAACAGGAAGCCTATCGATGTAAGACAGGAACACCACCATATATGGTTTCTAGGAAGTCATGAAATACGAGATGTTGTTTGGGAAAGAATGTAAATGCATGCAAATGGTATTTGGGGAGACAGAGGAAAACACAAATGGTGAATCCCCAATCTTCCCATAAGTGGGGAGGAACACCCAGGGATCCATGAGCCTACAACAGCTCCCACCACTCACATGCTCCCTCCAGACACGGTGTGAATCCTTGTTTATTCTTGTATGTGTTATCAAGGCTAATACAGTAAAATCTATATGTGTATGTGTTAAGGTGAGACGAGAAGAGACCCCCTAAGGGCTGCTTGATTGTGAATTTTCTCCTTTCTTGGGTGAGCTGGTTCTGGCCAGGCATCGTTTCCGTCTACAGGCATGAATCCACTGGGTTGAGAGTCAGTGAGTACTTGAGACGTCTGTAGTGGGAGGTCCAAAGGCGGCTTCTCCAACCTTCCTGAGGTTGAGGCTTTTCTAATTGTGTATCACCTGGGGAAAAGGGGAGTAGGTTTCTCTGGAGGTAAAGGGAGAGAAGCAAAGACGTTACCATGCACATTAAAATTTAACGGATAATGCTTGAATGTAATCGCCGACAATCGCGTCCAGGTCTCCTGTAAAAGAACCATCAGGGTTAACTTTAGTCCACTCGGTTGGAACTGGTCTGCCAATTATGATTTCAAACAGAGATAACTGAAACTTTAGATTTGGCATCATGGATGTGAGGAGAGCGTGAGCCTTCTTTGTCAGCACACTTAGCCAGCTCTTCCGCCAAACAACCTACCAACCTGCACAAAGAGGTGCAGCAGTGTTTAGTGGAGTCAGCTGTACTTCCTGAATAATTCAGTTTGAATGCTATAACTGCTATATCTATAATATGCTATATCCTCCGATTTCAAAATTCTTTGAACAATAGGGTTATACCATCTATAGTTACAATAATGCCGACAGAAAGACTAATCAGCGGTCAGAACCAATTATTTATTTATAATATTGCTGTGAGGAACTCTGCACAACGGTCAGAACCAGTTATTTAAAATTATAATACTGCCAAAAGAGAACACGGCCAGAGCCAATTATTTATATTTGTAATAATGCTGAGAGGAATTCTGCACAGCGACCGAACCAAATAAAGAAAAAACACAATAAAGATTCAACTAACAGTTACTTCCGATTGCTTCAGAATATTTATGCGACGCATGTAGTAAAATTGGGATACAAGAGATATCTACTTCAAGGCAGAGTAAACAAATTAAAAATGATCTCAGTAGATATCCTGGAACGAGCCCACAGAAAACTGTTTTAAAAAATAGTGAATCTCCGGGTTACAGTTCTTGAGAGAGAAAGTGAGAGTACACAAGAAAGACGGCGCCCTCGCCCCGCTACACGCTTCCTGCACCAAGCGATTGGGAGAGTTTGCCAAATGACACACAAAGTTCAAATGGCAAGATCTGTCATTTATTCAAGGAAAAGGCAGAGTATATATTGTGCTTGACACAAAACAGAGACAATGGGTTAACTATCGATTGGCTAGGTGGAAGGCATGGAACAGGAAGCCTATCGATGTAAAGGCCCGTTCACACCAAGGACGATAACGATAAAGATATAGTTCTAAAAATCGTTCTACATATAAAAGAATAGCAGAATCCACACCGTAACTATAACGATAAAGGCACAGAAAAATCGTTGGAATCACTTTCAGGATGATTTTTTCCAGCTGATGAACGATGAAAACATTGACAGCCAATCAGAATCCATCCTGCTTTAAAGAGCTCGAGCAAGTTCACACGACCCAGATAGGAAGCACGTTTGGGCCGATTCCGCTAGAAATGCGCCACTGCCGGCTCGATGCCGGCATCGGCGAAAAGATAACTGGCCGGAGCCCTGCCGACTGTTCACACCACTTCTGGCTGACAGATGTTTTTTTTTTTCTCTGTGGGCCAATCTCAGCTGAAAGCAGGTGTACTCGCGGCAGGTTCATACTCGGTGTAGATGCGTGTATCTACTTTCGGCCCGAGTTCGTTACGTCACAGTCGGGCCACATCTAGAATTAAGAAACTCAGCCACAGTTAAATCGGTTAGGATCCTCAGTGGTTAAGAAGTCGGGCTACTGACCGGAAGGTCATGAGTTCAGATCCCAGCAACGCCAAGCTGCCACTGTTGGGCCCTTGAGCAAGGCCCTTAACCCTCAACTACTCCCTGGGTGCCGCAGCAAAAAATGGCTGCCCACTGCTCCGGGTGTGTTCACGGTTTGTAGTGTGTGTGTGTTCACTACTCACAACTCCTAATGTGTGTGTACTAACTTGGATGGGTTAAATGCAGAGGACAAATTCAAAGTATGGGTTACCATACACTGGCCTTCACATGTCACTTTCACTTTCCTTTGAAGTTGCAGTGAAAAAGACTAGGTGTTGTTTTTATTCCACTACATTGACTATGTTAACTAAATTCACTGTTTAGGTAGATTAGATAGATCCACCGGTTAGGTGCGCTCGAAATGTAGCATGCCGAGGACATCTGCTGGTTAAAGTCATAAAGTCTCATCCAGTTTCGCTTTGAAACCGCAGCACGAGAGCTAAACAGACCCTTATATCGCTCGTTGGTATGGACGCAAATATTGTTATCGTTATAGTTACCGTTCTTGGAACACCAACATATATGGTTTCTAGAAAGTCATGAAATATGGTAAAACCTTTTTGTGGTTCACAAAGCGCTTTACACTGTGTTTCATTCACCCATTCACACACACACTCACACACACATTCACACACCAATGGCAGCAGAGCTACCATGCAAGGCACCTGCCTGCCATCGGGAGCAACTTGGGGTTCAGCGTCTTGCCCAAGGACACTTCGGCACATGGAGTCATGTGGGCCGGGAATTGAACCGCCAACCCTACGATCAGTGGACAACCCGCTCTACCACCTGAGCCACAGCCGCCCCATGAAATATGGGACGTTATTTGGGAAAGAATGTAAATACCTGCAAATGGTATTCGGGGAGACAACGGAATACACAAACGGTGAGGGGCTTCATCTGTCTGTACCCGAGTCAACGGAGAAACAAAGAGAAGAGGTGCCCACACAGGAACCAGGAAACGGACAAGGAAGTGGGTGTTCACAGGGAGGACAGGAGGGGAAAGTGTTAACAAGGAGAGAGAGAGAGAGAGAGAGAGCGAGAGAAGCTTCACAGCAGAACATATCCAAGCAGACACAGTAAAATACCACCTGCTATTCTCATGATGGTGCTGTTATTCAACCCAGTGTTCGAGTCTGAGACTCTGCTTTCTGCAGAACACACACACACACACAAACACACACACAAACACACACACACACACAAAACTATCAGTAAGACAACCGACCTAGACACCTCTTTGGACTGCATATTGAAAGTTCTCATATAATCTCGCAGCTGTATACATGTCTTAACTATAATACATTTCTTATAAACTGGACCAGCACTATGGAGACAGGCAACAATAAAAGTGTGACCATAACATTTTAGAGATTGAACATGATCCATTTTTTTTTAAATTTGGTGATATGCTGTTACTGCAAGACATAAATGATGAAATGATTTACGGTGCGTAACTTTTAGTGGTGTTTTTAATGCAGTATGTATTTAACACCCGCTGGCCACCAGGTCATTGTTGCGCAATGATTTGAAAGTTTTAAAAGCTCTAATCTTTTTTTTTTTTTTTCTGAATCAGTTGCCTCATTTTGCTTCTCTTAAATTCCCCGTTTATAGAATCATTGTTGGAGAAGACACTAAGCCAGAAACAGTATAAAGTATACTATAGGTTTAATTAATGAATGGATGCATTGCGTTTGATTGGGTGTAGTTCAAAATATATGTGCAAAATATTACAACCACCATAAGGAGGCCATGACAGTATGTCTTGATATCTCCATGCCAGTGTACTTATATTGCCTTTATTATTAAAAGTATACTTTTATTCCTAATTAATCTCGTGTTATTGCTGATTATTCATTAAGCTAAATGAAAATATGTGATTAAAAAAAAAAAACTCCCGTGAAGTTAACAACTGGCAAAGACTTGATGGTAATGAAGATGTTAAGAGGACCACGGCCTTCTTTCTCAAGTCCTAACTTAACCCTTATATACACAAACCCAAGCAGCTCAGACTATTCAAAGTGACAGAATATTAACCTATTAAACATTAGAACACAGTCTGTTAAACGCTTTATACAATGGGATTAACTGTTAGAATTCTTAAAGCAATACCACTAAAATTGCACCAATGTCACACAAATATCAATTCAGAGATATTATAAACCAGTTCCACCAATACATTATAAACAATCGGTTCGATAGAAGACTTTGTTCATGAGTAGGACATCACTCGAACTGCAGTGGATCCTCTTAACACCCCGGGTGATCCAGATTTCTGTAAAGCTGCTTTGTGACAGTGTCTAAGTAAACTGAAATCAGGTACTAAAATAAATACCCAACACCCATACACACCTTTAATCTTCAGTTGTACAAGGACAGTAGTGGAGTCAGGGATCTGGCAGCTGTAACTCCCTGCATCAGAGGGTTTCACATCACTCAGGCTGATGGAGTAATTCCCCATTGCAAACTCTGACGGAAAACCTTCGACTCTGCCCCGGTACGCAGCATCCTGGTCATGAAAATCCGGTTTACCGTCGATGACGTCATACACCGACTCGGTGTTATCGTGTCTCCAGAACACATCCCTTTCATATCGACCGGCTGAACACGGTAAGACCGCAGAGCCTCCTAGACCGGCTTCAACTGTGAAGCTCTGCACCGACACTTTAATAAAAAGCGGAGGAAAGAAAGATTTACAGTCGCAGGAAGTATAGATTTTGCACACCTCCGAAGATGCACTTCACGTGGTTTACGAAAGTTCTTACCTTCGTCGATCAGAAACGTGAAGAGAACGCTGAGGCAGGTTCTGTAGAAAAATGAAATAAAACAAACGCACACACTTTCACGTACAGCAACTTTAACATGTTGGGCTAAAACACTAGAGGAACCTGATGTGGTCTCCTGAAGTTGCGCGTTCGGAGATGCTTTTCTGCTCACCGCAGCTGTAAGGAGTTTTTAGTTAGCGTAGTCTTTTCAGTCAGCTCCAACCAGTCTGACCATTTTCTTCTAATCAGTAGGGTTTTTTTTCCACTCAGAAGGACTGCCTCACACTTTTGTTTTATTTATTTATTACATCAGCGGTGTCTGAAATACTCAAAGCAGCCTGTGTGGCACCAACAAATAAAATGAACCATCACTACATCCACTATCTGACTGAAGTACACTACAGTTACATCCTGGGTTTGTATCATTTTTTTTCCATTACCATTTACTGCAACTGGTTCTATGTAAAACACTGTGCTTTTATGATAGCTTTTTAAATTTTATTTCCAGGACTTGTGGTAAAATGACTGAAAAAATGTTGGGATATTCTTTTAATTCAAAACTCACCCACCCACGCTCGCATTCACCCCCCCAGACACATGGCATACTTCTATGGCCCGTCATACTTGACAGGTTGTGTTTATACGTATTATGCTTTATATAGACATATAGAGCTGTGGAATTTTCCAAATTATGCACATACATACCCATAGTAGACAACAACGGTATAGAGACTTCTTTTCATTTCTTCAGAGGCAAGTTCACATTAATCACCTAACTGAGAAAAAAACAACCGTGAAACATACAGAAAACAAAACTCAACCTTTACTTTTGTACTCAATGACTTGAAAGAAATGTTATTTCTTTGTAGCACACTTCATGACATCTAGAAATCACATGTCGGTAAAGGTTATTAATTGACCTTAATTCGAGATTCGCTCTTCAATTTCTCAATAAATAAACACGCAAAAAGGACAAAATGTGTGTTAAAAAAAATATATTCAGTTGTACTTTTTTTTTCGTCCAAGAAAATACACATTTTTGTGTGTTTATTTCTTGAGAAATTGAAGAGCGAACCTCGAATGTCCGACATAAAACCAACTTTACCGCGGTGTAATTGACTTTATTCTCAAAATATTATGACTTTATTCTCATAATCTTATTTGATTTATTTACGTGGCACTAAAACGCCGTCGTGATATACACTGCCGAAAAAAAAAAAAAAAAAAGAGTCGCATTATTTTTTGGCCGAGATCTCGTACTGAGGACGGGAGAGTCGAACCACTCCGTGAAGTTCCCAAAGACTTTCAATGGGGTCGAGGTCAGGACTCTGTGGTGGACCAATTAATGTGTGAAAATGATTTCCTCATGCTCCCTGAACCAATGAATCTTGGCATTGTGTCATCCTGGACTATGTCTGTGCCGTCAGGGAAGAAGAGAAAAAAACCACTGATGGGATAACCTGCTGATTCAGTACATTCAGCTACTCCCTCAGCATCGATTCACGTGCTTCCCTTCTTACCCTGATGCACCCCATCGCTTTGAAATAGGGTAAATCAGTACCAGTAATTTTTTCCGACCACGTTTCTTCCTCAGAGTTAACAATTCACCACTATCATTTCAAGTTTTGATGACGCGTTGGACCCAATTCCAGGGATTTTCAACAAACCTTTTGAGCAAAAGTTGTTTTCTTTGTTTGATACAGGCCAATACTTTGCCCCTTCTGAACAAAGGAACATCTTTCCTACGACCGCGGGATACATCTTCCGACGTGGCAGCTTAAGAAACGAGAGGCTGCACGTTAGGGCTGCACAAATCACTCGAATTTCTAATTGCGATTACGAATGCCACGATTACGTAAGCCGCGATTAGAGAAAAAGAAAAAAAAAAAAAAGTGTCCGCTTACATTATTCTGCGTGCTTAAGAGGTGTGTTTAGAGCACGTTACGTTGTGAGAGGCGAATCACGACTTCTAATAATAGCCTGTAGGCGTGTCCTTATCAACAACCTGATTATCCACCGCCTCATGTCTCTCTTATGTCACGTTAATGTCGTGAACATGTGTGCAGATGAAGAAACCTCCGATCCCGACAACTTGCAAAGTGTTGCTCAGAATCAAGCATTACAACCAAAAAGAAAAGCTTCATCTGTGGTGTGGAATTACTTTGGATTCACTAGCGATGACGTCGAGCAGCGTGTTATACTGTGCAAGTTATGCCGAACAACTGTTTCTGCACCATCGAGCAACACCGCGAATGTATTCAATCATTTAAAAGTCAACCACAGAGTGCAATACGAGGAGCGTCTTAACGTGAAGGAAGAAGCACCAAGTCATTCGAGAACTGCTAATAATTGGACCAGACTCCAGTGTTTTGGGCACAGGCTGCACCCAGCAACTGGTGAGTAGCCTGCTATTACTTAAGAATATTTATTTATCTTAAAAAAAAAAAAAAAAAAAATTACACATAATACCATTATTATGCGATATGTACTTATCTAATAATGTGCATCATATGTACTTGTCTAATAATATGTAGACCAGGGGTTCTCAAATCCATTCCTGGGGACACCATCCTCCCAGAAAGTTTTAGATGATCCACTGATTAAAACACCTGATTCAACTCATCAGCTTTTTAGTGTTAGTGAGACGTCTAGACGTTCTGGGAGGGGGCAGGACTGGAGTTGAAAAACCCTGATGTAGGCAGTAATACTGACAGTAATATACTTTTGTATATTGTAATAATGCTGTTATTTGATAAGTGAACTATAAACATAGTACAATTTATATTATAGATGTAAAATATGTTACTGTAATTTGAAATTTAGTCTGTTTAACTGGAAATAAATGTATAGCTTTAGTAAACATTTTGTTTGTTTGTTTGTTTGTGTGTGTTTAGAAAATGCTTTGAAAGATGAACGGATTGACCGTGCACTGAATGTCTGCAAAAAGGCGGTGGGGTGCTTCTCCTACAGCTGGAGACGAAGGAGGGAGTTGTCCGAGGCCCGGAAAGAGCTCAGGTTACCTCAACACAAGCTCAAGACTGAGTGTCCAACAAGGTGGGGATCAAAACAAGCAATGATTGCCCGGGTGTTGGAACAACAGAGTGCCATTTCTCATGTTCTCTCCATGGACAAAAAAAAAAGAGTCAGACACGTTGTCCCCACATGGCAGGATATAGAAGTCCTTGAGGCAGTCAACAACTCACTTTCTCCTCTTGCTGAATTCACCAATGCTCTTTCAGGAGAGCAATATGTAAGTGTATCATATGTGAAGCCCGTTCTTCATTTGTTCAACGATAAAATCTTGGCAGAGAAAGAGGGAGAAACAAAACTCTCCAAATGCATCAAGAAGAAGATCCTGGACCACCTGAACGAGAAGTATGATGATCCACAGACGCAAGAGTTGCTTGACATGGCTTCTGTAATGGATCCCAGATTCAAGTTTAAGTACGTCAAAAGAAGACAGAGTTGAAGCCGTCAAGATTCGTTTGAGAACTGAAATGGCATCAATATCTACAGTCATGAAGGTCATTATAAGGTCTTTGGTTTATTGAAAGCCTCAACCATCGGTGACTGTTAGTGAGGAAGCAGATGACCAAAATGCACCAGCACTAAAGAAGACCAAAAAAAACAACAACAAAAAAACACATTGGGTAGTTTCTTTAAAGTGGATGAGGAACACAGACCAGCATCATCATCTCTCTCCAGTCTCCAAGACCAAGACAATGGCCATAACTGCTGAGCTACAGTCTTATTTTTTCTCTGCTGCTGTTGACAGTGAGGAGAATCCTTTGGTCTGGTGGAAGGAACATAAAAAAACTCCACAAGATTCCCAGCACTCCACAAGTTAGCACGAAAGTATTTGTGCATTCCTGCCACAAGTTCTCCCTCAGAAAGAGTATTCAGCACTGGAGGAAACATTGTGACTTGTTTGCGTGCATCCTTAAAGCCTGAAAGTGTGGGTAGGCTTGTGTTCCTGGCCAAAAAAAAGCCTTTAAAAGTCAAACTTAGTATTGTTCATTCCTGAAAACTTGAAGTGCTTCTATGGCTTATGTTCTAGGCCAAAACACACGCCATAAAAAGGCAAACTCAGTGTTTTTTTTTCTTTATACGGGTTATCTGAAGGGTTTTCTGTCGTTTTAATTTTAGTTTTAGTACAACATTATTATACCATGCATATCTGTTTTTACTTTTTTTTAAAAAAAATTTTATTTAAAGAAGAAACCAAACCAATATACAGTTGACATTTGAGGCTTAATGCTATAGAAAATCAATAAAAGTTTTTCAGGAAGTGTTTTCAGCTTGTTTTTATTATTTTTTTTTATAAACATAGAAGCATGCAGTTGCTTCAAACAATAGTATAAAGCTATTCAAAACACCATTCAACGTCAATTGTGATAACTGTAATTAATAATCGCAATTACAATTTCAAGGGAATAATCGACAGTTATGATTTCTGTCATAATCGTGCAGCCCTACTCCACGTTGCGTCAGTTAAAAGAATTGTTGCCAGCTGAAACATATTAATCTCTGCAATAAGAATCCAATCACAGGCTCTTCACGTTTTTTGCCAAGCAAAAAAATGCATTTGTTAAATGGTGAAATGTAATCGTTGCCACATGGCAACAACATGCGATAATGGAACTGTAGTTCCAAAAAAAAAAAAAAAAAAAAAAAAAAAGCAGTAATTGGAAAGTAAATCTCATACATTTTTATTTATTTATTTATTTTTGATAAGTATATGTTACTTTCCACCATTGCACATCGTCATATGGAAACAATTTACCAACTGATTTTTAAAATTTTTTTTATTATTATTACTTGAACTAATTCAAGTAATAAAAAACCATAAAACATTTTTTTTTTTAACATAAATGTAACAATTCATGCAGTAGAGGGTTAAAGAAAGATTTGCAAATGATATTTTTTATTGTAATAAATAACCACAACCTGAACTCCCACGTGTCAAATTCACACGTGTCATCTAGTTTCAGTCTGAGGACCATAATTCTCCCACTTTGAATGGCCAAGTAACCACGCTTATTTAAAAAAACAAACAAAAACAAAAACATCCCTGGATATTGCTGTCGGTCGTTTCACGTTTCTATCATAAAACAGTTATCACATATTAAACTTTAGCTACTTAGCTTACCTCACACGTTTTCACAGGTACAGAGCCCTAGCAAAAAGAGAGTTCTAGTTCTTCTTCTTCTTCTTCTTCTTCTGTGGATTTATTAGCATCGTTGTGGGTGCATACCGCCACCTCCTGTACTGGAGTGTGAAGTGATCTCAATCAAGGTGTATATTATGAGCTCTAGATTCTATTCTTAATGAATGTTAAAACTGTCGCAGCCACTGGCCTATAGTTCCCTGCTATTGAAGAATCTTTCCCTGGTTTGGGAATAGGAATTATGACAGCTTGTTTCTATGATAAAGGCAGTTGTCCTTCCATCCATATTTTATTAAACAGATCCAGTATTACTTCAAGTATTACTTCATCCATCTAATCCTCATTAATACTCTTTTTTCAGTTCCCACATTTTAAAGGTGGCATCTGGTACGGGGCAGTGGTAGCTCAGTGGTTAAGACGTTGGGCTACCGGTCGGAACGTTTCCAAGTTTATGATTACAAAAATGACAAAAAAGACAAGAAATAAATATATATGAACGAACCTGGTGTCGTCCATGTTTTATGTTCTTTCCGACAGCAAAGCATGTGAGCACGACATACTCGTCATTCCCACTTCAGAAGCGGGAAGTAGGATCATTCAGATCTATTACTATCTGTATGACTGCATCTGGCAGGCCCTTTCATCCGAAGCGATTTACACCGCATTAAAGGTGTACGTTCCATCAGCTCATGCAATCCTTAGGAATTGAACACATGACCTTAGCATTGCGCTACTCTACTGTTTCAGCTAATAATTTGAGATTTCCTGTCCTGATCCACCAATTCTAATCCGTTTGAAAAAACACGCCTAGCGTTCCTCTGTAGGATTAGTAGCACCATTAAGACCCACCACACGTTGCTTGATTATTTACCGCTTGCATTTTGAGTTTGTTATTTATAAGCTCTACACTTACCGCCTCAATTCCAAGGTATTCATCTCCTCAGACTTTATATAAAAACTGTAATTAATTTTTCATGGTCTCACAACTGCTATCTGACCGTGTTGTACTGGTACATTTATATAAGGGACTTATTTATTTATAATCGCACTATCCGGTGTCACCCAGATGAGGATGGGTTCCCTTTTGAGTCTGGTTCCTCTCAAGGTTTCTTCCTCATATCGTCTCAGGGAGTTTTTCCTCGCCACCGTCGCCTCTGGCTTGCTCATCGGGGATAAATTCATAAATTTAAAATCTATGTCCTGAATTTATATACTTCTGTAAAGCTGCTTTGGGACGATGTCCATTGTTAAAAGCGCTATACAAATAAACCGAACTTGAACTTGAACTTGAACTCTAATTATAATCCCGATCCTCTCCGTTCCACTCTCAGTTTGAGCCGAGCAATTTACTACTTCCGCCTGTTTTGCAAATCACGCTTGTTTTTACCTATTTCGGTCACGCTGAGGTCAAATATGCCACTGAAAATTCCCTATCACGTACAGTTTTCCCACAAAATAAGAATGAAGTTTTTTTAAAAATAATTTTGCTATGTTTATATTGCTTTCAGGGTTTTATTTAAATCGGTAGAAGCTGTCAAATTTCACTATTATTATTTATTAATTACAACGATAGGCACACAAAACATAACACTTGTTTACAACATGAACAGCAGACAAATAGTCTGTGAAACGTTTGTGAAAATCTCTAAATAAAGCTATTTCCAAAGACGAACATTATAATAATATGCAGAGCGCTTAAGGAGTGAACTTCCTTTTGAGGGATTTTCTGGAATGGCAAAAACACCCACAGATGTAGCAGAAAACATCTGGGCTGTGCTCGCATTTCCGTCTTTCACTGGTCATTATAAAGCCCTGAAATCAGGAGTTTTGTGTGCATGTAAGTGTGCCTAGCATTCATATAAGGGCTAATCAGAGGAAAAGTGATAAATGTTGCTCACCTATTGTACATAAACATGGTGTTTCCTGTGTTGGTGGCAGTGGATCTGGCAATATCTCTAACGTTTATGGTCCATCTTAGGCAAAAAAGCTCTACACTGGACATCAGGCTTTGTGAAACGTTGTGATGTTCTAGAGCAAAACTAACAGCACATCTGGACTCAGCATCTAAGTATCAGTAAGAAACGACTATCAGATCCTATTCAGTAAATCTGATGCAGGGTGGCGTTATAGTAGTATTAACCAGGATGAATAAGTTCTGTAAAAAAAAATAGTTCTTTGTTAGGTCATGTTAGTCAGTGCGTTAACGAATGGGACCTTATAGTAAAGTTATGCCAGAGGTGTTATTACAAGCCGGCAAATGCTTGGTTTGACCTAATAGAACAGATCCGGATTTCATGATCATGTATAAAATGGTGTAAAATGTGAGTATAAAATAGATAAATCACAAGAGAGGGCGATTTACACACCTTTAATCTTCAGTTCTACACGGACAGTGTTGGAGTTAGACGTCTGGCAGCTGTAACTTCCTGTATCAGAGGGTTTCACATCACTCAGTCTGATGGAGTAATTCCCTTCTGTGAACTCTGATGGAAAACTTTTGACTCTGCCCCGGCACGCAGCATCCCGGTCATGAAAATCCACTTCACCGTTGATGACGTCATACACTGGTGACTTGGTGTTATCGTGACTCCAGAACACACGCTTTTCATAGCGACTGGCTGAACACAGCAAGATCACAGAGTCTCCTAGACCGGCTTATTGTGTTATCATGCACATTCTGTACATACCCATAGTAGACAATAATGCTATAGAGACTTCTTTCCATTATCAATCATTCATCTTGATTGTTTATATTCTTTATATACTTTATTGACTGTTTCCACTAGTACTGTGTTAAAACCTATTTGAATGCTGCTGGAATATTTTATATTGTGTTATTATATTGAGTACATTGCTCAAGTTACCTAAAATGTGTTTTAAACCGGTTTATATCGTGTTATTACCCTGAATATATCGGTTAAGTGACCTGAAACGCATTTAATGAATGTCTAATGTGTTGTTATGAGTTCATACACTGTGTTTTTAATGGTTGTTTATGATTAATGTAATAATTGATGTTACAATTTGTAATGCTGCTGTAATGTCTATATTATTTTGTAATATTTTATATTTTGTGTCATGACATTAATTCATGTGTGTTTAATGTGTTAATAAAATTAAAAACCGTAACCGATTATTTTACTATGTATATGAAAAGATACCAATAAAATATTTTTAAATATGAACCTTTTCTTTTTCTTTCTTTCTTTGTTTTTTCTTTTGTTTTAACAATTTAACAGCAATAATATGGTTATATATTACAGTAATCACATTTTTTTAAAACTGTATCTACAGTATTGTTACTGTACAGTATATTTTTGACAGTAATACACTCCGGCCACCAGTTACAGTAATTAGTAAATAACTGAACAGCCATTACAGTAACTTACTATAAGCAGGTTTTTACAGTAACTGGCTGGAAACAGTGTTCCAGTGTGTTACTGTAAAAAATCCTGTTAAGGTCTAACAGTGAAGTCATGATTATGATTATGATTATGAGCTCTGCATCATCAGTCAGTTACAGTAATGTTTAAATGAGTGATGATTCTGTGCACCCTTTTCTACACTGTGTGTAATGTGATATATACGTAGGTGTACTATTTATATTATATCTATGCTATGCATACATTTTTATATAGTTTCACTTTTTCCCTTTCCCCTCCCCTCCTGTACTCACCTATAGTGAATGGAGAGACTTCTCATATTGGGGTTCAGGCAGCCAAAGACACAACTTTCTAGAGAACCTCCTTATAAACCCCCTTCGGCTTCTTGCCATTGGCTTTTTTCATTTTTTTATTTTATTTTATTTTTTTTAAAAAGCATCCAGGCAACAAGAGAAAGTGGGCGGGATCAAGTACTTCAAAAATCATACTTGTTAAGAGGTATTTTTAAGAGACATGAATATTTTATGTAAGTATAATTATATTACAAATATAATATTATATTTTTTTATTCATACCTGTTAAGAGTATGAAGTAAGGTAGATGGACTAGGGCTGGGTTATATGGGTTACTTTTTTTTTTTTTTTCGCCTCTTCATCGGTGAAATCTTTAAGAATATATTTTCTTTTCGGTTGACTAGGGTAATACTGTTTCGATAACACATTTCTAACAAACTTATTTGTAAACTGTTTGCTATTTAACTTTTCTGATTGAGTGTTGGAGTACATTACAGTCTATTGAATCATTGTTTTCAGGGGTGCTGGGATGGCCTTTATCACTCTATTGTACTCTCTAATTGGGCACTGGAAATTAAATTTATCACAAACATCTCTGTAGTACAACAAATTACCAAAATTATCCATCAAATGCGTTACTGCCCATATTCCTTTTTCCATCCAAGTCCCTAAAACCAAAGATTTTCTATTACTCTGGTGTTCCACAGGGGTGTATTATGTGGTGTAAAGTTATGATTAAACATTAGGTTCCAGTACAGAAGAACTTGTTGATGGAAATCAGATCATTTTACAGGTAGTTTGTACAAATCATAGTCACACTGCAATAGAAACTCAATTCCACCCATTTTTATTTATTTATTTATTTATTTTTTGAAAAATTGCATTCGGGATGCTAAACCAAAAGGAGTCCCGACCCCTTCTGCTCTCTGGACCTGCCCGATCCATCCTGATGCCCTACTTCTGGTTGGAGACCTCATCAATTGAGGTCACATGATGCTGCTGAGGATGGCCCCACACGGTGCAGCCTAAAGATCATTGAGATTACAGTGGTGAAGTTCAACAAAACAGACTTCATATAAAAACTGTAATGAATTTTTCATGGTCTCACAACTGCCATTCTGACCGTGTGGTACTGGTACATTTATAGAAGGGATTCATTTATTTATGATCGCACTATCCGGTGTCACCCAGATGAGGATGGGTTCCCTTTTGAGTCTGGTTCCTCTCAAGGTTTCTTCCTTATATCATCTCAGGGAGTTTTTCCTTGCCACCGTCGCCGCTGGCTCGCTCATCGGGGATAAATTCATAAATTTACAATCTATGTCCTGAATTTATATACTTCTGTAAAGCTGCTTTGGAACGATGTCCATTGTTAAAAGCGCCATACAAATAAACTGAACTTGAACTTGAACTTGAGTCTTTATGACAAACAAAGGAATTCAGCCACTTCAGTTTTAGTACACCATTCATCACAGAGAAGTCTATGACATTCATGCCACCCTCTTCAATACTCTTAATCAGCTTTCC
This sequence comes from Cranoglanis bouderius, assembly GCA_023630585.1. Lineage (NCBI taxonomy): Eukaryota > Metazoa > Chordata > Actinopteri > Siluriformes > Cranoglanididae > Cranoglanis > Cranoglanis bouderius. The sequence goes on along the minus strand of CM042555.1, from coordinate 19,274,070 downwards.
TGATGTAATGGCATTTATCCTTCCAAATAAAGTTGAAATTTATCGTAGTTAATAATTTAATCACGCTGTCTGAAATTTCTAATGAAAAGGCAGGGTAATTGGCTCTTGATATACTCTCCATCTTGGATAGTAAAACCCTGCCAAAAACTGTTATGTCCCTTTGTAGCCACGAATTCAGTATTACTTTACATTTATCAGATATTTCTAAGAATGTTTTCTTTTTCCCTTATTTCTTTATTTCTGGTGACCGTGATACCCAAGTATTTGACTTCTGTTTTAACCTGTATGTTATCGATTAAGCGAGCTGGCTGATCATGTAAAGCAAGAATTTCACATTTATTAAATGTTCAATATAACACCTGATGCTTTCGAGAACTGACCGACTGAATCCAACGCCGTTGAAACCATCAGAGTTGTTCATTCTAATCATAATAGACAGTAGTTCAGCGACCATTATAAATAATAAAGGCGAGCTGTTGCAGCCTTGTCTAATGCCCCTCTTGACTGTGAATCGTGAGCATGTGCCGTGCTCCAGAGATACACAGCTGTTAATGTCATTGTAAGGTAGACTAATTAAACTTGTGAATTTCTGTCCAAAACCAAAATGATTTAAAGTTTCTAAAATAAAGGGGTGTTCTACCGAATCAAAAGCTTTGCAGAAATCCAAAACTACAATGAAACCCTGTTCTACAAATGTGTGACTGTAATCGATTAAATCTATTACCAATCGTATGTTATTATGGATGGATCTTCCAGCAAGGAAGCCAGACTGAGTTTCATTTATTATCTGGGGTAGGCCTTTTTTCATCCTAAAACTATCTATGGTCTCATTATTTTCAGTTTCAATTATTATTTCTTTTATCTTTCCAGTAGCCTTTATTTTTCCTAATCCTATCAACTGGATTTAATTTAATTGCTACAATACAATGATCTGTTAACGGGGTTTTGGAAATCAAGATGTCCGAGGCAAATTCTCTAAGCGTGTAATCAACAAGCCAGTAGTCAATCCTAGATTTACAGGTGTTATTAGGTTTAAAGCAGGAGTATTGTTTTACTCCAGAATTTAAACTTCTCCAGATATCTATCAGGTGATTATTATTCATAAAATCCCCAACTGTGTGATTAAAGTGGTAGCTGTCAAATTTAGTGGGCCATCTATCTTTCCATTCATCGGGCGTCATATTCCAGTCACCTCCCATTAGAATAAAGTCTGTCGGATGGAATGTCCTGAGCTCCTATAAAGTGTTTGTGACATCTTCAAGCATTTGTTTATTTTGGGCAGTAGTTTTATGACCACACGCGTTAGTTTATATGAAAAAATAACCATCGATTTTTAAGACCACCATCAGCCAATGACCTTGGCTATCTGATCTGTGTGTGATTATATCGCCTGGAAACCTATTAAAACAAACTGCAACACCAGCAGACTTAATGGTCCCACCCGTTTTCGCCCTTTACAAAATAAAAAAAATAATGCCTTTCGAAATCTTTTAGACCCCTCACGTTTAACGAAGCAAATGAGACTGAACAATTGAACATTGCTGAAGATAACTATAAAACGTAACTGAAAAGAAAAAGAAAAACACTAAGAACTTAGTTCAAAGCTTATTTACGCTGGTTTGCATATACAAAAAAAAAGTCCCATGTCCTCTTAACACACTCCTTTCATCATCTAGTGCAAGTAGATCAAACCTTTCCTTCGTTTAATCAATTCGTCGGGGTATGACGTCTATCATTACCCCAGAATGACGTCTGGGGTGATGATAGGGGAGGACGCTGTCAAAGAAATTGACAAAATCCCCTTATCTGACAACACGATTAAATGTCGCCTTGACGACATGGCTGCTGATATAGAAACCGAAAAACTAAACAAAAGTTTCAAATTTGCACTCCAGATTGATGATTCTCCCTGTGTTGCCCCGTTATGCCAAACATGTCAGTGGTCTATGTCTATACACAGTTGCAATGGAAATTATTCAGCCCCGTTGAAAATCAGGTTTATTGTCAAAGTTTAGACTGTCAGTTTGCAATGAACAAATCAAACGATAGCAATTGAAATAGTTCAACACAACGAATGCTTCAAGTGGTTTCCCCAAATTCAACTGAAAATGCAACGTATAATGACTTCTCCAGTCTCAAAATTATTCATCCCCCTGAATAGAATCCCTTACAACAGCACAAATATGCAAAGCAGGTGTTGTCTCAAGCACACTAAGGGCAGAAAATACATGAAATACCTGGACGGGGCAGAAAATACATGAAATACCTGGACGGGGCAGAAAAAGGAAGCTATCAATGGCTGCAACCAGATTTCTGAGAAGGCAGGTTGTGAAAAAACCCTCGGGTGACCGCAAGAGACCTGCAGCAAGACTTGATGGCAACAGGCACTGAGGTTTCAGTGAACGCAATATGGCGCGTACTAAACACAGAAGGTATTCCATGACAAGCTTCACAGCAGAACGTATCCAAGCAGACACAGTGAAACACCACCTGCTCTTCTCCCCATGGCGCTGTTTCTCAACACTGTGTTTGAGACTCTGCTTTCTGCAGAACACACACAAAAACAAACGACTGAGCATAAGTAAGACAACACACCTAGACACCTCTTTGGACTGCATATTGAGAGTTCCCATGAACAGCTGCCAAATGCAAATTCAACACTTTGAATCGACAGGCCTCGTACCTCAATATTTGTCATGAAATAACGAGGAGGCAGGCCACACCTGGCCATGAAACTGCTTATCAGTGAAGTGTCCGATTACTTTTGAGCCTGTTAAAATGGAGGGGCTATGTAAAAATATTGCGACCTGACTGTATAACAAACCTGCTAAACCTGCTGGAGAGGTTGGGGAACGCAGTAAACAGTACCTTATGTTACAAAGTACATTTTCAGTATAGACCTTTTACAAATCACTTGTGTAAATGTCCCTTGGAGAAACCGTGACACGTTTCCATGCAGCTGACACTTTCACTGTTAATGTGATCAAATTACAGTATTTGAACTCTTTTGAGCCGACTGGTGCAGGAGAGCAAATCGTGTTCTTTTTAATCACTTTCTAATCTCCATTACCGTCAACATTATTATTAAGCGTTAGATTTGACGAGTTGAGATGACGGCGCCAGAGTTTTCGTGATTGTTGCGGCCAAAAACGCTCGATTGCGCTGCGGCTTTTTTGTGGGAAACTACTTGAATGTCTGCACAACAACAAATACAATTTTAATGTAAGTTTTGTAAAAGTCCACACATACACACCTTTAATCTTCAGTTCTACAAGGACAGTAGTGGAGTCAGGGATCTGGCAGCTGTAACTTCCTGCATCAGAGGGTTTCACATCACTCAGTCTGATGGAGTAATTCCCTTTTTTGAACTCTGATGGAAAACCTTCGACTCTGTCCCTGTACGCAGCATCCTGGTCATGAAAATCCGGTTTACCGTCGATGACGTCATACACCGACTCGGTGTTATCGTGTCTCCAGAACACATCCCTTTCATATCGACCGGCTGAACACGGTAAGACCACAGAGTCTCCAGCTTCAACTGTGACGCTCTGCACCGACGCTTTAATAAAAAGCAGAGGAAAGAAAGATGTACAGTCATAGGAAGTACAGTGGTGCTTGAAAGTTTGTGAACCCTTTAGAATTGTCTATATTTCTGCATAAATATCACCTAAAACATCATCAGATTTTCACACAGTCCTATGAGAACCCAATTAAACAAACGAGAAAAAATATTATACTTGGTCATTTATATATTGAGGAAAATGATGCAATATTACATCTCTGTGAGGGCAAAAGTATGTGAACCTTAGCTTTCAGTATCTGGTGTGACCCCCTTGTGCAGCGATAACTGCAACTAAACGTTAGCGGTAACTGTTGATCAGTCCTTCACATCGGCTTGGAGGAATTTTAGCCCGTTCCCCAGTACAGAACAGCTTCAACTCTGGGATGTTGGTGGGTTTCCTCACATGAACATAATATTGGCACCCTTGGTAAATATGAGCAAAGAAGGCTGTGAAAATTTGTCTTTATTGTTTAACCTTTGATCTTTTGTTAAAAAAAACTCTGCTCTCATGGATATCAAACAACTGCAAACAAAACACAGGGTTATCAAAAAAAAAATCTGTGTTAAATATATGTGTGCAACAATTATTGGCACCCCCGATGAATTCATATGAGAAAAATATATTTGAAGTATATGCCCACTGTTATTTGACTTTTTTTTTTAGTACACCTGGGTGACTAGGAACAGGAAATTGTTCAACCATGGCTTCCTGTTTCACAGAGGTAAAAATACGAGGTAACACACAGGCCAAATTCCCTTAGTCATTCATAACAATGGGTAAGACCAAGGAATATAGCTATGATGTGCAGCAAAAGGTTGCTGAGCTTCACAAAATGGGAAGTGGCTATAAGAAAATAGCACAAGCATTGAAAATGCCCATTTCCACCATCAGGGCAATAATTAAGAAGTTTCAGTCAACTGGAAATGTTATGAATCAGCCTGGAATTGGACGTGTGTCTATATCGTCTCAGCGCACTGTGAAGAGGATGGTTCGAGTGGCCAAAAAATCTCCAAGGATCACAGCTGGAGAATTGCAGAAGTTAGCTGCTTCTTGGGGTCAGAAAGTCTCGAAAACTACAATCTGAAGTCACCTACATCACCACAAGTTGTTTGGAAGGGTTTCAAGAAAAAGCCTCTACTCTCTTTCAAAAACAAACTCAAGAGTCTTCAGTTTGCCAGGCACTACTGGAACTTCAAATGGGATCTGGTTCTATGGTCAGATGAAACCAAAATAGAGCTTTTTGGCAATAAACACCAGAGGTGGTTTTGGAGCACACAGAGAGGTAGCCATATGGAAAAGTACCTCATGCCCACGGTTAAATATGGTGGTGGCTCTTTAATGTTTTGGGGCTGTTTTTCTGCCAGAGGACCTGGACATTTTTTTTGGATACATGGCATCGTGGACTCAAATATCAACAGATATTAAATGAAAACCTGACTGTCTCTGCCAGAAAGCTTCAAATGGGCCGTGGTCGGATCTTCCAGCAGGACAATGATCCAAAACATACATCAAAATCAACACAAAAATGGTTTACTGACCACAAAATCAAGGTCCTGCCCTGGCCATCCCAGTCTCCTGACTTGAAACCCATAGAAAACCTGTGGGGTGAACTGAAGAGGAGAGTCCACCAGCGTGGACCTCGAAATGTGAAGGATCTGGAGAGATTCTGTATGGAGGAATGGTCTCAGATCCCTTGTCATGTATTCTCCAACCTCATCAGGCATTATAGGAGACTCAGAGCTGTTAGAAGGCAAAGGGAAGTATTGAGTAAAAGGGTGCCAATAATTAATATTTAATATTTAACAAAGATTATATATATATATATATATATATATATATAATGTTATTTTGTAATATTACTATTGCACTGAATAATACTTAATAATAATAATACATTTTTATTTGGGGGTACAAATAATAATATAACTATAGTAATATATTTCTGACTTAATTCACTTTCATGTGTTAGTCCTTGTGGGTTTTATAATGCACGTTATAAGTGACTCAAACTCACAGCACAGACAGAGAGGATTAGCAGTTAATTTGAAGGTGAAATTAGAGTCAGGTTTTTTCAATCAATGGGATGATAATCAGGTGTGAGTGAGCACCCTGTCTTATTTAAAGAACAGGGATCTATCAAAGTCTGATCTTCACAAGACATGTTTGTGGAAGTGTATCATGGCACGAACAAAGGAGATTTCTGAGGACTTCCGAAAAAAAGTTGTTGAAGCTCATCAGGCTGGAAAAGGTTACAAAACTGTCTCTAAAGAGTTTGGACTCCACCAATCCACAGTCAGACAGATCGTGTACAAATGGAGGAAATTCAAGACCGTTGTTCGCCTCCCCAGGAGTGGAGATCAACAAAGATCACTCCAAGAGCGAGATGTGTAATAGTCTGCGAGGTCACAACGGAACCCAGGGTAACTTATAAGAAACTAAAGACCTCTCTCACATTGGCTAATGTTAATGTTCATGAGTCCACCATCAGGACAACAATGGAAAACAATGGTGTTCATGGCAGGGTTGCAAGGAGAAAGCCACCGCTCTCCAAAAAGAACGTTTTGCCCATCTGCAATATGCACAAGATCACATGGACAAGCCAGAAGGCTAATGGAAAAATGTTTTGTGGACGAATGAGACCAAAATAGAATTTTTAGTTTAAATGAGAAGTGTTCTGTTTGGAGAAAGGAAAACACTGCATTCCAGCATAAGAACCTTATCCCATCTGTGAAACATGGTGGTGGTAGTATCATGCTTTGCTGCATCTGGACCAGGATGACTTGCCATCATTGACTGAACAATGAATTCTGAATTATACCAGTGAATTCTAAAGGAAATTGTCAGGACATCTGTCCATGAACTGAATCTGAAGAGAAAGTGGGTCGTGCAGCAAGACAACGTCCCTAAGCACACAAGTCGTTCTATCGAAGAACGGTTAAAGAAGAATAAAGTTAATGTTTTGGAACGGCCAAGTCAAAGTCCTGACCTTAATCCAATAGAAATGTTGTGGAAGGACCTGAAGCGAGCAGTTCACGTGAGGAAACCCACCAACATGCCAGAGTTGAAGCTGTTCTGTACTGAGGAACGGGCTGAAACTCCTCCGAGCCGATGTGCAGGACCGATCAACAGTTACCGCAAAGGTTTAGCTGCAGTTATCGCTGCACAAGGGGGTCACACCAGATACTGAAAGCAAAGGTTCACATACTTTCACCAAATAAATGACCAAGTATAGAATTTTTAATCTCATTTGTTTAATTTGGTTTTCTTTGACTTATCTGATGTTTTAGGTCATATTTATGCCAAAATATAGAAAATTCTAAAGGGTTCACAAACTTCCAAGCACCACTGTATATAAATGTATATAAAAGTATAAAATATATAAAAGTATAAAATGCACTTCACATGGCTTATGAAAGTGGGTTAAGTTCTTACCTTTGTCCACCAGGAATGTGAAGACAACGCTGAGGCAGGTTCTGCAGGAAAATGAAATAAAACAGAATCACACACATTTTCACTGTGATCAACTTTAAAATGTTGGGCTACAACACTAGCAGAACCTGATGTGGTCTTTTGTAGTTGTGCATTCTGGGATGCTTTTCTGCTCACCACAGCTGTAAAGAGTGTTTTTTTTTTTTTTTTTTAATAGTTATTGTAGCTTTTCAGTCAGCTCCAACCTAAGTCTAATCATTTTCTTCTTATCCACAGGGTATTTCCCCCAGCAGGACTGCCTACCTCACTTTTTTTTCCCATTTAGGTCTACACACCCACACTCCACATCGAGACTGTTTTCACTGGGTGAAAAAACCCCAGGAGATCTGAAATACTCAAAGCAGCCTGTGTGGCACCAACAAATAAAAACTTGTATAAGATTAACTATCACTACATCCACTACTTACATCCTGGATTTGTAGCATTTTTTTCATTACCATTTACTGCAACTGGTTCTATGTAAAACACTGTGCTTTTATTATTTAAATTTTACAGCAGATAAAAAGGTTTTTTTTTTTCCAGGATGGTGTGGGCATTTACCTAAATTCTACTTGTGGGAAAATGACTGTAGGGGAAACAGGGTGAGGCGTCTGTTATTTAAATATATTCGGTAACTGTTTAATCTGTTTCATCAGTTGTTCTGCCTCCAGTTTCATTCTCAGTCTCTTTAATTCTCAAACACAACTTTATACTCACAAATTATTCATAATTATATTATAACAAGCTATACTGGTTGTCTAAAGTGCACACAGGAGGGAGAAGTGAAGGGCACATACATACCCACAGTAGACAATAAACCTATAGTAACTTCTTTCCATTTCTTCAAAGGAAAGTGCAGATTAATCACCTATTGAGAAAAAACGACAACCATAAAACATACAGAAAACAAAACTCAACCTTTACTTTTATCCTCTATTACTTAAAAAAAAAAAGTTATTTCTTTATAGCATACTTCATGACATCCAGAAATCACCTTCTGATACCAGGATCTGTAAAATAAATAAATAAATAAATAAATAAATAAATATGTGGACTATATTAAGTCATGACAACTTTATAACCTTATGAATGAAACTAGCCAAAGCACATGTCGTTTCAGCTACCTCAAGATTTTTGGGGTCAAGCAGTTTATACATTTCAACAACTTTATACATGTAAAGGTTTGAAACAGATTGAATTCAGAATAGTTTAAACTAACTGATCAGCAATTCCTGACCCGATCACGAGAACTGCTTCACGGAATTAACATTATGTAATAATGTTATGGTTTCCCCCCCAACACACGGGAGCAAGGCCATACCCATGACATGGTGTGTGGGTGTGTGTGTGTGTGTGTGTCACAGTGTGTCAACACAAAAGGAGAATTATACAGAAGTTTACACCACTATTACACTATAAAAGCAGTCCATAGGACACAAAACTCTCATATGACCGCCTGGAGTATAGTTTTCTACCTTCTATTATGTTATTACGTACTGCAGAGCAAATCATTTACTTAAATAAAAACCTTTAACTAAGTATCCACTTGGTTCTGTATCGTGTAGCTATGCACGCTTATGCATATATGTTCATGTCTACAAATCCATTGTACATTGCAAAATATCGCAACTACTATAAGCAATGAATGCGGTCGTTGTCATGCAGAATAAATTTGAGATCAATCAGATGCCTCCCTGATGGTATTGCATGATGGATAAGTATCTGCCTGTACTTCTCAGCATTGACCAGATCCCCAACTCCATTTGCAGAAATGCAGCCCCAAACTTGCAAGGAACCTCCACCATGCTTCACTGTTGCCTGCAGACACTCATTCGTGTACCGCTCTCCAGCCCTTCGGCAAACAAACTGCCTTCTGCTGCAGTCAAATATGTCAGATTTTGACTCATCAGTCCAGAGCACCTGCTGCCATTTTTCTGCCCCAGTTCTTGTGTTTTCATGCATAGCTGAGTCGCTTGGCCTTGTTTTCACGTCGGTGGCTTTTTGGCCGCAAGTTTTCCATGAAGGCCACTTCTGACCAGACTTCTCCAGACAGTAGACGGGTGTTCAGGGTCCCACTGGTTTCTGCCAGGTCTGAGCTGATGGCACTGCTGGACATTGCGAAGGGAAGTAAGCCTGATGTGTCTTTCATCTGCTGCAGTAGGTTTCCTTGGCCGACCACTGCGTCTACGGTCCTCAACGTCTTTGGGCTTCTTCAAAAAAGCTTGGACAGCACATCTGGAAACCGGGAGAGACCTTGCTGATGCAGTATAACTACCTTCTGCCTTGTCGCTGTGCTCAGTCTTGCCATGGTGTATGACTTTTGACAGTAAACTGTCTTCAGCGACCTCACCTTGTTAGCTAAGTTTGGCTGTTCCTCACCCAGTTTTATTCCTCCTACACAGCTGTTTCCGTTTTAGTTGATGATTGTGTTTCAACCTAAATATTGAACTGATGATCATGAGCACCTGTTTGGTATAATTGTTTAATTATACACCTGACTATATGCCTACAAAATCCCTGACTTTGTGCAAGTGTACCTAGAGGAATTGATGAATTGATGCTGTTTTGAAGGTAAAAGGGGGTCACACCAAATATTGATTTGATGTAGATTTTTCTTCTGTTCACTCAATTTTTGTTAATTGATAAATATAAACTATTCACATGTCTATTTTTGAACGCGTTCTTACTTTACAGCATTTTTTCACATCTGCCTAAAACTTTTGCACAGTGCCGTGTATATTGCTACATTACACAATAGCTTATAGTTTACAGTCCATGTTTACAGTTTACAGTCAATGTTCTGTGTATTTATTGTTTTGTTTTGTGTACTTATTGTAGTTTTGTTTACTGTTCTGTGTTGCACCATGGTCCTCAAAAAACATCATTTCGTTCCAGTGTATACACGCTATATAGAGGAATGACAATAAAAACCTACTTGACTTGATATAAATGCCACTGAATCATTTTTAAAAAATTTATTTCATTTTACACGCATAACTTTGGTACGCTCTGAATTATAATATAATATAATACAACATAACATAACATAGAAGTTACCTGTGTGACCGCCAAATGATTAAAATATCTTCTTCTTCTTCTAGTTGTATTGATGAAGTGTTTCCACCATCTACCGACCTGGAGTGTGTAGAGTATGTAATGAACAAATAATAAAAAATATTAGGCCTATGTACAACTTCCAGAGCTGGCCCTTTACAGAAAAATCATTATGTCTGATCTGTGGCAAGAACCCTCTATCACACAAGATCTCACATATCCACCCACTAGGGGGTGAGTCATTTGCAAATGATTGTGCAGATGAGGTTTTCTTGTAAATTAAGAGTGGAAAAAAAAATCCAAAACCTTCAAAAACGATGTAGCTACACAGCTCCAGAAAGCTGTGATGTCCCGTGTGTCCTGATTCGTTTCTATCACAGCCAGCATGAACATTTTCAGCAGTTTGTGCTACAGTAGCTCTTCTGTGAACCCTGATGGAAAACTTGAAGTCATGAAAATCCACTTTACCTTCGAGGATGTCAAACACAGTCTTGGTGTCAATTTGTCGCCGGAACACATCCTAAGATCACAGTCTCCTAGAACAGCTTCAACTGTGACAATCTGCACCAACAATTTTTATTATTTTTTTTAAATCGGAGGGGGAAAATGCACATGAAATATATATTTTGCACACCTCAGAAAATGCACTTCACATGGCTTATGAAAGTGTGTTAAGTTCTTACCTTCGCCCATCAGAAACGTGAAGAGCAGGCTGAGGCAGGTTCTGCAGAAAAATGAAATAAAACAGAATCACCCACATTTTCACTGTCATCAACTTTAAAATGTTGGGCTACAACACCAAAACATAGAAAAATCCCCCAACCAGTCTGGCAATTTTCTCGTCATAAACAAGGTGCTCTGTGAATGTGTGTCACAGGAAAGTCTCCCACACTCCCCCATACACTCCTGAAACCCCAGTGAGTCATTTACAAAACCAGTAGGTGGAGTTAATTTCGTGTAAATATGTTTTTTGTAATCTCAATGAGTAAATTCAATAACCTTTAAAGGTCAAACGAAAAACCCCTGCAGACACTCGGAATGAATGTGTATATCAATTAGGTCATTAATATAAAAGAAATAAAGTGATCCTGTACCAGTAGTTCAGTTACAGCTGACGGCCACCAGGGGGCAGTGTTAGACCGAAATGTGACGCGACACTACATCTGTTTATTGCATTCAAATGGCGTTTGATAAAACATATGAAATAAAATCTAAATATACTAAATAAAAAATCTTCACTTAAGATTTTTTTTTTTTTCGTAAACATGACGTAATTAAAAAGTGGGTGTGTGCTCCTTAACCGTTTATCATTCTCTCTCACTCATTTGTATTTTTCTTATTTGTACTTTTATGTGTCATCAAATAACTCCTATAAAACGCATGTATTTATATCGGGGAAGATATCAAGGTCAACTGAAACTGTAAAAACGACAACACCATGTTCCCGAAAATAATTTGCGGAGAACTTAAAACGGTCTTAAAAAACAGATGTATGTAATGAAGTTTGTCTGTGTACATTTTAATAATTTGTTTCTCGCATTAAACGGAAACTTTCAAAAATGGAAAAACGACTCTTTTCTTAATTTGTTTTTTTTTTTTTTTGTTTTGTTTTTCTGCCCGAATCACCGTTTAATCGTTATAAAGAAGCTGCACGACCACAGATACATGAGTGACCCATGTTTGAGTTTAAGTGGCTGCTACAGTACATCAGGGGGGTCATCTTGTTTATGTTTTCTGGTGAGCATTTGATTGGACGCAAATTGAACGAGTACAGGATGAATCATCAGAATTTTTGCCACGGTTTTCCCAGAAATGATAAACTGTAAAATTAAAATATGAAAGATAATAACACATTTTTAAAAATATATATATATATACAGGTGCATCTCAATAAATTAGAATGTCGTGAAAAAGTTCATTTATTTCAGTAATTCAACTCAAATTGTGAAACTCGTGTATTAAATAAATTCAATGCACACAGACTGAAGTAGTTTAAGTCTTTGGTTCTTTTAATTGTGATGATTTTGGCTCACATTTAACAAAAACCCACCAATTCACTATCTCAACAAATTAGAATATGGTGACATGCTAATCAGCTAATCAACTCAAAACACCTGCAAAGGTTTCCTGAGCCTTCAAAATGGTCTCTCAGTTTGGTTCACTAGGTAAGCCACAAACATTCATTGCCAAAGAAGCTGGCTGTTCACAGAGTGCTGTATCCAAGCATGTTAACAGAAAGTTGAGTGGAAGGAAAAAGTGTGGAAGAAAAAGATGCACAACCAACCGAGAGAACCGCAGCCTTATGAGGATTGTCAAGCAAAATCGATTCAAGAATTTGAGTGAACTTCACAAGGGATGGACTGAGGCTGGGGTCAAGGCATCAAGAGCCACCACACACAGACGTGTCAAGGAATTTGGCTACAGTTGTCGTATTCCTCTTGTTAAGCCACTCCTGAACCACAGACAACGTCAGAGGCGTCTTACCTGGGCTAAGGAGAAGAAGAACTGGACTGTTGCCCAGTGGTCCAAAGTCCTCTTTTCAGATGAGAGCAAGTTTTGTATTTCATTTGGAAACCAAGGTCCTAGAGTCTGGAGGAAGGGTGGAGAAGCTCATAGCCCAAGTTGCTTGTAGTCCAGTGTTCAGTTTCCACAGTCTGTGATGATTTGGGGTGCAATGTCATCTGCTGGTGTTGGTCCATTGTGTTTTTTGAAAACCAAAGTCACTGCACTCGTTTACCAAGAAATTTTGGAGCACTTCATGTTTCCTTCTGCTGACCAGCTTTTTGAAGATGCTGATTTCATTTTCCAGCAGGATTTGGCACCTGCCCACACTGCCAAAAGCACCAAAAGTTGGTTAAATGACCATGGTGTTGGTGTGCTTGACTGGCCAGCAAACTCACCAGACCTGAACCCCATAGAGAATCTATGGGGTATTGTCAAGAGGAAAATGAGAAACAAGAGACCAAAAAATGCAGATGAGCTGAAGGCCACTGTCAAAGAAACCTGGGCTTCCATACCACCTCAGCAGTGCCACAAACCGATCACCTCCATGCCACGCCGAATTGAGGCAGTAATTAAAGCAAAAGGAGCCCCTACCAAGTATTGAGTACATGTACAGTAAATGAACATACTTTCCAGAAGGCCAACAATTCACTAAAAATGTATTTTTATTGGTCTTATGAAGTATTCTAATTTGTTGAGATAGTGAATTGGTGGGTTTTTGTTAAATATGAGCCAAAATCATCACAATTAAAAGAACCAAAGACTTAAACTACTTCAGTCTGTGTGCACTGAATTTATTTAATACACGAGTTTCACAATTTGAGTTGAATTACTGAAATAAATGAACTTTTCCATGACATTCTAATTTATTGAGACGCACCTGTATATATTCTGTCTTGTTTGTGTTTACAGCGTCAGGACCCTTATACAGAAATCTCCAAAACACCAATATTACTTTCAGGGGCACTTTGTTTTTTCTCGAATGTTTACGGTACAGCGTTGGTACTCCAGTCCAGGAGGTGGCAGTAAGACATTTTTTATTCGATGTGAGGAAGAAGGAGAAGAAGCCGAAGAAGAAGGCGGAACAACATTAGCGTTAGCGTTTGGTTAGCTTAGCATTGTAAATCCCTGCGTCTGCTGTAAACAAACTAGTCTTTGAAACATAACAACAGTTTTGGCTAGTAGCATTTATTTGCTAACGAGCTATCGGCCTAATGTCATAGACCACTGCGTTGTAATGGCATTATTGTTTAGCCTAGTTTAGCTAGCCACGTATATATAACAAGCACCTGCGCAGTGAAAGTTAGCCAGCTAGCTAAGTGATGTAGTGGTTTAATTTGAGCAGTGCGGATTAAATTCCCGGATAAATGTCTGAAAGTGAAGGAGGAGAAAGTGTTTAATACCGGAGACCAGGAGAAAGGTATCAGCTGCCCATATTCCGATAATTATCTCGCCCTGAAAGACACTAAAGTTTGTATTGTTTAATGAAGACATAAACTTCACACTTGTTAGCCTAGTTTTTAGCTTTTATTCAGCGTTTATTATGAAGCAAAAGAAAAAAAATTAACAATGAATCTTTTTATGTTTTTTTTTTTTTTTTATTCATTGCAACTTATTAAGATGGGAACTCCGTTTAAGATCCCGAAGAAGAAACAACCGTCGGATTCCTCCGTCATTCGCATGACGTCACCTCTCTCGCGGCTTCGGGATGACGTCACACCCAAAGTATGACGCCTATGATGTCGTTATATGCGTTCATAGCATTCACTTTTAGCTGGTTTTGTCTGAAAATGCGTCCTACGTACTACGTAGTGCCCTACACTGGGAGTCATTATGTAGTCATGGCCAAACGCATAGTGGCAAGTGGAGTGTGCTTATAAAATACCCATAATGCATTGCGATTATAGGGTTAATTGGTGTACAGAATACCCGTAATGCACTGTAGATGGTGTATATAGTGACTAGTGTTTAGTGCTTTGGGACACATCAGACACAAAAGAGGGGATTAGATAGAGAAGAAACGAAGAAGCCAAGGGTGACTCTGAACATGATGCTACCACCACCATGCTTCACCCTGGGCATAACATATAACATAGCGGTGTGTACAAAGCCCAAAAAGCTTCATTTTGGCAAATCCCAGTGTCCAGGATGTGTTTGTCCTGTGAAAAGCTTCACCAGTCTGAGCTGTGGATCTCTCCAGCTCCATCAGAGTAACCGTTAGTGGTTGTACAATATTCTTTCCATTTTTAAATAAAAGATATAACGTCGCTCTGCGGGATCTTCAAAGTTTGGGCTTTTTTTTTTTTTTTTTAATTTATTTATTTTTAAATAACCAAACTGTGACTCGTACTTTTCCAGAACTTCGTCCCGGATTGTTTTGATATCTCCTTGATTTTCATGATGCTGGTTTGCATTGCAGTGAGAACAGTACTATGTTTATATCTGACACTCGATTGGGAGCCAACCCTTAACGTCCGGATATTTCCTGTCTCACAGTCACCATGGAGTCGAGATGCTCTTAACGGGCAAAAGTCGATCGGAAGCGGCTGCGCCAACGGGAGAAGAGATACGAGTCCTGGATCTACCGGACCAGACCGGTGAGAAACTGAACTTGAACGGTGAAAAAGTAATAAATAAATGACTATTCTGTGGGATGCCACCAGGGGGCAGTGTTGGACTGAAATGCGACCCGACACATTGTACATGTACTGTACAGCCGTGGCCAAAAGTTTTGAGAATGACACAAATATTAATTTTCACAAAGTCTACTGCTTCAGTGTTTTTAGATCTTTTTGTCAGATGTTACTGTTACTGATACTGAAGTATAATCACAAGCATTTCATGAGTGTCAATGGCTTTTATTGACAATTACATGAAGTTTATACTTCTTCTTCTTTTCCTTTCGGCTGTTCCCTTCAGGGGTCGCCACAGCGAATCATCTGCCTCCATCTAGCCCTATCCCCTGCATCCTCTTCTTTCAGACCGACTACCTTCATGTCCTCCTTCACTACATCCATAAACCTCCTCTTTGGTCTTCCTCTCGGCCTCCTGCCTGGCAGCTCTAACCTCAGGATCCTTTTACCGATATATTCACTCTCCCTCCTCTGAACATGTCCAAACCATCTCAACCTGGCCTCTCTAACTTTGTCTCCAAAACATCTCACATGTGCTGTCCCCCTGATGTACTCATTCCTGATCCTATCCATCCTCGTCACTCCCAAAGAGAACCTCAACATCTTCAGCTCTGCTACCTCTAACTCTTCCTCCTGTCTTTTCCTCAGTGCAACTGTCTCCAAACCATACAACATCGCTGGTCTCACTACTGTCCTGTACACCTTTCCTTTCATTCTTGCTGGTACTCTTTTATCACACAACAGACCTGACACTTTTCTCCACCCATTCCAACCTGCCTGCACACGCTTCTTCACCTCTTTTCCACACTCCCCGTTGCTCTGGACTGTTGACCCTAAGTACTTAAAATCCTACACCTTCTTTACTTCTTCTCCCTGTAACCTCACTGTTCCACTTGGATCCCTCTCATTCACACACATGTATTCTGTCTTGCTGCGACTAACCTTCATTCCTCTTCTCTCCAGAGCAAACCTCCACCTCTCTAGAGTTTCCTCCACCTGCTCCCTGCTCTCACTACAGATCACAACGTCATCCGCAAACATCATAGTCCATGGAGATTCCTGTCTGACCTCATCTGTCAGCCTGTCCATCACCACCGCAAACAAGAATGGGCTCAGAGCCGATCCTTGATGCAGTCCCACCTTCACCGTGAACTCCTCTGTCACACCTACCGCACACCTTACCACTGTCCTACTGCTCTCATACATATCCTGCACCACTCTAACATACTTCTCTGCCACTCCAGACCACCTCATACAATACCACAGCTCCTCTCTTGGCACCCTGTCATACGCTTTCTCTAAATCTACAAAGACACAATGCAGCTCTTTCTGACCCTCTCTGTACTTCTCCATCAACATTCTCAAAGCAAATATTGCATCTGTAGTGCTCTTTCTTGGCATGAAACCATACTGCTGCTCAAAAATGCTCACTTCTCCCCTTAGCCTTGTTTCCACTACTCTTTCCCACAACTTCATTGTATGGCTCATCAGCTTAATACCTCTGTAGTTTCCACAACTCTGCACATCTCCCTTGTTCTTAAAAATCGGCACCAAAACACTTCTCCTCCATTCCTCAGGCATCCTCTCACTCTCTAAGACCTCGTTGAACAACCTAGTTAAAAACTCTACTGCCATCTCTCCTAGACACTTCCATACCTCCACTGGTATGTCATCAGGACCAACCGCCTTTCCTCTCTTCATCCTCTTCAAAGCTCTCCTAACTTCACCCTTGCTAATCCTTTCTACTTCCTGCTCAACAATATTTGCCTCTACTACTCTTCTCTCTCTGTCATTTTCCTCATTCATCAGTTCCTCAAAGTACTCCTTCCATCTTTCCCTCACCCTCCTGTCACCTGTCAACACATTTCCATCTCTATCTTTAATCACTCTAACCTGCTGCACATCCTTACCATCTCTATCCCTCTGCTTCGCCAACCGATACAAAACATGAAGTTTATGCAAAGAGTCAATATTTGCAGTGTTGACCCTTCTTTTTCAAGACCTCTGCAATTCACCCTGGCATGCTGTCAATCAACTTCTGGGCCACACCCTGACTGATGGCAGCCCATTCTTGCATAATCAATGCTTGCAGTTTGTCAGAGTTTGTGGGTGTTTGTTTGTCCACCCACCTCTTGAGGATTGACCACAAATTCTCAATGGGATTAAGGTCTGGGGAGTTTCCTGGCCATGGACCCAAAATGTCGATGTTTTGTTCCCCGAGCCACTTCGTTATCACTTTTGCCTTGTGGCAAGGTGCCCCATCATGCTGGAAAAGGCATTGTTCATCACCAAACTGTTCTTGGATGTTTGGGAGAAGTTGCTCTCTGAGGATGTTTTTGTACCATTCTTTATTCATGGCTGTGTTCTTAGGCAAAATTGTGAGTGAGCCCACTCCCTTGGCTGAGAAGCAACCCCACACATGAGTGGTCTCAGGATGCTTTACTGTTGGCATGACACAGGACTGATGGTAGCGCTCACCTTTTCTTCTACGGACAAGCTTTTTTCCAGATGCCCCAAACAATCGGAAAGGGGATTCATCAGAGAAAATGACATTACCCCAGTCCTCAGCAGTCCGTCCCTGATGTTTTTCCTGGAGAGAAGTGGCTTCTTTGCTGCCCTTCTTGACGCCAGGCCATCCTCCAAAAGTCTTCGCCTTACTATGCGTGCAGACGCACTCACACCTGCCTGCTGCCATTCCTGAGCAAGCTCTGCACTGGTGGTGCCCCGATCCCGCAGCTGAATCAACTTTAGGAGACGGTCCTGGCGCTTGCTGGACTTTCTTGGGCGCCCTGAAGCCTTCTTCACAACAGTTGAACCTCTCTCCTTGAAGGTCTTGATGATCTGATAAATGGTTGATTTAGGTGCAATCTTACTAGCAGCAATATCCTTGCCTGTGAATCCCTTTTTGTGCAAAGCAATGATGGCTGCATGTGTTTCCTTGCAGGTAACCATAGTTAACAGAGGAAGAACAATAATTTCAAGCACCACCCTCCTTTTAAAGCTTCCAGTCTGTTATTCTAACTCAATCAGCATGACAGAGTGATCTCCAGCCTTGTCCTCGTTAACACTCTCACCTGTGTTAACGAGAGAATCACTGACATGATGTCAGCTGGTCCTTTTGTGGAAGGGCTGAAATGCAGTGGACATGTTTTTTTGGGATTAAGTTCATTTTCATGGCAAAGAGGGACTTTGAAATTAATTGCAATTCATCTGATCACTCTTCATAACATTCTGGAGTATATGCAAATTGCCATCATAAAAACTGAGGCAGCAGACTTTGTAAAAAATAATATTTGTGTCATTCTCAAAACTTTTGGCCATGGCTGTATGTATTTAATTACAAATGGACTTCTGTTTGTAAACTGAATATAAAACCAGCCACCAGATGGCGGTGTTTAATTACATTTTTGTAAATATGACGCAATTACAATATTAGTTTGTATTGAGCTTTCTGACACGATTAGGCATGATGTTCTTTCCATGCATTGTGTGTGTGTGTGTGTGTGTGTGTGTGTGTGTGTGTGTTTAACCATTCGTCATTCAAATAAATAAACCTTTTTATTTTTCACTGTGTGTGTGTGTGTGTGTGTGTGTGTGTGTGTTTCAGATGGAGACCCAAGAGAGCGTCAGATAAGCTGTGCCAGCGTGAGGACGACAAACACGCACCTGCAGCTAAGAAGCAATGGGGTGAGGAACGAAACGCACACCAGAGGTCAAAGTTCAAGGTTCCAAACAGGACGTAGTTCAGGTTTTGTTCATGGTTCTGTGGAAGCACACTTTACTGGCAGGTGTCACGTGTTTCAAAATGGCCGCCTCACATTTACAGATCTGTTTGTGTATTTCTTTTCTTTTCGGTTTGCTCGCTGTATACATTTTATCACTGAACATTAAAAGCGTGTTTCCGGTATTTTTATTTTTTTTTCCCTCCCACATTTTCTCGAAGCACGCGCCGTGATCCATTTAGCGGCGGCGCCGTCTACTTTTGACGCACGACGAAGCCCGGCCTCCGTATCTGGCGTGAATTACCGCGCCGCTAACGAGGGAAACTTGCTTATGTGCGCTTTAATGAGGTCTTAAAGTTGAAATTTTTTTCTTTCTTTCTTTTTTTTTTTTTTTTCCTCCTCCTCTCTCCTTCTCTGTCCTCGTTTCCTCTCCTTTGCTCTCCATGTCCTATATTTTGCTGGAAGACTGCAGCATTTTTCCTGGCCTCGTATCACTGATAAAGAAACTTGTTTAACTTTTATAGAGCTTTAAAAGAGCGTCCTGCTGTTTTCTTCTTCGAGGTTCCTGATCTTTTTCTTCTTTCTCTCTCTCTCTCTCTCTCTCTCTCTCTCTCTCCGAGATAACGGCGGTTAAAAAAAAAAAAAAATCAGTCCAGTTGTGATTCGATGGCTTGGTATCAGACGTCTCATCTCTAGAAAAACAACAACCGCGTGCCGCTTCATATATTTTTTGTAATAATATGCAATTTTGATGCTTTAATTTGTGCCACGAATGTAAATCTTTCCTTTTCCTGTTCTTTAGGACCCGGCCTCGGCGAGAGATGCACGTCTTCACAGCCCGAGGATGAGGACGATGAGGAAGAGAGCGAGAAGAAGAGGAAGACTGTTTCGCCGGTCAGAGAACTAAAGAGCGCAAACACGCAAGAGTCTGTGGTGAGATTTTACCCTTTAAAAGTTCCTTCTTTAATGCGTTAACATACCAGTTATAACTCATTTGAACATTAGACCATATTAAGTATGCAAATTGTGTGCATACTTAATTAGATGGTGCCTCATTTGCATAAATGCATTTATGTAAATTTTCCCAGTACAAAAATATTTGTAAGAATATCAGCAATCCAAGAATCGAATCAAATGAAGATGTGAAACCTGTAGAGACCAGGATGAAGCATCACCCCCCCCCCCCCCCCAACACACACACACACACACACACACACACTATAGAAGCAGGACGTAACAGTGAGATGTATTGGGGGGTATTTTAGAATTTTGTATTTAGTGCCAGAATTGAGTTAACCTCTTTATTTCTCTGTGCTGAAGAACACGGGTGTAGCGGACAAGCAGAACGGACAGAGCACACGCTCCTCTTCTCACACACACCCCGAGGACGGCGTGCCGGCGAAGCTAGCGGGGACGCCAAAGGACACGCGCGTCCAATCCGGTTCGGTCCGAAAAGCTGCCGGTGACTGTCCTTACACCAGGAGGAAGCTCCGGCTGAGACTTTCATACAAAACGTACCAGAGAGCCAAAGCAAGCTGTGCAGAACCCAGTGCGTACATTATTTCATTACAAAGAAAAAATAAATAAATAAAAATTCTCCTCCGTTCTAGATTTGTTTCATCCGGATACACAGCAGCGTCTACAATCCGAGGAGGTGTGGCCTGAAGTTTGAAGGCGGGGCTTATTTTTAATCGTGACATACAGTTCGGACAGCGGTCCTATACGTTAATAACGTTGATAAATGTCTGTAGTACCGTCGGTTCTCTTCAAGCTCACAGTTCCAGACATCGGTGCTGCGGAATCGCTTTAATGCGCTTAGAGGAATCCGAGTGTGTTTCCTGGAAGTGCGATTGGAAAAAGTGTTCAGCCTCAATTTAGGACTAAATCTTGTTGGGTTTTTTTTTTTGTTGTTTTTTTAAAGTGCTTTTTTTTCCATTCAGAGTCGTTACGGCACACAGGAATAAGAGTAGGCGTGAGGGCTGAGGTTGGGCAAACACGGTGGCTTAGCGTGAGGAAGCGAAACGATACAGAACTAAATCCTGAAAAACCTCTTTTTGTTTTGTTTTTTTTTAATCCCGTGTTCGCAATACATCTCGTAAATCTCGATATAAATAACAGGAATCTGACGCTGCACTGGGCCTGATTTGATTTGAGCGTATATTCGTATCACTAAGCCTCGCAAAAAAAAATTTTACCGTTTTCTTCCCTGATATTAGATTTCGCATATTTTCCTCACTCTTTACAAGCTCCTGTTAAATTATTATCCCAATATAATTACATAACTAAAAGCACATTTAATAATCTCTCATTACCCGAGGCAGCGATCACCTCCGAGCTCAACGTGATGAAAAATCATATCTGTGGCCAGCAGTAATCCCCCCAAATTTTTTATTTTTTTACAACCATAAACCATTCTGGTTTGGCTTCTGGTATTGTTTGGGTTTTGTGGAACGCGATCTGGTCGTTATTTACCGGCAGCTTCTTCCGTTTCTCCGCCACGTCTCTCGCAAATGTTTACGAACACGTTGGCGCTTTACTTTTCCACCGACCCCGTTTCCAACCTGATTAAACACCGAACGAGTGAAGCTGCAACGTCAGCGAATCATTGGGTCCTTTATTCATTTCACGTTCGTTTTGTTCATTTATTCACAATTAAGTATCGTTATTATAAAAAAAATATATATTAATTGTTCAGTTGTTATGAAAAAAAAAATATATATATATATATAAAACAAAAACAATTTCTAGTCCATTTGGTTTAAAAGAGCGCTGTTAGGTAGACGTGAAGTTTGAAGGATTGTAAATGTTTACCACTGTGTGATTCTTCACGTGTGTCCTACAGTTGTACTGTCCAGTGGTGATGAAGATGAGGGAGAGGATGAAGCATGCAGTGATGCTCGACTAAATCCAGATCTACAGGTGAGTGTTTAGAGTCGGTATTCATATACTTTTCTAAATACTTTTCTAAATACTAAATACAACAAACAGACATTCTGTTAAATACAACACTGAACTGTCTCTCTCTCTCTTCTGTCTCTGTCTCTCTCTCTCTCTCTGTCTTTCTCTCAACTCTCTCTCTCTCTCTCTCTCTCTCTCTCTCTCTCTCATATACAGAAAAGCCAAAATATTAGTTCAGGAGGTCAGAGTTCATCTCCTGCCATGATGGAACTCGCCTTCTCCGCTCTGTACTTTGGCACAACGCGGAGCCACGCCGACGGACCCATCATGGTGAGAGAGAGAAACAAAGAGAGTGTGTGTGTGTGTGTGTGTGTGTGTGTTTGTTTGTTTGTTTCACACAGACATGTGTGTTCCTTCTTTTTTTGCATCCCTCAGTTCTAGCTGTTTCTGCACGTTCCACTAAAGGACGTTCCGAAGTTTTGTTTTGTTTTCTTCCGGAATTTTAATTGATGCAAGTCAGGAAATGGAATGAAACGAAACAGGCGCCGCGACGGACAGAAAGAAAGAACGAACGAGTCTTCAGAGACGACAAAAGCAAGCCTGATGTTCCCACATCAAAGCGAAGTATTTATAATGCACACATCTGTTAGAACTCCAGCTGTGGCCTAGTGTCCATCAGAGCGACACTTTTCAGGTTCATGTCGGGGGACTCGCTCATGATGACTCGTCTTGAAGGTCAAAAAAAGGGTGTCTTGTAGTTCGAAGCGTGGAGTAATGCCTGACACACACAAACTGCGAGTGTTTGTGTGTGTGTGTGTATTTTATTTTGTACATTTTATTGATTGTGATAAATGGTTACAGCTTGGTGCAGAACATCACACACACACACACACACACACACACACACAGTCTTTCTGTCTGGAGTACAAACTGAAACACAAACCAATAAACAGACAAATAAACAAGAGTAAGAGGTTGTGTTCTAGCTTTACGTTGGCTTCCATTGTCACCTCGTTATGTGCTCTGACATCATCATCATGTCATCTCTCTCTCTCTCTCTCTCTCTCTCTCATGATCTCTCTCTCTCTCTGTCTGTCTCTTGCTGTTCTTTTGTAGATCACAGAGGAATGCATCTCGATTCGACTGAAAGGTAAACACAAACAAAAGGACATGAATTTAAAAACAGGAAGTGACATCAACGACTCGCCTCTTCTAAAGCTCGATTTGAAGCTCTATTTCCTGCCTGTCTGTCAGGGTCAGGAGCGGAGGCTGACGGTGGTGATGGCGAGTGTGTGTCGGTGTGCGTGGTTCCCTCGGAGCTGCGAGCGTACGGCGTGTGGGATGCCACCGGCAGCGGGTTGATGGAACCGTGCGACTCTTCGTCCTCCCTCCTCTTCTTCACTCTGAGCGATGCTCAGGCCCGACTGCTGCACACCGAGCTCTCAGCGCTACACAAACACACAGCAGGTGAGATAATAAAAATGACTGATTAAAAAAAGTACACCTCAGCTGAGAGATACACACGCTACACATACGTCTTGTGTCCTTCTTTAGCCCCGCCCTGCCCGTTTGTATTGGTGCACCTGATTGGCCGATTGGATGAGCTGCAGGAAGCCACCTTAGCATCTCTGATGGAGATGATGGCTCTGAGGAGCGGACACCCGTCCCTGGGAACGGTTCTGTCCCGGGAGGAGGGGCTGAAACGGGTACTGGGCCACCCTCACGGTGCCCAATTCCTCACTCTGCTCGGGAACAAAGTAACCAATCAGGTAAGCCCTTCCCCTTTTCTCCACCTCCTACACCCGCCTTTAGATTCAGGTGCAGCAAGACTGTATCGAAACTCCTGTAGAACATTTCAAACTGTCGTTTTTATGATGTCTTTTTCAAAATTCCTTATAGTTATATACCGCCATACTGATACAACTTCACGTTCTGAGTTCTGACCCGTCTCTGTTTGTTTACAGGAGAGTCACAATGGGACCAGAAACGGCAAACGACCTGAGGTTACGAATACCAGACCCGCACTACGCAGCCATACAAGACAGCCAAGCATGCCCAAAAGGTACACTAGGATTAACCGTGCTACGGTTTCTTCTTTACTTCAGTTTTTTCTGGTTTCTTGGTTTGCTCATCTCCCTGAATTTCTCAGTTCCCTCATTTCCCCAGGTTCCTTGGTTGTCTTGTTTCTTTGATGCCTCATTTTCTGAGGCTTCTTGGCTCTCTTGTTTCCCTCGGTTCCTTTGCTTCCTTGTTTCCCAGGTTTCTGGGGTCTCTTGTTTTCCCTCAGTTATTTGACTGCCTCATTTCCCCCAGTTTCCTGGGTTCTCTTGACTCCTTTGCTTCCTTGTTTCCCCAGCTTCCTGGGTTCTCTTGTTTCCCTCAGTTCCTTGGTTGTCTTGTTTCCCCAAAGTCCTAGATTCTCTAGATTCCCTTGCTTTGCTTGGTTCCTTGGCTCTGTTGTTTCCCTTACTTCATTGTCTATCTCGTTTCCCCAGGCTCCTTGGTTGTCTTGTTTCCCTTGATTCCTTTGCTTCCTTGTTTCCCCAGCTTCCTGGGTTTTTTTGTTTCCCTCCGTTCCTCGGTTGTCTAGTATCCCCAAAGTCCTTGATTCTCTGGTTTGCCTTGCTTTGCTTGGTTCCTGGGGTCTCTTGTTTCCCTTGGTTCTGTCATTTTCCTGGGTTGCTTCTTTCCCTTGGTACCTTTGACCCCCTGGTTCCCTCATTTCCTTCTTTGCCTTTCTTTTCTTTGCTCCCTTTGGTTCACCTGTTCCCCCTAATTACTTTTGGTACTTTGTTCCCTTGTTCTCTGCTTTTCCTGGCTTTTTCTGTTTGATCTTGAGCCTGCTCTGCCCACGATGTCTGCTCATGTTGTTGTGATATGAGCTGTACTGTAGACTTTAATGATGATTACTGGAACAGAAATTAAACCCCCCCTCCTCCGGCTCCTGTACTGTTTGATAATAGTGATTAAGCTGATTCAGCACTTTGTGCTTTGTTTGGCGCCGAATATCCGGGCTCTATTGGAAACTTCTTCGTGTCACTGCTTTAGGTCTTTCCATGAAGTTTCCACTTTTGAAAAGCTTTTGAAGTTGGGGTTTGATTAGTAAAGCAATACTGCCATGCATGAGTTTTTCAGAGGAATTTCAGTTTCCAAAAAAGTTGCCCAGAATATGACAAGTTGGTGTTTTGTGACGCCTCAGTGTTTTTATTGTAACTGTGTGTGTGTGTGTGTGTGTGTGTTTACAATATTGTATCAGGTTAATTCAATACCCCCCTCCACCATCGAAAGGCGGCATCACCGTGACAACCGAAGACCTGGAGTGCCTTAGGGACGGCGAATTCCTCAATGACGTCATCATCGACTTCTACCTCAAGTGAGTTACAACATGCCACGGTCGAATCCTGTGGTGATGTTTAATATTTTTTTATCTAATTATAATAAATTTTATGAAGTCAATTCAAATAAAAGTTCTCTCCCCAGGTACCTGCATTTAGAGAGAGCGGATCGGGACGTGGCCGACAGGTCGCACATCTTCAGCAGCTTCTTCTACAAGCAGCTCACACGCAAAGCCAATAGCAGCGAGGAGGCCGGCGGCACGTGAGCAGCACACACACACACACACACACACACTTTCATGCCCTCCAAAACACGTACTGTATATGAGACATGTAAACTACACATTAACGCATATACACATAAATATAAACTGCGTAAACATACCGTCACGATACAGGCTGGATAAACCGTTCCGGTCTGAATGTAAACACACGACTTGCATGTGTGTCCTGTGTCTCACAGAGCACAGTACAGACGACATGGCAGAGTGAGAACGTGGACCAGAAACGTCGACATCTTCAGCAAAGACTACCTCTTCATACCCGTCAATCAGGAGTAAGGTTTTTTTTTGTTTGTTTGTTTTTCTTTCTCAGTGGGTAAAGAGAACATGAAAAGTGTGTTTGTGTTTGGCTGGCACTTTTTGATGAAGTCATCTTCTTACTTAGAGACACAGGGGCAAATGAGACAAACGGCAATGGCAGAACTCGTACAGTGTGTTCTTATTAAAAGAACACGACAAAACAACAAGTTAACGTTTGCACACATGCACGCACAGATGTTTTAGCCACTGATTATACTTCAGTTTGGACGGTGAGTCCTGTGGAATGTACTGTGCCTGTTGAGTTTATACTGCAGACATTATGTCTGTGTGTAACATGTCTATATTTCTCACTGTCTCCCTCTCTCTCTCTCTCTCTCTCTCTCTCTCTCTCTCTCTCTCTCTCTATCTCTCTATCTCCAGAGCCCACTGGTACCTTGTTGTGATCTGTTTCCCGGGTCTGCTGCAGCCCGAGTCCGTGCCGTGGAAGAAAAGCCAAACAGGTGCTCTATACACACACACACACACACACACACACACACACACATGCACATCTAATCTAATTACTTTTAGCAGCCTTGTTCCCCACATGTGGTTTGGATGTCTCCCGGAGGTGTAAGAACATCTCGTTTCGGTCTGAAATGACAAGCTGACGTAAACACTGACAGTCACGGAGGGACTGGAACACACACTTCCTCGTACATTCATTTATTCCATTTATTCCAAAAATCCGTCTCCATCACCCTGCACTGCAGTTTCTCACATGTTCACATGACACATCTTACGGCTCGGACAAACAGGAAATTGTATGAAAAGTAAAAAAGAAAGACAGCTTTAAAAAAAAAAAAAAAAAAAAAAAAAACCCAAAAAACCTGAGTGTATCACCAGTAGAAAAAATATTTATAATAAATAAATAAATAAAGCAAACAAGCAATTAGTATGTCCTGTCCTTTTAATATGGACTGTCAGACATTTTTGTGCTTTTTATCAGCTGCCCCTTTTATGATATTTATGGTAGACGTGCTATTAGAGAAGTTACGATATTTTACCCTCCAGCAGTCACTGTTAGTGTTTTTGTTTTAGTCATACTGTTGACATTATTTAAATTCGGATTCGTAAATAATGATCACATACCTGCAAACAAAAACACAATCAATTGAAGTTTTTTTTAATATATATTTTTTCACTACTAAACACTGGAATAGAGTTCACTAGTAACGCCTATAGCTCTTTAGGTGTTTAACTTCTCTTATTCTTGGTTCAGGGATCCTTTACCATGTTCTAGTGATTCTTAGTCAGTTCATTAGTGAGTGTAGATTCATTAATGTGCCTTATACTGTATATTTACTTTGTTCAAATGATTTTATATATAAAACACACTCTGGGACTTTATTAGAAAAATGCTTTTTAGTTAAGATTGTTCTTAGTAGTTAAAGTGTTTTCGTTATTAGTAGTAAACCTCTGTTCTCAGCATGTATTTTTTTTTTTTTTCCTCCCAGAGTGATTTACTATCTAGGAAATATAAATATTTCCAGGCGCATGCTCACAGTGACTTGTCAGGACACACTGATCAACCGTTTCGAGTTAATTCACTCACTCAGTGACTCATAATCATAAGCATAACCATATAAACAGTTGTGTGTGTGTGTTTTGCAGGAAGTTCGGTTGATCCAAAGGGCAAGTCAAAGGACAGCACTCTTAAATCCAGCGATCATCCGGTAACACAAACAAAAAAACACACACACACACACACACACATGCAGAGCTTTTTAAGGACAGCCTGTGAAAACCTTGGATCATTCCCAAACCTCTGGAAATCCATTCTTTATAGAAAAGCACGAATCAAATACAAGCAATAAATATTGATATTATAATCAGACGCATAAAGGCAAAGTAAGTTTATTTGATTGCTGCTATTTATTTATTTTTTTTCGACTCGAGAACTTTACTATGCAGTATTTACAGGAGGATGTCAACGTTAAGCCGAAGAAAACGGCCGATCGTCTCCAAACATGTTTATAAAGTTTTGGGAATTTTCCAAATGGCCTTGTTGGCTGAAGACTCGACATGCCTTCTTTTAGATGCTCCTAATCAGGGATCACATGTTGGAATGCTATAGAGAGAAAAAAAGATTTACCTATACCTCTCTTTCCTATGCAAAATGTATAGTGTATATAGAACATATAGAATCAGAGTACAAAGATGAAACAATGTAATAATATGCATGTGAGGTGGACTGTTGGTGTCTTGTTCAAATGCACTTTTATTCTTCACACAGTGATTGTCGGTATAACTTTAAACCCTCTGTGTGTTTGTGATTCAGGACTGTACAGTGCTCAGCTGCCAGAGGAACATGGTCACCAGGAGGTACGAGAGCTTAAAAGAACTGTTTCTATTTCATAACCATTTATTAAAAACTGTTTTTATTGAACTCTCCTGCGCAGCTGTTCCTTTAAATTCAAGAGTGAATTGTTCACAACAATGTTTTCGCTGTGTGAGGAAATCCTCATATGAAACTGAGCTGTCACCGTGGTAACTGGGTAAACCGTCACCTGTGTGTTACTACGCGCACTTGAGCACATGCTGGAGTTCCACACACACGGCTTCAGCAAATCCAGCTCTTAAACTACAGAGAGAGGCGTGTAGGGTGAGTGATGATCTGATTACTCTCTCTCTCTCTCTCTCTCTAGGCCTTGCATTCTGATCATGGACTCTCTGAAGCTGTCCTACCACTATCGCATCTACACGCTGTTACAAGAGTGAGTTTGCCGTACGACCTCACCGCAGGTTGCACCGTATACAACAGATAATTCTGTATAAATTATTACATTATCCTGAACGTTTTGACTGCCGAGTTCTCCTCTCATGACCTCAACAACCCGTACAACGTGGCCAAAATCCAACAAACACGGACACAACTGACAAACCTAGGGGCGAGAACGAGAACGTGGGCGTAGTTATAATTAAACGCGATGAACAACATTAGACTTAGCACGCAACCCTGAGGAACGCCAGGATTTAATAGAATAGTAAGCGGTGACGTATTGGCTAATCCTGCTTGACATAAGTCTCACAAGTGGGTTTTTACTGAAATCTAGTTTCTAATCACGGAAGGTGGCACACAGTAAGCCTTCAGCTTAGTTAGCTTAAAGGGAAATGATTGTTTTTAAGGCTAAAGCGAAGTCGACGTGGTGGGAATTCGTACATATCCGACCTTCCAACGTGTAGAACCACGTTTAGCGACAATAACTTGAAGTAAACGTTTTCTGTAGGAGTTCGTCAGTCTTTCACATCATTTGGAGAATTCAATTCATTGGAGAGGTCCATTGCTTCAGTTCACTGATGTTTGAGGGTATTCGTTTATGACCGCGGAAGTGGGAAGGTGGTTCTACATGTTACTGCATTATAGGGTGTACTTACTTTTTCCCCACCTGGTTAAATAAAAAAAAAAAAAAAAACAGAATCGAAGGAGAGTGTGCTTTCGTTTTCCCATGTCTGTATACCGCACCACCAGGGGCGTGTCTGCTGGTAAACACGGTGTCTCTGGATTGTTGAATTTATTATTATTATTATTATTATTTTTAAAATCCCTTCTTATTCAAAGTCTGACACTTTGGTTTAGAATTGTATTTATTAGCTCTGGACTCACTCCACGCCCAACTGTCTGTCTCTTTCCGTAGCACGCTAGCAGAATTTATGGAGAACCGTTCCTGCGACAATAAAAACCAGAACAGCACAATTCCTCTGCTATAATAAAAATGGTTTCAGACTCGAAAAAACGGCTTATTTTTTTTTAATCGTGTCCTTGATGCGATCTCTGCTTTTATGCCACACACGTGGGCTCGAGATGGAGCACGCCAGTATGCGCAGCGGTGCAGTTCAGGCCCGTCAGATATAAAAACGCCTAATCAAAAACAAACAGCTGTAAAAACAGGAGATCTGGCAGGAGATAAGCTGTTCGGAATACGCTCGGGTGCGCGTGCTTTTCTGAGCATGTGAGGAATCGGAGCGACGTGATGCCAAAAAAAAAATGGGTTAAGTAAAAATGAATACATATTTAGAAGAATGTATGTATTGTGTGTGTACATGCATACTGTGTATATATATATATATATATATATATATATATATATATATATATATATATATATATATATATATATATATATATATATATATGATCTATGGTATAGCTGCTATGGAGTGATCCTTTATTTATCCATTGCTATAATCTGTCCCTATGCTCCGCCCACTCAGGTACCTACAGGTGGAGTGGGAGGTGCGGAGAGGAACTCCTCGAGTGTTTAATAACGACAGTATTAAAGGGAGCCACTGCAAAGTGCCACTGCAGGACAACAGCAGCGACTGTGGCCTTTACCTGCTGCAGTACGTCGAGAGTTTTCTGCAGGTACACACACACACACACACACACACACACACAAAGAACATCCTGATATCTGGGAAACAGATCAGATGTTCGTGTGCACATCTCATGCGTCATCCGAGACGCATTTAAATCTCCTCGGCCATGTTGTGTTGTTTTTTAATCGGCGTCTGGTCCGTTTCAGAATCCAGTCGTGCACTTTGATCTCCCGCTTCGGCTCGAGCGCTGGTTTCCGCGGCAGCAGGTCCGAAGGAAGAGGGCGGAGATCCGCGAGCTGGTGCTTCAGCTGTACCAGGAGCGAGGGGGCGGAGCCGTGCGGAGCAGCAGCTAAACGCGACCGGAACGAAGGGTTGGACTGATCGTAGCGGGACGATTTTTCGTACCTCGGTCTCCCCAAATCCAGCACGTGATTTACGATCACGTTCCTTTAATTCCACAACGCACTGAAATCACCTTAGTAAAGATGTTAAAAGAGGTGTGTGTGTGTGTGTGTGTGTAAACACTAAATCGTGCAAAGGGAACTAAAGGAGTAAGAGTGAGGAAACACCAACATTTTACCAAGATGCGAAGTATATTTGTATTTCCTGCTAATTTATTATATTTGTATAGTTTGTGTTTTAATATATGAAAGCAAAAATAAAGAAAGAAATGTAATGCTTCTGAAAGACGTATTTTATTATTATTATTATTATTATTATTATTATCATCAATGTTGTGTGTGTTGCAAATGTTTGGCCACACACTTCCAAAACCTTCCAGGCATCATAAAGCTAATACAGTGTTCAAAATATTTTGGCTTTGTTTCTGATTACTTGCGCAGCTGCAAACAATAACAGCCAGTCTTCGGTCCATGTTGAGGTCTTTCTGCTTTATGTCCATCACAGAAGTGTGTGTATGGGGTATGGGGTGGTTGTTTAAATGAATCCCTGGAGGCTTGTGCAGTGTGTGTGTGTGTGTGTCTGCTTAAAATGAAACCCCACACATGCTCCCCCAGAGGCATGTTCACACACGGCACGCCGCTTTTCATCATGTACGTGCCGAAGTAACGTGTGTTAGCCACATGTAAGCTCTCAGAATTAATGAGCGGCTTAAAGTTATTAAGCGTTTTGAGGTTAATTGGATGCTGATTGCAACATTGTGGCTACGTTGAACGCTGTCCTGGGAAACTATAGCCGGTTACATCCAGGATGAACGTCGCCTCTTGTGCTAATTACAGATAATCAAAAGAAGCTGCTGTGTTCCCTCAAGACTGTAAAGCTCTGTCGTAGAATTTATAAGAAACAGCTTTAATTAGAAGACAGAGCCAAAGGTTACAGCCCCAGTCTTCATCCTGGTCAACCGGGAATACACCCTGGATGGCAGGGTGCATAGAAAACCCACGTGGACATGGAGACACAAATGGTATATGAGAACTCAGGCTCAAACCCTGAATCCTGGAACCGTGCAGCACTTTTTGTTTACAAAGAAATAATGTAACTATATGTAAAAAATAAATAAATAAATCAAATTCATGGATCAGCGCTCTCCGACTAAAGCGCCACCTCGTCCTAGACATGTGCTTGTGTATGTATTCGTACACTCACTCCACCTTCTGTAGTAGAGGGATTGAGT
Source organism: Cranoglanis bouderius (assembly GCA_023630585.1). Classification (NCBI taxonomy): domain Eukaryota; kingdom Metazoa; phylum Chordata; class Actinopteri; order Siluriformes; family Cranoglanididae; genus Cranoglanis; species Cranoglanis bouderius. The sequence goes on along the minus strand of CM042555.1, from coordinate 19,242,361 downwards.
TGGGATTGGAGCGTTATAATTAGACATGACGTCACTGTAGTCTGCGCTCAGAGCCGCTCTCCTGAGCACAGGTCACTGAGGTCACGGAGTTCTGCTGCCGTGGATTTGCTAATCGGGGTTAGGCTGTGAGATTAGGGCCGAATTAGGTCCTCTGACACAGATAGGATCCAACCCTCCCTCGTGTCTCCGCCCTAATCCAGAATTACCGCAAGAAGGCTTCGATGATGGTTCTCAGAGTTTCCCGGTACTAAGGATATGGACAAGTCCCTGTCGGTAAAGTCTCAAAAGTTAAATATTCAGCTAATCCTCATGAAAAATTTGAATTTTTTTTCTCCTCTCTCGAGACAAGATATCAATACAACAGAATCACCACAGTGAATAGAAATGTATTTTTAAAAAATATTTGCGCTCTAAAACGTTCTTTGGTCTCTTCAAAACTCGGGGTTTGTACCGTAAAGGTTCTATGTATGACCCTACATCATTTGAGGTTCCAAGCAGAACCCCTTCGAAGAGCCAGAACTGTTATCCATCTGAAAAAAAAACTATTATTTTTCTTGTATTCTTCCACTACATTCTTAGAAAGAAAAGAGTTTCATGTAGCACCTTAAATGGTTCTTCAGTGTTCCTTTGGTAGGAACTCTTAAAGGATCTATACAGAACCCCCCAACACATTTATTTTCCTTTTCAAAGATGGACCCAAGCCGAACCCTCCATTTAGAAAGATAGAATTGTTGGCCATCCAAAGAACCACCAAGGAACACAGTCCTAGTACAGGTTCTATAAAGCACCATAAAATGTTCTTTAGTTTGTTTGTTTTTAGTCATTTGGTAGAAACTTTTAATGGCTCTATATAGAACCTTCCATCAGATGTTTTTATCCTTTCAGAAAAGCTTTTCCCCACTATACTCTTACAATGAAGGGTTCTTCAGATTGTTCCTTTCGTGGGAACTCTTAATGACTCTATGTTAGATTTTTTCCCCACTTTCAGTGAAGGTTAACCATCCAAAGATCTGCAGAGGAACCCAGTCTTGGTTTTAGATATAGAACCCATGGGGGAACTCTTAAAACCCTTCAATAGATGCTTTTTCAAAAAGGTTGTACATAGAAGCAAGAATCATTAACCATCCCGAGAACGGTCGAGGAACCCAGTCTTAGTGTAGGTTCTTGTATCACCCTAAAATGTTCTTTGTTTGGTAGGAACTCTTAGATTCTATACAAAATCCCTCATCAGATGTTTTTAGCCTTTAAAAAAGAGCTAGAAGTGGTAGTCTTAATGAAGGTTCTAGTAGCATCCTAAAACTTTCTTGGATTTACTCCCCTCATGGGAACTCTTAAAGTCTTTATACAGAACCCTCCATCAGATGTTTTTACCCTATCGAAAACAGGTTTCACATAGAACACTTTTAGAAAGTTGGAATCTTCAACCATCCACACAACTGCAGAGGAACCCATTTTTAGTGCAGGTTCCATTTAGCACTTGATGCTAATGAATGGTTCCGAGTAGACCCTCTTTAGAAAGCTAGAATTGTTAACCACTCTAAGAACCACAGAGGAACCCAATGTTAGTGCTAATACTATGTAGGACTCTGAAGGATTCTGCGTTTTTTTCCCTTTGGTTTGAACAGAAAGACAACCAGAACAAGTTACGTCTGAGTATTCTTCCCTTATTAATATTTGAAGTTGGGTCTGAGTGGTTCTGCGGCCTGCAGTCTGTAGAAGATCAGCACTGTCTTCATCACGTCGAGTCTGTCAGGTGAACCGTACAGCAGCATCTGTGACTCCTGCACCTGCTTTCCTGAGAGGACTTACCAAATAGGATTAACACTGAAAAACCTCTGTAAAGACCCGTCTGCTGAGCAGAGCCAGTGCCTCAGAGGGACCTGGAAGCATGTGGTTTCATTAACACGCTAATGCTAGTTCGATGCTTTTTTAAGCCAGTATGCAGATTATCAAGTGTTTAAGCTCGTAGTGAATTAATATTTATTGATAAAACGTTTTGTGCAAGAGGTTGGAATTAGGTTTAGAAGATACAATGGCGGATATGCAGTGGAAATGTTTTTGGTGGATGCTGATGGTCTTACTTTTGACCGGACATGTCTACATGGACGCAGGTGTGTATTCCATCATTGTAAAAATTAAAAATTAAAAAAAAAACGGTGAAAAAATGTAAAGTTGTTCAGAAAAAAATGTATTCAGAAAAGAATGGAAGCCCAGAACTGCACATTGTAGGGGGGAAAAAAGTTGAAGTGCTATGTGCTTATTTTGACTAAATAACTTTCAGTGTAGTATCTCTTTATTTCAACTTAATAACTCTTTATTTGGACTTAATACATCATTATTTTCACTTAATATCTCGTTATTTCATCGTAGTATTTCAACTCATTTACTATTTCAGGATACTGTGAAAAGCTTATTTCAAATTAATAACTCATTGTTTCAATGCAATAACATTGTTTTGACTTAGTATCTCATTATTTTGCTTTCGTATCTCATTATTATGTCTGAATAACATCATTTCAACTTAACGTGACGTTCTGAATTTACACCTTGTTAATCTGAATTATAATAATAAATCATTATTTCAACTTAATAAATCGTTATTTCGCCCGAAATCATTATTTCAACATATAGTGCTGCTAACTTAATTTGACTTAAAAAGCATTTCTGAATACAAAGAAAATTCACCCTGCAGAAAAAAAAAAGCCAATTCACTGAAGGGGAAAGGACGTGGGATGTGAAAGACACATTTGTTTCTGGTTGTGTTTACTTTCGTTTTTGTGCCAATCTCAATCCAGGCAAATATTTGATGTGAATTTACAAACCTCGGTTTTGTGAACCAATAGAAAACAAGAAGGCGGGGTTATGGCCTCTGGTCGGTAAAAGAGCATGGTAGAATATGGATAAAACATGCTGTATATCATTTATCACTGAGCTGTCGACATACGCTAAGGGTTTTGTGGTGGAACTCGGCTTTTGTTCTCTGGCTGTTAGGATTTTCTTATTAGCAATGTTGGCACGTTTGAAACAGTAACAGATGTTTACTCCTAACACACCTTGTTAACACACCTAACACCCAATTTTGATACAATTAACACCATCTTCTATGTGTTCTCATCTCATCTTTTTTGGACTTTGTACTAAATTTTTAAACTTAAATTTTTTGGCTTATAGACCCTATGTATCATGTTATAATGTTAAATAAGTCATTATTTTCCGATTTCCCATCTTTAGATGGAACTTTCAGGGTTCCCGGTGATGGCTCTGAGCTGGAAGGCTGGCACTTGGACAACGCCGGAGATTCTAGCACTCCAGAAAGTCCGAGGATGGACAGCTTGGTATTGGCTTCCGGATCCGGAGATGGGACGAGCGCCCTGTCCAGAATTAAACGAGGCATCCTATTTCCAAGCGGAGTCAAACTGTGCTCTCAGGAGACGGTGAAGCAAGCGCTGCAGAACCACCTGGACTACTTTCACCTGAGAGGTGAGATATGGCAGCTCTGACAGTAGTGCAGCTGCAAGCCAGAGGTCTATATTACTGCGTTCGTTCTAATACGTTATCGTTCGCGGGTTCTCGTATGGCGGACGCTCCACATAAACAAATTTTTGAAAAAAAGATGTTTATTTCACATTTATGGAAGGAGTCTCCAGTGTCAGTGCTTTGTAGCAGTCAGAGGAAAGGCTGTATCTTTGTTTTCCAACATCTTCAGGACAGAGGAGACCTGATGTTGAGGAACATCCATGAAAGATGGACAGACCTATAATCTGTGGTGGTTTCTTGTTAATTCCCTCATAATTTGGCCATGCGTATTACAACAGTGAAGTTTAAATATCAGGTCTGAAATATTTCCTTCTCGTGATTTTAGATTGGTGAATATGGAGTGACCACTTTTCTTAATTACTAGTGAATCTGTGTGCAATGTGTGCTTGCATGATCTCTTCAGATATAAACCAGTGAAGTGTTAGTTAGTGGATTTTGTCACGCTAGCTTGTGCATGCGCACAGGAGAACTACACTAGAAGCATCTACATCTTTCTTTTTCTCTTTTGCTGCCACTACCACCATGACATTGCATACAATAATCAGTGCTTTCAACCTGCCAGGAAAATGTGTATTTTCTGTACCAGAATCCAGTTCAGTGGGCAAACGTTTGAAGAATGTCCCGAAAACGTCATCCAGGACGAAATTTCCTGTGCTAGGCCTGTTCATTTTTCAAACACAGAGAACATCGAGAAAACATGTAGGTGTCGTAATAATGAGCAGTTTTCATAACTGGTTAGCGAAAGGTCGCGGAATGACTGGCGTGTGTGGGAGAGCGGATCAGCGGAAACGTTTCCATTATGCTGGGCTTTGCCTTCATTCTTAGTCTTTTTCCTCCCTGAAATAGCAATTTATCATAGTTGGTGTGATGGTTACACGGCATGAACAATGACTCAATTCTGTCCATCCCAGGATGTGTTTGTGTAAAAGCGAACAGACCCATGTGCTTTAATGTGGGGAATTACGATGTGTCAACAGTTATGGTGAAATTGACCAACTTTTGAAATCACTGAGAAAATGATGTATAAATCCAAACCATGACTTACATTTCCCACAAAACATTCAGTTTCTGTACAGTTCTTCAGACAAAACTTCTATCTGTGCGTTATTCAGTGTGTCAAGAGACTGTCTGGGAGGCGTTTAAGATCTTCTGGGACAGGCTTCCCAAAAGAGACGAGTACCAGCTGTGGATTAACAGGTGCCAGAATGGCAGTATTAGCGTCTTCGATATTGGCAGGAGCTTCAGTCAGTCGCCTGAGCATCTCGCCATCATCACCAGTGTAAGCAATTCCCGCATCGTCACCCTGTATTTTCAAAAATACTTCATGAATAAATGCTACGATTAGCATTAATCCTTGTTTGTGTAATGCTAATACTTTTTTTTTCCCCCAAACATGACTATATTTGTCTTTCGTTGTCATTTCAGAGGGTGCAAATGGCTTCAGCAACGGGGTGAGTTATCAGCTTTTCAAAGCCACAGATACAATTTTTGTCTCCAAAAACCTATCGATGGGTGACAAATTAAAGAAAAAACAACGTACAGTGTCAAAATAATGTGGTGAGCCACCAGAAACCGCCAGAACAGCTTCAGTGCACGTTGTACTGGAGTGATGAACACCGTTCTTCCAAAAGATATTCCTTTAGTTGATGTTTTGATGATGATGTTGTCATGGAGAGCGCTGTCTAGCACATCACTTAGGCGTTCAGTTGGGTTGAAATTTGGTGAGTCTGAAGGACATAGCCTATAATATACATCAAAGCATTCAGCGAGCTATCGTGCCATGTGGAGTTATCTTGGAAGAGACCATGGCCCTCAGGATGGAAATGTTTCAGGATAATTTCATTATAGGAATCTCTAATGGGACAAGTGGATCCAAACCATGCAAGCAAAAATAAATACACCCCCCCCAAATATTTACAAAGTCAGAGAGAATTTTATTTTTTTTTACTATCTTCCAGTGCATGAAACATCAGTCTAACTGATCTCCACTAGCTTTCATGTGCCATTAGTTTGGGTGAACTGTTCCGGTAAAGCTTCATACTTAGTGGTTACCTTAATGGTGGTTAACATGAATGTCTCAAATCTCAAAATTTGAAATAGATAACCTTACGGATAACCTTCCCTGGGTTCTGCATAACTAGAACTAGTCATATTTTATAAATATTAAATGCTTCTGACTTCATTTTTTTGTTTGAAAATACAGATAAAAAAATTATATGTTGATTTTAGAATAGTATCTTTTATCTTCTCAATTTCCTTGGTTAAGCATTGTGTTTCGATCTTTTTTTCATTCACAGCCAAGCGACTACAGCCGATCCTACAAAAGCAGATATCATCTCCGCCACCGATGGAGGTCTGTCTGTACTTGCCCATCGGCAGAGATTACTAGCACATTTGATCTAACTGATAGGAAGTAGCTTAAATGTGATTTGTAGAAATCTGTAGTGTACCACTTTATACTAGTCTTAAAGGGATTTTCCCCTGAAATATGATTATTGGTTAAAAAAAAAAAAAAATGAACATTTGAATGCTTGAATTAACTTATAAATCAAGTAAGAAGTGAGCCTTTGTTCAATAAAGTCATGTTATAATTTTTTGGGACAACTGATTTCTAGTCATCCTGGTATTCATCCTGTTGATGAGATTCACTAAAGCAGTTATAGGCACAAAGCATTGCAGCAGTGTAGGACATACGCTCCACTCAGAATAGCCATTAATCCCTCTTATTACTCAGAGGCATCTGACAAAAGTAGCATTGTTAGCATACTGTGGCTGGTCCTTTAAACTGCTTGAACTGAGCACGACTAAACATGACATATGATTTAAGTGACAAATTAAAGGCATAAAGGCTAAAATATTCTGTAATTCAATTGCCAGTTGTCTAATGCAATGTAAGGGCTTGACATCCAAAAGTACAGTGTCACATTCAATTTAATGGTTTACCTTGCAGATATAAGCCATTGTTTTTTGTACTTCATCAAGATCAGTGTTAACATTTCTATCTAATGTGTATCTTTTAAAATGGCCATAATCTCTTATTTTTTCTTCTTTTCTTCTCTACTAGCAGAGGTTAATCCAACAGAATTAACAGACACAACAGCAAAGACTTCACTTGCTCCAACAGAAGCTAGAGTAACAACAGAAGAGCCTGGGGTTACTCTGACAGAAGTGATAGTAACCACAGAACAGTTTACAGATGCTCCAATAAAAGTGATAGTAGCCACACAACAGTCTATGACTATTGCAACAAAAGCAATAGCAATCGCAGAACAGTCTCTGAATAATCCAACAGAAACAATAGTAACCACAGAACAGTCTATCATTACACCAACTGTAGCTATTGTAACCACCCAAGAGTCTTCAAATTCTCAAACAGAAGCAAGAGTATCCACAGAACAGTCTACAGATATTCCAACAATAGTGAGAGCAACTGCAATGCAGTCTACAGATAATTCAAAAGAAACAATAGTAACAACACAACAGTCTATGAATATTGCAACAAAAGTGACAACTGCAGAACAGTCTACGAATACTCCAACAGAAACAGTAGTAACCACAGAACAATCTACAGATGCTCCAATAAAAGCGATAGTAACCACACAACATTCTATGGTTACTCTAAATGTAGCTATGGTAACCACAGAAGAGTCTTTGAATACTCCAACAGAAGCAACAGTATCCACAGAACAGTCTATGGATACTTCAACAAAAGTGATAGCAACTGCAGAACAGTCTATGAATACTCCAACAGAAACAATAGTAACCACAGAACCACAGTCTATGGACACTCCAACAGAGGAAATATTAACCACAGGACAGTCTATGAATACGCCTAAAGAAGCAGTAGTAACCATACAACCGTCTACAGTTACTCCAAACATAGCACGGGTAACCATAGGGGAGTCTACAAATACTCGAACAATAACATTAGTAACCACGAAACATCCTATGGATACTCAAACAGAAGCAATAGAACGCTCTACAGATACTCCAAAAGAAACAATAGTAACCATACAACAGTCTATGGTTACGCCAAACGTAGCTATGTTAACCACAGAAGAGTCTATGATTACTCCAGCAGAAGAGATAGTAACAGCAAAATGGTCTAGGGATATTGCAACAAAAGCAATAGCAACTGCAGAACAGTCTACGGTTACTCCAACAGAAGCGATAACAACCACAGAAAAGTTTTTAGATACTCCAGCACAAGTGATAGTAACCACAAAACAGTCTATGGCTACTCCAAACGTAACTATTGTAACCACAGGGGAGTCTAGGAATACTCCACCACAAGTGATAGTAAAGACAGATCAGCCTACTGATATTGTGACAGAAGTGTTAGCAATTGCAGAACAGTCTACAAATACTCCAACAGAAACAATAGTAACCACAGAACCACTGTCTATGGACACTCCAACAGAAGAGATATTAACCACAGAACAGTCTACAGATATTCCAACAGAAGCAATAGAATGGACTACGGATACTCCAAGAGAAGCAATAGTAACCACAAAACAGTTTATGGATATTGCAACAAAAGTGATAGCAACTGCAGAACAGTCTATGGATACTCCAAAAGAAGCCATAGTAACCATACAACCATCTACAGTTACTCCAAATAATGCTATAGTCTCAACAGCACAGACTACAGCACTTTTAATCCCAGTCTCCAGTATGGCCACGGAGCTGGAGGTCACTGTAGAGATCAATGTTAAACCTGCTTTCAATTTAACCACTGGGGATTCACAGGGGGTAAATCCTGATTCTTTGACAGAAGTCACCATTCAGGCAACTGAGCAGATAAGCCCAGGGACTGAACTGGAGGTGAACCATAATGTGCCGGAAATGCCTTTGAGTACTACTGTAGTTGCCTTTGAGAGTGATGAGGATGACGTTACTGTTGAAGGTTCTGTCAATTCTGGTTTAGGGGAAACCAAGGTAGACACAGAGGAGGCATTATCTGAAGAACCTGTGCAGGTAGATGATAATGGTGGTGGTGGAGCACCACTACAGTCTTCACCCAGCCCTACTCTAGGCACCACACTTGAACCTAGTGAAGATGAGCAACCAGAAATGGAGACACTTGAAAGCACCCTATCAGATTCTCTAGACACATCTCTAGATGAACCACCACTTTCTGGTAGTGAAGACACACATGAAGGTGATGAAGACACATCTAGGTCTGTTATTGTGAAAGAGGTATCTGTGACTGCTGAGGATCCATCTGAAATTACCAGTGATAAGGATTTATCAGAGAGGAGAGAAGATGATACACATGTAACTGTGCAGGTTACTAATAATGTTGAAGATATCAGAATGGAGATGGATGGTGAGGTCACCGAATACAGTGGTTCTAAAGTGAAAGAAACCCTGGCAGAGGCTGAAGTTTTACTTGAAGCCCCTACAAACGAGCTGTCCTTAGAAAAGTATACACCTGTAGCTGAAGATGTACATGCCTCTGCCAGTACAGATGTTTCATTTGATTATACAGTAAAGTATAACCCTGAAGATTTACCTAAGGAGGCTGCAACGGATAAACTTGACATTTCATTTGATGAGATGCATGTGAATACAACAGAAGATGCAACTGAAGCAGTGCCTTCTGTCGAGAATACAGTTGAAGCACAATCAGAAACGACTGTAGAGACTGCAGTCCATGAGGTGCCACCCAATGCTATGGCTGATATTAAAACTGTTGAAAATGACAAAGCTGACTCAACTGGTGAAGTGGAGCCACCTAAGGTTATACCTGACACTAGTGGTAAAGATGTCACATTTGCTTTCACACTTGACCCTAGTGTCATCATTCTGGATGCTGAAGATTTCACACCCAATGTTACACCTACCACTGAAGATTACACATCTGGAACCCATAACATAGAAATTGACATCAAAGAAGAACCCCCTGAAGAGAATTTACTTGAATCTACAGTTGAAGGGAAGATGCCGGAAGTTCTTGAGGACACTACCACAACTCAACCTGAAGTGACAGTGTTGGAAGGTGTAGATACTGACGTGTCCAAAGATACAGAGGTTCTTGAAGACGCATTAGACGTACTTGAAACTGTACCACATGCTGTGGTTCCTGATGTTACAACTTCAGAGTTACCTAAAACTGTAGACAGATCAACAGGGACACTAAAAGAGGACGACACACCTGCACCATCAGTTGAAGTTGAGAAATCTACAGTGGGCCTAAATGAACTGACAACCAGCATGCAGCGAAACACCATCTCATCCACGGTACAAGCGTCCACACAGATCTCCAATAACATCAAAGAGGACGGGAACATGGTGCGTAGCCGCTGTCTCAGAGATTATGTATGGAATTTATTCCAGAAATCTTAACCAATTACTCTGCTGTATATTGTCCAGATCGGCAATGAAATTGATGATATTTTTCCACGTCCTGTGCGACCGATAATGGATCAAGTGGTGGAGCTGAGCATTAAACTCAGGGGAGAGACTTACGATGATGCTCTCAGAGATCCATCAAGCTTTTACTACCAGCATCTGTCTGAACAGTTCATTGAAAAGGTGCGTCACGGGTAAATTACATCAACATATGGAAATGTTGAATTTAAGTATGATTTCTCTGCAAACCAAATAGAATTTTCAGATACAGGATCTGTGAACTGTGTTGCACTCAGTGCGCTGGCCCTGTTTTCTAGTTTTAAAGGCCATATGCTTGATCTATAGCCAAAAAAACAGAATCCTGATATTCTGGAGATCCCAAGCTGAACTTCTGACCACAAACACATTCTCTGTTACATTCTTCTTCTTCTCCATTTCTCAAAATACTGTTTTTCCCCATTACTGTTTTTTTTTTCCTATGCTGACTTCTAGAATTTTCCACAAATGTAAACTCGTATATAAAGTATGTACACCATGCTATAAACAGAATTGCCCTTATAGGAAATGTGCAGCATAATTTACATCCCTGTGTTTGGTGAAGAGATGCCTTTGGAAATTTGTCGGGTCCTGCTAGGAAAGACCATGTTCATTCCCAGATGCATTCTCATTTATTGGGATTTCATCATATAGAGTGTCCTGTCTTCTGGAAAATCCCTAATATCCCATTTCACATCACCCCTCTTTTTCTTTCTTTATAAAGATTGAAGATGCCTATAAAAAACTTCCAGGGTTCCAGAGGGTTTTTATCCGTGAATTCAGGTAAGGCTTGAATAATATAAAGCAATACTCTTGTCTTCATGACTCCAAAAATGACTGGAAGGGTATCATTTGAGATGATGTTAAGAACTTTGTTCCCTTCTTTTCTTCTTGACAATAAAACCAGGCCACAAAAAGACATCCAAGGGTGAGTAGTTCCTATTTTCCATTTGAACTCGTACTCTGACCTAACAGCTATATATCTCTATTTTTTAATATGGGCATTTATGACTCACAGTTCACATGTGATGAACACAAAACAGATTTTCTGATGCTAATCGTGAGACTGCTGAGTCATCACTTTATAATACCTGTACAAAATTACCCAAGAGGCTGATAAATCTATAACCTGGCAGCAATTTGTTTCCCTCCGCTGCCATATCGTACAAGCAGCTGCAGGAATCGAGAACTCTTGACTCCTCCCAAACAACTAATGGGAATTTCATGTGCATGCATTTGGCGCTGCAGGATGTTGGAACCTGCGTCATTTTTCTTTTACCTTCTATATTATTTTACGGTCGCCATCTCTGCTCTCTAGCCTCACAGTGTCTATGGGTTAGGCTTTGTTTTTACAGGCTAGCTTTTGTTTTTGTAGCAAAGCCCAACCTGGCATTTCAAATGTCTCATAAATTGATTGTGTTTCTAATTTCTCTCCCATTATTTCTTCCTAAATAGGAAAAATCAGTTTGCCCACCAACACTGCATTTACGAGCACCTCAATTTAATTTGTTGTCACCAATTGTTGGATTTTCCACTTGTTGTAAAAACTGTATGTTGTGAGCTCCTTGAGACCAATAAAGCACCTAAATACTGCACGTTTGCACAGGAGGGTGTTGAAGTGTATTAGCATTCTGGCTTCACCTCTTTGCCTGCAGGGAAAATGATATACAGTAAGACCTAAAGGAGATTATAGATGTCAGGGGAGAGAAAATGGATCTAGCCATTAACCCACCAGGGTTCCTTACAATTGTAGAAAAATGAGAGGCAAAAATAAAAGAAAAATTAAGATAAAATATAAAGAAAGATCTACACCAATGCGTATCCTTTATTTTTTGGTTGGATTAAATGAAATAAATAAAAGATTAAACTTGACAGATTAAACATTCTTGGAAAGATTTTGAAGATCTTCTGCTAGCCTAAAATTGTTAGCTGGAACTACAGGACTTTCGCCTTTTGTTCTGCAGAGGTCTTGCAGTGGTGGTACATTATGCCATTGTCCTGGAAGGAGACGTAGCAGGCATTAACAATGAGACCATGACCGACATCACCCTCCAGTCCAACCAGGTGGAGAAATCCTACACAGATCTGGAGGAACTGCCCACCGTGGTCTACACTGTCACAGACTTACGTCATTACATCACTCAGGCACTGCACAAAAAGAGTCTTGGGAACACTGGAAACACCAGCTTGGATGTGGACCCTGACTCTCTGCAGCTGGAAAATGGTATGAAGTGTGCTAACAAGTGTTCCAGTACACATGTCCATGGCTGTGAGCCGAAGAATTATGGGTCTGATGATAACTGAGAGCTTTATGCCCATTATACACATAAGGACGCTCCATCTTGTTTTGAAATAGACCCAGAAATATAAACCAAGCCATTTTCGACTCCTAATCCTTCTTCTGATTATTTCAACGCACTAGAGATGTAACCAAATACGAATACATTATTCAGATTGAACAGATAATGTGTTCTAAACAGAACAGGTGGTACACTATTAAGAAAGATGTTTATCTTGGGTGGTTTTGTCGTGTCATAATTGTTTAACTGTATAGTTTAACAAGTTGAAACTCAAAGATACTTTATTATTTTCCACCCTTGTTGCATCTGCAAAGTTTCTTATCTCCAGCTGGAGAATCTCACAATCCCCAGTCTCAAAATGATGCCATGGTCATTATAAATTACACTCTGCTTTCCCAGTACATAATCCGATCTTATTTGTCTCTGTTTTTACTTTCTCAGTGGAGACATTGCCGCTTTCCAAACCGACCAGCAGACCGCTCGACTCCAATAACATGATGGTGAGTTCAGGGTCATTGGTAAGACCACCTAGATATTAGAAAACCATGCTTCTCGCCGTCTCTCTCTCTCTCTCTCTCTCTCTCTCTCTCCAGATCTGCTCTGCTCTCTCTGTTCTGCTGTCTTCCTGGCCACATTTTCATGTGCAAATTTTTTTTTTGGGAACTTGGAAACTGTGTTAAATGCCAAATGATACCATGTAATGGCAATCATTAGCACAAATCCAAAATTTAGTGGTGCACTTTAAGAGATTAACCCGCTCTAACACTCATTCCAGAAAATCTAGTTTCCCTATTTTCCATATGCCATATTGTGAAAATTGTTTGTGTGTGTTTTTACTCTCACTATGACATTGAGCACAGTTTAATTGGAACGACACATCTGAGAACCAAACAGCAGAGATCACACATTCGACTCACTTTTTCCTTTCTTCTTTGTCAAAAGTGGCACTTTTTTTCCACAACACATATTAAATGGATTTACAGTCTAAAGTAGGACAGCGCTTTTCGTGTCTCGGGCTCTCTTTCTTACATACATGCTTGTTTATATGGAAATACGATCACGTGCTGGTAAAACGTTTTATGTAGTTTTAATTGCGTTTTCCTTCGGGCATGTTATTAATTATCTGTTGAGATAAAGTATGGAGAACTCTTGAATCAAGGAAGCAAGGAATGCTGGCTCACAGGCAGTAAAGATAATCTTTCGTGCTTTTTAATGGCTGCTCTGTGTCACCCGTAGCCCACTTGCTGCAGTGACACTCCATTTATTGCCTCGTTGTTCTTGCAGCTCATAAATAAAGTCAAACATCCTGTGGTTGCCAGAAGAACTACAGATGGGTCACCAATGAAAGAAAAAAAATGTGGCTCTGTTGTGCTGTAGGGGACATTTATTTATTTATTTTTGCTTGCATGGTTTGGATTCACTTGCCTGCCTCTGCAAGTCAATCCCACTTTCAATCACCTTTATCCTACAATGGGTGTAATCTCTTCCAGGATGACCCCACCCCAATGGTTTGCTCTAAATCATGTGCTATGGCCTTCACTCTCAGCACATCTCACCTCAACTCAAACACTTACAGTATGGGAGATTTTTGGGAGACATGTTAGAGAGACACTCTCCACCACCATCATCATAATCATCATCATCATCATCATCATCATCATCATCAGAACACCAGCTGAGGGGAAAATCTTTCACAAGAATGCCATTCAGCCCTCCGGTACAGTTCCACAGAGATGCAGAATGAATTCCAACGAGTATTGAAGCTGTTCTGGCGGCTCATGGTGGCCCAACACCTTTATAACACACTTGACAGTATGTTGAGTAATGGAAGAAGTAAAGCATTACAGTATGATTTAAGTTATGTCCTGTTTGGCATCTGTGGTTGAGAGGAATTGCTGTTGATATAGTTAATGACGATTCAGGTTTCATGTTGGCTGCGGATTTGAAATCCTTTATGGTTAAATGTGTATTTTCCACAGTTACTCCAGGAAAGATATGTTTCCACCGCAGTTCACTAAGGAGATTAAGGAAAATTTCTTCCACTTAGACCTTAAGAGCACTGTTTTTCCTCTGTGTGTGCCGGGATTTGTGATCTGTTGAATATGTGCAGATATATTCAGAACCTATTTCACACATTTTCTACTGATTGTATGTTGGCAAGCGCTTGTGTTAATCATAGTCCATGCCTTAAATGTGTTATTTGTCTCACTTAGACCTAATTACTTCTAACAATTTTTTATTTGTAATTCTGCATAAACCCATGTCCAAGTGAATAACTGTAGTTTACATGTTTACATAAACCATGAAGATGAGCATTTTTGGTTTGAATTTACACCAGAAAGATTGCAAGAGCTGTATCGTTTCCCCCCCTCACTTTAGGACAATGTGCTTGCTGCAGAAAAGCCACCCGATATTCCTGGACTGGAATTCACCAGTAATGATGTCTTCATCAAAAATGAGGATTTCCTGTTTGACACTGTGCATCCGTATCACCCCTGGATGGGCACTCAGATTGAGCAGGCTAGTGAAAATGACATCATCATTCTTGAAGACAATCCAGCCACACCACTTACGGAGATCCCAATTAAGACAATGGACATAGAAATTATCTCCAAAACTGATGAGACCAGCAGAGATTCCACACTTATCACAGAGAGTAAGCTTTTTCCCCCCCTATATTGTGTTCAAATATTACTTCAATAGTTACGCAGGGAAAGTTACACGTATTCAGAGTTGGTTTTATGCAGGTGCTTAAGCTGAGTTTCTGGGCTCTCCATTCAGATTATTTAAATCACCTGCACATAGTTCATGCATATGTAAATCTCTGAATAGCCCTGAAACTCCGTAGTCATCTGAGGTCCGAATGCCAATGTGTGCAAGTTTCCCAAAATGCCAATAGGTTTCATACTCCAGACTACCCTGGTTTGTCACTGTTACCTGATTACTGCTGTACATGTTTATTCCTGTGCTTAAATATTATTTTCCTCCATTTTAGATGATATAACCATTGAAGAAGAGGGCTTCCTAGAAATCACAGCCCCTGCTAACCCTATTCCTGTTACTGTGATTGAGGAGGCCCATCCTACCCAGTTTGAGGCTAAGAATACTACAACAGAAATACCTTCTGTGAAACCTCCAGGAGTTGAAGAGTCAGTAGAAGATGAGCATACAAACATGGGATCTGGATCTGGCTTCTCCAGCAATGATCAAATCCCTGACAAGTGGCCATGGATAACAGAACAGCCTTCAGTAAGCTTAGAGAAGGAGACAGCTGACGTTCCGAAAGCTGAAGAAGACCAGAAAGGCCATGAAAATAAAAAAGTAGAAGAAGAGGAGAAATCAGAGATTCCTGTCCAGAAAACAACATCTGAAGTGCCATTATTAGGCAATGTTCTTATGACTCAAGACATTCACATTCACCCTCAAGACACAACCACAGTACAGACCACAGTGTTCTTTACTATGAAGACCCTGATGGTGGAGCTTTCAATGCAGACCAAAGAAGCTCCTGAGATTTCTGACTACAACCCAGTTGAACTCTCCACTTCTGTTTCTGCTGTAATTGAACTACCAGGGCAGGTCTATGCTACTACCAAGAGTCCTCCCATAGAAGGATCAACAGTGCAGAGCCTAGAGATTAATTCTAACAATGAAGATTCCCAGGGTACCACTACACCACCAGCTATGTTGGTAACAGAAGCATCTACAGCATCTACCAGCGTTACATTGGAGGACACTATAACAGAAACACAACAAGCCACAAAACCCCCTGCTATTGTCAACATTAAGGCTGATACTGTAGAAGAATCTCGCGTTGTCCCTGGTTCTAGTGAGCAGCCTTTAATTGAAGCTGTGACACAGCTGCCAGCGATTTTTGAGTTTGAGACATCAAATGCTGGGGTGGAGATTATCAAGGACATTACATCTGAAGTCACTCAAGCTCCAGTTTTGGAATTCTCAGACGAAGATCTTGCCAAAGATGAAATCATTGTGGTGACCACAGACCCTGCACCAAATGTAGATGTGTCAACCCAACACTTGCCCAAGAAGGAGTCTCCATTCACCAGAATATTTGACTATACCCCGGTAGAGGACACATCTCTACTTCATTCAACTGTGAAGCCTTTACCCAGTCAAACATCTGACCCAATTATTTCTGAAGAGATGGCATCACAGGCTCCAAGTCACTCAACTGTAGGTACAGCCACTCATAATGATGCTATTGAACCAAAAGAAACAAGCACCAATAATGTCCAACTATCCACAGCATCTCACCCTTCCACAACTTCAGTCACTCCCAATGGCACTAATGTCTCTGAGAGAGACCTCCCATCTACAACCATACTCCCAATCTTTCAACCAACCTTCCGAACTACAGACAAGATAATCGATACCGGAGTCTTCAGAGATGATCATCTACCCAAGAACAATCTTATATCAACCCCTAGTATTTCTGATCTCATTTTCTTCCATGAAAACAAAGAAAATGATAGCAGCACAGCACAGTCTCGCATTCCAGATAACCCCAGCATAACCGACCTTGATGTGTCCTTTGACATTATCCAGTATGATGATGAGAATGGCAGTGGATTCGCTCACAGTAATGACATGGCTAGTGTTGCCATGCCAGTGAGTCCTGGTCGGGCTCTGATGGTATTTTTCAGTCTTCGAGTCACCAACATGATGTTTTCACAGGATCTGTTCAACAAGAGCTCCTCTGAATACAAAACTCTGGAACGACAATTTTTGGACTTGGTAAGATATCACCAAGGATCTGTTTAACGATCTCCAGTATGTATATGTTTTGTCACTATCTAGGTTCTCCTAATAACTACAATAAGTATGAAATATCAGTGCTAAAATCTAAGATTTTAGGAAGAAGTAGGTTTTTTTTGGCGAGAGCAAATGAGAGACTTGGTGCAAATTTTGGAGGAAATATATTTTTTAATGAGTAATCTCTGTCATGTTTGTTTGTCCCTCCAGCTGGTCCCATATCTACAGTCCAATCTTAGCAACTTCCAGCACCTCGAGATCCTAAACTTCAGGAATGGTAGCATTGTAGTGAACAGCAGGATGAAATTTGGGAAGCCGGTTCCCCATGAAGTGACGTCTGCGGTCTACCTTATTCTAGAAAATTTCTGCAACACGGCTTTCCAGACGATGAACCTCGCTATAGACAAGTATTCTCTGGATGTCGAATCAGGTGAGTCGCAACAGGAACCTTTTAAAAAGCAAGGAAAGCCTTTCGCAAGCTGACACATTTTCATAAGTTTGACAAGGTTAAAAATGTCTTCAGGTACCGGTTGTTATGATTTGTCCTGCTCAAATGCTAGAGTCTCCATGATTGGCTAAGAGGTGATCCCAGTGGGTATAAATGATCAGCTCTTAAAGAAAACTTCACTTTTGTTCCAATTTGCACCCACGTGTGAGCATAACAGGAGTATTCTGGAAAATCATGTGTAGTGTAATTGCTCAACATAAATCATGGCAAGGCTGAGTTGTTTTTACACTCTGCAGCAGTCGCAGTGTAATTGGTAGCAGATGCATTTGTTGTCAGATTGAACCTCAATATAAAAACACCAGCATTTCTGTTTAGTACGATAAATAGACGTCTAATTTGATATTCTTAAATTAGATGGTTGAGGGAAATAGGCTTGGACTGAGTGAGTCTATGATGTAAACTGTTCACAATTCTGATATTTTGACACAGATCTGATTTTAGGTTCCTCCTGCCTATATACTTGTGTGTATATGTGTGTATATATATATATATATATATATATATCCCGGTTCCCGTGTTTACAACCTTCCCTGACCAAAATGCACTCAGCTGAAAACAACAACGTTACCAATAGCACCATAGTGGTTGTAGTAATTCTGTTGTTTCTCTTGCAATTTAGGCTGTTTGTATTTTGCCTCAAGTCCTTTAATTTTAAGTTGGCATTGGGGTCAGGACTGACTGTATCCTTGCGCTGCCGAGTCCTCATAGACGGCTCAGTTTCTGTTGCTACCCTGCAGTATTTGTTTTTGAATGGTTGCGTCCCCTGACCGATTGATAAGACTGTTTATTTAATCTGGCCTCCACTGACCACTCTCCACAAATCACGTGTTGTCTGAGTGCCAAATAATGAATTGTGGTATAAAAATAAAAAAAATCGCCACATAACAACAGGAACAACTAACAGGAAAAGTGGATACGAGTCAATTGCACAGATATCAGATGTGTTAAAATAATCTCACACGAGCTATTTATACATACACGGCAATATCTAATCTGTGAGCAAAGAATTGTTTTGGGCAACGTGTATGCTGCCTTAGACACCATCCTCTCAGCTTAGACGTCCGAGCGTGTGTGTGTGTTGTTTGTGTGTTCTTGCTGAGCTAGGATCATGTATAATCTGTCTGAGCCCTTAACACACACTTCACCTGAATGACCAAACAGTGAGTCATTTCCCTTTAGCGGATTAACGACTCCTCATACCGAGCACTTTGCTTTTAGTGCTCAAAGCTTCCAACAGTGTAGATCTTTGAATAAACCGATATATACGTCAATCAGTATCGATATACATTTGAATTATAATGGACTCGGATCCTATCAAGGGTGTATTCCCGCCTCATGCCCAGCGTTCCCGGATTAGACTCCGGATAAAGAGCTTACTGAACGTGCATGAATGAATGCTGTACAGTATATTTGAACCATTTAAGACTTAACGTCAACAACATACCACAGACCTTCTGAATTCTTGATTCTGATTGGTCAGAAGGTGTTGAAGGTTCTATATTGGCTTCCATAGTATCAGTTCATTCACAAGGACTTGTACAGCGGACGCTAAATAAATTGTGTACTCGTTAATATGGTGATGTTTTCTGTGAGTGGATATTTATTTAACATTTATGGAAGGAGTCTCCAGTGTCAGCGCTTTGTAACATTTAGTTTCGCTTTGTAGTGTCTCTGTAACATGACAAGCTCTGTTTTTCTTGCTATCATTGTAACCTAAATATAACAAATGTGTACGTATTAGTTGTAAACGTGAACGTAAAGCAAGTTAGTGAAATGAAAATACAGGAATTGAGACTGGGGACATTTATGTGTCCCTTTTATGTGTAAAACTTTAAATGTAAAAGCTCATTGGTGTTAAATAAATTCAGGAAGGATGACGAGACGCCTCTCTACCGTGTGTGTAAAGGTGACAGGGCAGACCCGTGTAAGTTCCAGGCATGCAACGAGTTCTCGAAGTGTGCGGTGAACCAGTGGTCAGGCGAGGCGGAGTGTGTGTGCGACGCCGGCTACTTCAGCGTGGAAGACCTGCCGTGTCGGAGCATCTGCGACATACAGGAAGACTTCTGCCTCAACGACGGCAAGTGTGACATCATACCTGGCAAAGGGGCCATATGCAGGTGAGAGGGCGATGCAGAAGTTTGACCTTTGGCCTGTTCGTCCAAATGAGTTTAGGTGCAAATGATCACGGGGTGAGTGAGAGTTTAAAAGTGTACACACATTTAAAAGCAAATGATTTGTAAATAATATAATGAGAAGGGTTGGGTTTTTTTCTGACATTCAGTGAATTTGCGACCCTCGCAGATTTGAATCTTTAGATGCAAATCGCTGTGTATGAAAATGTATTAATCAAGATTATATTATAGATTATATTTGTATGTAATTCTTTACTTAATAAATAAAGTTAAAAATGTCAAGAAAACATGATTAGTTGAATTTGTGGAAGTGTGTGAGTGTTCTGATTTACCCATGTGTGTGTGTGTGTGTGTGTGTTCGCAGGTGTCGTGTTGGGGAGAATTGGTGGTACCGTGGCGAACACTGTGAGGAATACGTCTCGGAGCCTCTCGTGGTCGGCATCGCCATCAGCTCCGTCGCTTGCTTCCTGCTCGTTGCCTCGGGAGTCGTCTTCTTCCTGACGAGAATGCTTCGAGACCAATACGACAAAGACGACTCGGAGGATCCGCTGCGGTAAATAAACGCGTAGAAGCAGTGTGAGGGAACCTTCCATCGTCACACAATAAGAGGGTTTACAAAAAAAAAAAAACAACAACAAAAAAAGGTCAACATTTTTCAAACCAACCTGAACAAAGTACCACTTCCATACTTTAAACATTTAAACACAATTTATACAATTTACACTTTATTTATCACCTGCAACACGCCCCCCTTGCTGAAAAAAACAAAAACAAACAAACAATAGAAACCCTCATAGAATTTGTAATGGTTTTAATGGGAGTTCTATTGGTTTTAATGGAAACTGTAATGGTCCCTGTGGGTGTCTCCTGGTAATTTGTTGCCTTCTATTTGTGGCATATGTCTAGTGGATACCATTAAGGACCAATAATGGTAATGGCAATGGTTTTAATGGTTAGCTCATGGTTTGTAATGGTATTTGTAGTGGGTTTTTTTTTTTTTTTCAGTAGGGACTATTTGTGTGCTCAATTTATGATCCCATTACACATGCAAATTAGCACGTGTTAATTTGGATAAAGTAGTGTAAATGAGGTAAATAAGCATGGAGAGACGTTTATCGTTCACATTTCTTCCTCAATCTACGGCCAAGATGCCCCGAGCGCGCTTGGCTGCTACGCTGCACCTGATTAATAAATGGAGACGTTTATTAGAAATGATCAACACAGTCCTGATTGTGTTTAAAATAGCTGAGAAGTGTGTGTGGCGTGAACTGCACTACAGCAGCTACTAGGCAGAGTTTGTGGGTCTGACGTTTCAGACATGGTGTGATAACGGTGCGACCTTATGGATAATCATTTAGTCAGTCGATTTCTTTGCTAATTATTTCAGCCCTGGTGATGGTGGTGAGGTTTTGGATTGTACCATCGACAAGAACCTCATTTGTAACCTCAGATGTGTAGTAGTTACACATGATAGTAGATGTGTAGTAGTTACACTTTCTGCTTGACTGGTTTTAATGCCGCTGCTTTCCAGTTTGAGAGAAATATAACGGTCCTCAGAGGACATATAAAGCTCATTACGTGTTGTTCTTTAATCTATAACATCATGTCCCGATGTTTTATTCTTCACTGATTGTTATCCTTCTCAGCTATGAAGATGTCGTTCCATCTTTGGAAAGAGGGAACAGGTTGAACTCCACGTTTGAGGCTGATGTAACCTCGCGCTGTGGAAGATATCAGCAGACGTACTTCAACACCGGCGACGAGATGCGGCACGTCTACGAGAACACTCGGCTCACTCAAGAGGTGTGGTGTGTGTATAGGGGTGTGTGAAGCTAGCATCTGTGGTTTGAAGCAATGACCTAGTCGGACTCGATAAGGAGAAGGGCGTAAGTCGATAAAAAGAAAGGTTATTTTGAAAATTAAAAGTGTGAAAGACCTGAAACTAGCCCAAAACGTTTGAACATTGTTAAAAGGAAGACACATTTTTAATCGTTTTCTCAGCCATTTCGCGTGGGAGACAAGGTCACCGTGGTGCGCACGCATTCCTGATGTATCATCCACTCCATAATCCCTCTCTCAATCTTTGCAATATATCTTGGCTCTGTACATCATTCGCACACTGGATGCACTTACACTTTGCCTTTTTTGTGGAAATGTATTAGATTTATTCTGATTATTGATAATAAAAAAAGATCTTGGCCTCTGCAGAGTATTTTTTAAACTAGTTCGATTTGGTGTAAAAAATAAAATAAAAATAAAAAACCATGACCCTGGCAAAGCTGTCATTATTTACTCCTCCCCAGAGCATGGTGCAGCGTGATTCCTGTCCCAATGGACCCTCTATTAGTGTTGGTTGCAGTTCCCATTTTTGACCACTAGGTGCAATAATAACTCTATGGAGTTATATGGGGCAGTGAGCAACATCTAAAATGTTAAGTGTCTAGTAAAATGTATGGAGTGCCACTGCCTTTCCACTGTACAATAATTCACAGACCCATATGTAATTGTGCTGTAATGTGACCCTTGTTCGACCTTGCTTTAGAGACAGAAAATCAACTCAAGGCTAAAAACAGGCCTGAGATTATATAACAGCCTCACCTTTTCCCCCCATTTCTCTCTCACCCACTCTCTCTTCCTGCAGGAAATCCCGGATCGTGTTCGGATCCTCGAGCTCTCCACCAAAGACCACCAGTTTGCTGATTTTGCACAGCAGCTTCGAGTTTGAGATTTCCCAGGAATACCAGAGTTCCAGACCGTTATTATTGTTTTTTCATTATTTTTTTTATTTATTTATCATTTCCTCCGTAGACACCAGAACAGTCGAAATGCAGACTAGACTATCATCACACATTATCTGACATCCTGGGTTTACATTTTACATTTAAATTCATTTACACCACAGTGCTGCTTAAATCAGGATTCTGATTGGTCGGAAGGTGTTGGTTCATTTTTCTATAACAGCAGCTCTGACAGTAGTGCAGGTTTATATTAATGTGTCCGTTCTATTATGTTATTGTTTCTATAGTAACAGCTCGTTCGCAGGGATGTGTACGGCGGATGCTACACTGGTGTACCTCATTTAATTCTACATCTTTATTTATTTGGTTGTTTAATTGTGTATTTATTTATCACTGTAGACACTTTCAGGGCCAGGTACACTTTTATTGGGGGTTTGTTGGTGCCTTCCTTTTTTTTTTTTTTTTTTGTCATTGTTTGTTATTGTCGTAGTATGAGATGAACAGTGACATCTTTAGACAAATTTAGACTAGTTTATGAAAACACTTATAGGTCTGGATCTCACATTTTTCATACAGGACTCTAGTTAAAAGGCTGGTTTTGTGAAGTGCTGTAACAATGAATGAGCAAGATGGCTTTGCGTTTGATCTGATGCATGCATGTGAGAAAAAAAAACACTTTTTATTGTAGTTTATATTTACTGTAATGGATAAAACATTCAGATTTTGTTGTTGAGTTTACTGTATATTGTGCTTTTGAACAGATACATAAGAACATACACAACACAAGCCAAAGGTTTGGAAGCAAAACAGTCCTTTTAAAGAAACTAAAGATGCTCCTGAAAGCTTGATTAAATGACTTGTGTATTAAAAGTCATATACAGTCATGTGAAAATATAAGTACACCCCACGGAAATTGCTGGCTTTTTTTTTTGTCGTATTTGGACAAGCAAACATTTGATCATGTTTGAAACAGTGCCCGTTTTTATATATATATATATATATAATATATCTTATGCAAACAAAATCGTGACCCTATTTACCTGTGACAAATATAAAATAACCAAGACAAACAAACATACATGCTTGCTGGAATTTTTGACCACTCTTCCATGCAATATTCTTGAGGATTGTATATTTGAGGGTTTTCTTGCATATACCGCCTGTTTCAAATCCCCCCACGACATTTCAATGGGATTCAAATCCGGGCTTTGGCTAGGCCGTTCCATAATCCTCCATTTCTTCCTTTTGAACCATTCCTTGGTGGATTTGCTAGTGTGCTTAGGATCATTATCCTGTTGAAAGGTCCACTTTCGGTTCGACTTCAACTTTTGGCCTCGCATTATCTTCAAGCACTCTTTGATATGATGCAGAATTCATAGTTGAATCGATGAGTGCACGCTGTCCAGTCCCTGAGGCAGCAAAGCAACCCCAAACCTCTTCTCTTGGGCTGAATTCGCTGGGACGGCCAGTCCTGGACTAATTGGCAGTCGTTTGAAATCTGTGCCACTTGTATATTATTTTCCTTACAGTGGAATGATGTATTCCAAATAATTTGGAGATCGTTTTAAATCCTTTGCCAAACTTATAGGCATCCACAACCTTTTTTTTTTTTTCTGAAGGCCTTATAGAGCTCTTTAGATCTTGATATGATGACACCACACACCTCAATAACAAAAGGAACACCAGACACTAGATATGAGAGGTTCTAATCACTGGCACGCAATCTTCAACACCTGATGTAGGGGTGTACTTACTTTTTCCATGCATACTGATCTGTTTTTTTGTTAATTTAAATTGTGAAAATTACTACAAAATGTCAGTTTTATGTCATTTGATAGAGTATCAACTTTATTAATAGGCGCTGTTTCAAAGAGGATCAAATGTTTGCTTGTCCAATTATGTGAAAAACAAACAAACAACAATATCCATGGGGTGTACTTATTTTTTCACATGACTGAAATACCTGACAAGTACATAACCGCAAACCAAAGGAATCTTTCTTGGGGAAAAACACTTAAACCACATGCCAATAAAAGTGTGTTGGGTTGGTCATTGGCAAATTGTGAAATATTTTCGAAACTATAAAGATGGCTGCTCGCTTGCACTCTTCTGGCTTGTGATGTGTTTTCCTTTAACAACTAAAGATGTTTATCTGTCAAGTATCAGGCTTTATTTATTCCTTATTTAAGTGTAGAGCACAGTGTTATGTGGTAACATGCAGGTTTTACGGTCTAATAAAGCCATGTTTAATAGCATCTGTATTTTTGCCGTGATTTCTATGCGGTTTGGTTATTCTGTTGTTCACTGCTTTTGACACTGCTTTAGAAAAAGCGATTCCTCTCGGGTCAAATATTTTCCATGCTGGTTTGATTGAGCCATGCTGGAGTGCCTGGTATACAAACACACACTGCCTAAGAGCATTAATAGAAACCCTCAGAATGGTGTGAAGAAACAAGACGTGAGTCTGGGGGCCGATTTCTTTCAAGCCCAGACTGTTCTTTCATCCAGCCTTTTAGTGACAGTCGTGTCAGGTGATTACAGAGAATACTAGTAGACAGACTAAACACACCTTGTCTCACGTACACCTTACAATTACAAACAAACAAACAAACTAAACAAGGTTTTTCCCAGCGTAGTCTTGCGCAGTTGGTTTGTAGACTCGGATTCATCTAGTCTGAAACCTTTTCAGACTAACGAAGTACAAACAAAGCTGCATTCTTTACCGTCTGCCTCGTTTTTTCCACCGGCTGGACTAGTCGACATCGCACAGTGGTGACTAGTCAATGTGTTAGTTTGCTAGACTATGCAACCCATATTGAGGACCAGGATTAGGAAACGTTATTATAAAGTAACAAGTTCGTGAGTTCATTTGGCTAGCAGTAAAAAAAAATATGCTTTATGTAATTTATACCAATTGCAATTATTAAAGAAAATATATAGCTGTTTTTCAGGCAGTACGCTGCCCACACACACACACACACACACACACTAATGTGTCCAGGAACATACTTCTGTCCACAAGGAAGCAAATGACAAAAGCAGATTACAAATGACTAATTCTCTGACTCCGGCAGTAGAAAATGATCTTTTAGCTGGAAAATATATATATTTTTTCAACTCCAGTCACTCTACAGTAGTTCTAGCACATGGCTTTGTCCCTTTCCAGCTGCTGGCAGGAGTGGACAATCATTCCCTCAGGCCCCTCGGCCAAGCTTACATAATATTGATAGTGGTTAGAACCTGGAGGAAACCCACACGTACAGTAACCTGAGCTCAGTGTCAAACTCTGGATCCTGGAGCCATGAGGCAACATTGCTAATGCTACGATTGGAGCAATTGTCGATAATTGTAAGGACATTGCCAGTTCAGGTTATCCAGAGGTTTACCGTAGCGAGTGCTGAAGAGATGCTGGAGACGTACCTCTAGATCAAGAGTAAACTAAAGGTTAACTAAACATTTTAAAGGTCCAGCTACAAACAATTTTTTTTGTTTGCTTACAAACAACTAACATGACTGAATGGTGACAACACTTTCCTTTAGTTTATGGCTATAAATATGATGATTTGAAGTGGTTATAATTTGATTTGCACTGCATTTTAGCCACCATGACTCTAACTGTTTAGTTCCTCAAAGGTTTCTGAAGCTGTCCAGGAAGTGAATAAATCTCGTTTAATTCAGGATAGTTCTGGAACTGTTTAATTCCACAGAAAATTGTGAAACTGTCCAGAAACGGTGTCATTTTTGCTCTGGATAGTTCTGCACCTGTTTCATTCCTCAAGATTCCTGTTTTGCGATGTCCTGAACCTGTCGAGGAACTGAAAATCTTGCTTAGGGTAGTTCAAGAACGGCTTAGTTCCTCAATAGATCTAGAAACTGTCCAAGACCCGTGTAATTTTTGTTCAGGATAGTTCCAAAACTCATCAGTTCCTTACTGATTTCTTCCAGGATAGTTCAGGACAGGATAGAGATTTCTTGTTCAGGATAGTTCCAGAATGATTTATTTTCTTAAAGGTTTCTAAAACTGTCCAGGAACTGTGTAGTTCTTGTTCAGAATAGTTCTGGAACTATTTCGTTATTTAGAAGGTTCTGAAATTGTACAGCAACTGTGCAATTCTTGTTCTTGATTATTCTGGAACTTATCAGTTCCTCAGAAGTTTCTGAAGCTGTCCAGGAACTGTGTAATTCTTGTTTGGGATACTTCCAGAACTCATTAGTTTCTAAGGATAGGATAGAAATGTCTTGTTCATGATATTTCCAGAAACCTTTAGCTTCTTAAAAGGGTCTAAGGAGTTCAGGAACTGTATAAATCTTGTTCACTCTAGCTTCAGAATGGTTTAGTTCCTCAAAAGGTTCTGTGTAATTCTTGTTCAGGATAGTTCTGGAAGTCAACTGTTTAGTTCTTGTTCAGGATAGTTTCAGAAGGTTCTATGTGTGCAAATGTGTCTATAGTAATGACGCACAATGGATGCATATTATATATATATATATATATATATATATATATATATATATATATATATATATATATATATATATATATATATATATATATATATATATTTACTAACTAGCTGGTACCGACTCATTCCTGCCACTGCCTTTTTGTCCCAGCGTGTGCTGAGAATGTGCTAAGCAGAATTTTAAGGTCAGGGAGAACATGAAATGTAGAGTGTTCTGTCATAAGGACTTGAAGGTGAGGGTGAGAGAGAGAGAGAGAGAGAGAGAGAGAGAGAGAGAGAGAGAGAGAGAGAGAGAGAGACGTATCTGGATCACTGCTCTATTTCTCCTCAAGAAGAGACACAAATCTGTTTATGAGCTAAACAACTCCACCTACAGCACCTGGCATGGTGTGTGTGTGTGCGTGTGTGTGTGCGTGTGTGTGTGTGTGTGTGTATATATATATATATATATATAAAGCATTGAAGAATGCTTTATAAGTCGTTTTGGAAGAATTTACATCTGCATTAAGTTTAAGCTGTATGAAGTTATTAAGTCAGCATGTGTATGTGTGTTTATGTATGGATGCGTGCAAACATGTGATGTGGTTCTCTCTGCATCACTGACTGAGCATCTCTTCATCTGTTAACGCGGTTTCACTAGCAGTTTACTCCATCGTGTGTGTGTGTGAGAGAGAGAGAGAGGCATGTATATTTGAGGAGATTGCACAAGAGGCCATGTGTAGATGGATTTCCTCGGTGGCCTCCAGCTGAGGGAAACTGTAAAATTTTGAAAGTATCTTTCAGAAGTATAGACTCTGATCTTCCAAAACCTTTTGGAAGTTTTGCACGCCAAACAAAACCCACTCAGAGAAAAGACCTTAAAAAAACAAAAACACATGTTCACAACAGGACCCATGCAGTTATTACAGGGCGGTGTAAAACTCTGAGGCAGCTGTGGTGTGTTTTTTGATAAGGGGCCCTGGTCCTACTTGAATGCTGGTGATTCATGAAGATTTGACCCTAGAAAAAATGTGTGGGTGTTCACTGGAAATCGCTAGTTTTGCATGCAACTGTGGTTCTATGAGCTCCAGATAACTGCCAGGGTCTGGCCACACAGTCACTCTGGACTCATGCAGGGTGAGCTTAGTGCCAAGGCATGCACTTCTCCCACTCATCTTGCTGAGGTGATTGCCAGCACACACACAAAAAAAGCTGTCTTAAATGATACCCGTTTCAGATTAACATCCTGTAAGGATTTGTACAGAGAGGAATTAGGGGACTCCAATTTGGGGAAGCTTGGTGGATGGACGTGCCTAGCTCCCTTCAAAAATGATCTTGATGGTCTTGCTCAAGGACCTAACATTGGCAGCTTAGCAGTGCCAAGATTTAAAGTTACAACCTGACAACCAATCAGTATCCCAAAGCTTTAACCACTAAGCCACCATTCCCTCCAATGCTCCCAGTTGCTCTCAGTGAGGCTAGTCATCAGTGAGCCCACTTGAAGAGCTTCCAAATTTACAAAGATGATTTCTGGTTGATCAGGATGTAAGGACATCTCAAAACATGTAGGTAGAAGTATAGGAAAAATTCTAGTAGGTGTTCTGATTTCCATATGCCTCTTGTGCCTCTAGGACACCACACCATCTGGTGACATAGATGTCCATGGTCACAGTCTCTCTCTGATAAGGATCTGCTCCTTGATTTACCCCTTTCATGAGAAAGATTTGAGGTCTACATTGGGTGAGTGTCCAACACCATTTGCAAGATTAGAACACATCACTGGTGGCTGACCCATCTCTAAAAGTCCCTTAGTTCCAACACGCCCAGGGAAACCACTGCCCCATGGCTGCAGTCAAAAATTCCAACATCCTTAGTAGGTCTGCTCACATCTTGCTGGCGAGTGTTCTGATGTCTATCAAGCTCACTCAATCCAGCTCTACGCTGTGTGATTTGTTTTGGTGTTTGGGAGTTCTTCTGTGAGTTCCCCCTGAGACCAAGCTTTGAGATGTGCATGAGGAGATTGTCCTGAATGGCTTGCTCTCTGGTGGAGACACACAGGAGTCCAAATACAGGAGGATCTTCGCATCTCTGGCCATCAGAGGTGACAAGGCAACTTGCATGCATCTAAAAACAAAACAAAACAATGGAGTCTAGAGATCAAAACAAGAGACCAAACTTTGAACTGGTATGCCTGCACCAGGAAGCTGAACCTCAAGAAGCACCTGTGTTCTGGGACATGGAAGTATTCCTGCACTCAATTCCAGCTTCTTGAGCTTCTCCTATTCTTATAGAATATTGAAGTTATGGCTGTCGTCAAGACCGACTCGTCAAGTCCATGACCAGGACTAGCCAAGATGTCTTAATGGGGGTTGAGGCCAAGCCAAGATTGAGTCTAAATGAAAGTGAGAGTCAAGATCAAGACCAAAAACCATTAAATCCTTATCAAGACCAAGCATTTGCTTCAACTAGTTGGTTTCATTTATACATTGTGCCATGATTAGGCTGTTTTCTAGAAGAAGGAATTGTCAAACTTTGTGTGTTTGAAAAGAAATGACACAAGCATTATTTTAACAAAGCCTCTTTCATAGCAAGACTTATGCCCAAAACCAAGACAAGTCAATTCAGAAGACGTCTTGAGACCAGACTCGAGTCCTACGGCACTAATTCAGATATTTAGACACACTATTCTAAAACTAAAACAATCGCCAGTTGGAGTCCTGGTATGTAGTCACTCGATCATTTTAACATTTGTGGACATCATGAAGCTTGGATCCAGGAAAAAATGTGCTGGGATTAAAGATGTAAAAGGACAGTGACAGCAAGTGGCATCTAAACAGGAAGCTTTACTCTCTGTCTGCTTTCCATCAGTTAAAATCTCGAAGGAAGTGTGCATGGGCCTCATGCATTTCAGAAGGAGTGTTGATACAGTGCACACATAAACAGTTTAGTACACAGAGGAGACAGCAGACCAGGGGACAAATCTGAAGCCAACTTTTCCTAAATATGGCACATATGTCTGAGAAGTACTCATTGAAATGCAGGTGGCAGGTTTTTTTGGTGTCTTCCCTCATATTTTAAGAAACAGGACAGTTAACAAGGTCTCACAAATGAAAAATTGTGAGAATCTGTAGCCATTTGATAAAAGTTTTATGTCAAGGAAACCGGGTTAGTGGCCATTTGTATGAAATCCTAGAAAATGACCATCAATGGCAGGCCATGGGACTGAGCCACATACTGGAGTGTTTACTTGCCTGGTGAGCTAGCTAGTGAATTTGTCCACCCCGAGAGCTTTGTAGGAAATCCAAATCCAAATAAAACGTCTGCAAATTTTGCGTCAGATAGCTAGCGAGGGCAGCTAGCATGATACCATGTGTGGTCATATTAACCCTTCAAGGTGAATTTTGCTCCATCTCGAGAATAATCACACACTCCTCAATACCAAATGTCGAGCAGGTGAATTTGATGTGAAGTGATCGTGACGGCTGGAATGTTCCTCTGCCGGCCTGAGCTGAATTATGGGAAAATGAAGTTGCTAGGGTGACGACCTGAGGAAGCCAAACCAGCCTAGGAAAGGAAGGTGAGATTGAGTTATTGTCAAAAGAAAGAGCATAAATTAACCTGCACCTGAGACTTCGAGTGGAACCGAGAAAGAAGGTGCTGAGGAAAGAAAGACAGAGAGAAGTGGAGAATAGAAAAGTCCGGTTTTTCAGCTTCCTCCCCATGAAAGGCCGCTTTGTGTTCAATGGAAGTTTCACATGAAATTCATTAGCAAGATGCACCCCTCATTGGAGGACAATAAGGACTCAAATAGAATATATATATATATATATATATATATATATATATATATATATATATATATATATATATATATATATATATATATATATATATATATATATATATATATATAAAATTCTTGTCAGTTATTTTCTCCATTCAATTTAGGATCATGCAGAGCTGAAAGTAAGCATTTCTTAAGGTTTTTATAATTTTATTATTATTATTTCCATAGTTTCCTCATACAGTCTTTGGCCTTCCAAGCAGAGCTGTTCTTGCTCATTTTCGCAACCTAATCATAAGATCTTGTTGGACTACTGGAGGTCCGGAGGACTACTGGAGTATCTCTGTGTGCGGTTCTCCCCCTTGCAGGTGGGATTTTGCTCTGCTGAGCTCTCAAGAGGGCCATCATCAGTGTTTGACATTTGAAATCTAAACCTCCATCCCTCTTGCACTTTGCTTGTGACACTGGCCCAGCCTGTACATGAACACACAGCTAACCAGAAGCACACTGCGTGAACGGACGGTGGCTCCAGGCAGCTGGCAGTGCCAATCTTGTTACATGGCAGCAGCTTGGCCACCATTCCTGCTGCACAAGAGCTAAGGTTTATTTCCACGGCAGTTACAGTTCCCTGTGCCGGTGGAAAGTTTTTGGAGCTTTCGCTGCTCGGCTGGTTTGTTTCAAAATGTGTGAAAAAACTTCATCCAGCAATGCGTGTTAGTTTTCCAGCGCGAGTCCGGTGATTTTAGCCTGTTAGTCTATTTCTGCTCCACTTCCCGGCGGTGGCCAGGGTGTCATTGAGATCTTCCAGCCTGAACACAAGATTAACACTTTTCTCTCACTCATCGACTGTGACTTCCATTTTTGGCTGCTCTTGTTGATTCGCTGAAAGATCATTCATTCTTGGCCTCCTGTGAATGCAAATAATGACAGAGAGATTATTGGAGCGCTGTTTGTGTTAACAAACGGAGTTTCTGGGATCAGGACCATAACTGTGGGCTGTGCTGCCAAGTTTGGAGAAGCAAACACTTCCATGTGTAGCAGACGTTTGAAAGCTTTAAACCAGACTCACAATTACCCCGCTCAGACTTAAAATCGGTTTGTCTCAAACAGAGGTCCTAAAAGTCCCCAAATTCTCTACGCTAAATAAATCCTCTGGTAAAAGTTAAAGCACAGCTTCGAATTCTTCACTCAAGTCAGAGAAGAAAAGTAAAAACTCTTCAGTTTACTGAAGAAAGATTCAGGAAAAGAAAAAGACGCAATTTCAAATCAGGATGATTGTAGACCCTGAGGTTAAATTAATGCAACATTCACCAAGCAACCAAGGAACGTGGAAAAACCTTAGCTAAAACTTAAGACCAATTCACAATGGAGGCATAACGTCAAGCGTGAATGTAGCATCACGTGCTGCCTCAAGACCTCATTAATTGCCATTTTAACGAGTTTCAGTTCACGCCAGCTGCGTCATAGTAGAGTTTATGCACCATACTGCTTTTCTTTTACACTTCACTTGTGCACATGAGTTAAGTGGAAACTCCACAGAAACGCAGTGAAATTTCAAAACCACACTTTCTATGATCACAAATACACCAGTTATTCATTCCCCCAACTGTCACATGTCACGTTATTAGCTGAACGGTTTTGTAATTACAGCTGACAGAATGGTCCTGACAAAATAGGCTCTGTCCAGTGAGAGAACATGTACACTCAGGTACAAGTACATATAGGTAAAAACCAGACTCAAGTACAGTAACACCGTCATTGTACATCGTTACTTCCTACTACCTCATCATTTTAAACAATCATATTTTTCCAACTTAATGTTTTGCCAGCTATCGCTATGTAGCTTCTGCTGGGGAAAGGAACTGGAAACTTGGACATGGCACACAGACACACACATTCTCTTTCTCCCCACCCAACATCTCCATTGCTTCATCTCCACCCTTGCGCGGTTTCCGCAGCTCAGTAGTAACCCACACGGGATGAACTCATAATAACAGGAAAATCTCACTCCTGTATCTCTCTAAAAACAAGTTGAAATCATGCTCAATGTGCCAGCGTGAAAAAAACAAACAAAGTTGTGACGTTAATCAGATGCCGTTTTGATGCGAATGTACTGCAAAGTATAGAAAAAGAAGCTGCTGGAGAATTAGCGTCGAGGTGAATAACCCCATAATTGTGCACAAAGAAAGTACCTTCCCTAAAAGATACAGTATCTTCACTTTCACCCTACCAAACCAAAACCAGGAAAGGGAAAAAAAAGGCATGTGCTCAAAAGAAATGGCACCCCGTAGTGTCCGGGCAGCTATAAAGTGCTGAGTGCAACATTCTAATGCGTATATATTATATATATATATATATATAATATAATATAAAAGCTGATAAAATGCTTACAAATGTCAAGTAGAGGTGAGTGTGTAGCTCATACATATGCAAAAGTTACTAAGCTAGCATAAATCGGCAGTATATAAAGTTCAAAGACTAGCACAAAGCTAAGAATCGACAGAGTACAAAACCTAGCATAAAACACTACTGAACAAAATTCAAAGATTAGCACAGAGCTAAGAATGGACTGAGTACAAATCCTAGCATAATGCTCTATTAGACAAAGTTCAAAGACTAGCATAGAGCTAAGAATTGACCGAGTACAAAACCTAGCATAATGCTGTATTAGTCAAAGTTCAAAGATTAGCATAGAGGTCAGAATCAACAGAGTACCAAATTAGCATAACACTGGAATATACAAAGGAGTGCCTGCTATTAACTGGGAATAACATGATGCGCTCAAACGTGCTGCTATTGTCACCGGAATTCTGTTTTATACTCTCTTAATGACGTCTTTCCTGAGCTGCCAATCTCGAATCTGGTTCTCTTATGGGAAATCCTAAACGTGTAGTAGACAGAGACAGCGTATATTTCTGCCGCCCCATGACCCCGCGGTGAATCAGACAGCGAGTGACAGACAACTGGACCCTTCTGTCCTCCTGGTATAAAACATGTATACTGTATGTTCTCTAAGAGACGTATAACAGTGAGAGCACTGAGAGTGATAAGTGGATAACTGTCTTTTCCAGCACGGATAAAATGAGATGAGATATTGTTTGGAGAAGCGTTACCGTTGAAACGCAGACGTTGTGCGATTATTTTTTTCCCTGTGGCTGTTTGGAGTTAGCGTGCTGGATTATTATCGGACTCTGATTCGATGTAAACCTCATGGTGGAACCTAAGTGAATAAAGCTCTTTGCTTACTGTATCACTTTCGCTCTCTCACTCTCACTCTTTTTTTCCCCCCATTGGGACACCAGGAATGGGATCATATGTGAAACTCCATGTGTGTGTGTGTGTGTGTGGACGGCTGGGATTCTTTGCGGTATCCCTTCGTGCCTCAGCTGTGAGCTCACTGTAGGCCCAAGCAGCTCCAGTGACGGCTGTCAAGGTCTCTGTGTTTTCTTTTTTTTTTCCCCCCTTCCAGGGCTTGAGTGTCCCTTTATGGCACTTTGGAACCAGGATCATTATTGGAAAGCAGAAATCTTTAATGTGCAGTAATTAAGGTTGTAAGAGATTGAACAGTAGGACCAAAAAGAAAAAAGAAAAAAAAAAAAAAAAGGAAGGAAAAAAAAAGAAAAATTCATATTTTTGTGTAAAGGAGCGAAATGCACCATTGTGCCCGTAATGGTTCCTACAGACGGCTCTATAAACGGCACAGGCTCAACCGGTTGTAAAAACTGGCCTGATCTGCCTGCACCCTGGACTGTCAGGGAGGAATGAAAGATGAGTGCGAAAGAAGGAAAGAGAGAGGAGAAGGCAGAGAGAACAGAGAGATGGATGACGGTGTTGAGATTTTCTGCTAGGTTCATTATGAGCAGCGGAGTATCCCGATTGCTGCCAAATTCTAGACTGTTTGTGTATCCACTTTGGAGACAGATGTGTATAGATCAGACTTCCATAAATACAGAGTGGACTGATGTTTTTCCTTTCCCTATTTCACTGATCTGGGATAACTTGTTTTTTTTTTTGTTTTTTTTAAAATCCGGTTACAGAGATGTGTTCAATTTTTGACCTAAGAATAACACGTAAGGAATAAAATACGATGCCGCTTGCTGTCATAGGAAAATAATCAGCGATGATGTGATGTGCGTCCATGGAACAAGTTCTCACTTACCGTACGTTATAGCAGCTGTAAACAGTCTTTCCCTCACCAGCCCCTTTTGTTTTCATCTCTCTCTTGAAGTTAGTAACAAATATCTGAAACTCATAAAAAAATAAAATAAAAAAACACCTCATACTCATGGATAATGCACTTTTACGAACTGGCATCAGCTCACTTGCACAGGTAATGTAGTTACAGAAAGATAAATCACCTTCTAATAACACCAAAGAGAAAACCAATATCCCACAGGTTCAGAGAACGACAGCTGAGAAAACACTGAATTCCTCCTTTGGACGCTGCGTCTTCGCCTCAAGAGCAAGGTGTTTTTGTTGGCGTTCATATTTTATGATAGCGGTTAGCGGGCTTGCGGCTAGCTGTGTTGCCATGGGGTCGTGTTAATACCGTACTGGTTTACCTTGGGTAAACCTCACAAACCACTTCTACAGGACGGGAAACACCATTAGCACCAATCGAAAGCCATAGTGGTGTAAGAGTGCACTGAAAATTCATCATCACTTCTTCTACTGTATATTCTCCAATTTGAAACCTCAACATCTCTGCAAAAGGTGAGATCACGTTTTCTCAAACCTTCTAAAAATCTGTTGAAAAGGAAGAGGATTTTTTATTTTATTTATTTCTTTATTTATTTATTTATTCCTGAACTGTCCTCCTACAGAACACATCTGGTCCACTCTGACATTATTTACACATCCACTTGTTTTTGAGTTATTGAGGTTTGGGATCAAATCCATTCAGCTCACTTAAACAAGCTAATTACTTGGGACAGCATGTTCCAAAGTGTTTCATTCCTCTTATACCACATTTTTGCCAATGATTACAATTTTTGAATGAAGGTACGCTAGACTTTTATCCGTTTATAATTAAGTTCTCACTTACGTTATAGCAGACATAAAAGGTCAGCCTTTCTTTTTTCTCTCTTTTGACTAGCGGGGATTGGCTCATACACATATCTCCAACAAAGACTATACTGTTTTTCTGTTTAATTTACTGGCAACTTCCTCACAGAAAGAAATGATGCATCTGTTCATTAAAGGAGACATTCAGTATGAATGCGTGTGGGGTGATCATCTCCCAAAAGCTTATGGATTCTCGCCCTTTTCCCCAGAGGAGATGTTTCCCTGCAGACCTGCAGACCTAAGATGAGTAATGTGAAGGATATCCCAGTGCTGACAGGAAACCTCATCAAGCATGGTTTCAGGATTAGTGTCAAAGAGCAGATGTCAAACTGGAAGCCTGAAAGAAGCACAAGTCTGTCTTTTCCTGTGTCTTTTTTCGAAAGTATCTGAATAGCACTACAGCATTCTTTGCCCTCAGGAGTCTTTTCTTGGAAAGGTGAGGTATTTACTTTTGATTATTTTATTTTTAAGCTAACTCTCCTCCTTTACAGTACCGTGCAAAAGTTTTAGGCACATGCAAAGAAATGCTGGAGAGCAAAGATGCGATTGATGAAATGAAATGAAATACAAACAAACAAACAAAAAATACCGTAAAAAAGAGCAGTAAAAAGTAGTAAACGAAACAAAGTCAATATTTAATATTTGGTGTGACAAAAAAAAAAAAAAAAGCCTGCAATATGAGTGCCCAGCTACGGTTGTCCTTTGAACAGCTTCTCCCATCTGAGCTCCTTCAGATTCAACCTTTGGCCATTCCCTTGGTTGTTTCTCTGACTAATCCACCAGGTTGTACCAGTACAGAAATGTGCAAAGGTTCAAGGGGGTGAATACTTATGCAAGCCAGTGCATGTTTTTGGTGGTCACTGAGAGAGCTACTTTGGCATGTATGCTGTACTTCTGCTGCTGCTGCTTTTTAAGGATCACCATTGAAGAGGTTCCATCCTGTGGAATAAACCTACGGATTAAATCAGATACAATACAGGAGTGTTTGGTTTGGACTTCACTCAAGCTTTTGGGTTATGGCTCAGGCAGATGAGGATCAGTAATAGAACCTGAAAAGGTCGCTGGCTCTAATCCCAGGACCGCGAGTTAGAACGTGACGGCTGTTGTCATGCTGAATCTCATGTAAAAAAAATTACAATAAAAAAAAAGTCAAACTAACTACGTTTACTCTGTTACATATACACGATATTTATTTTTTATTTTTTTTAAAAATCATTTGTACTTGTAAAAGAAATTTGCTTTCATTCACAGAAATTGTGCAAAGACACTTCATTACATTTGGGTATATTTTTCCAGCTACAAGTTTTCTATGGCTAAGTCATAAATATTATCAAAATGGTGAAAAATTATGTTACCCTCTAGAGTGAGCATATATCTAATGAATAAATATCCATTTGGGTTTTGGGCCCAACTGTGTTTTTGAGGGGATTCAAAAAAAAAAAAAAAAAACGCATGAAATTAAATATGGTGGAATTCAGTAAGTAAATAAGTATTTAAAAAAATCTTATCAAAGTTTCTGATAAAATTATAATAATTATGATACTGCTTCCTTCTATGCTTTATACCACAGCGATATTGAGCTCTCAGAGATGTTTGGTGTTACGCTCTCTTTTATACAAGCTTTTTGGCTACTCTACTTGCTTCTGCTTTCGAACAAATTTGGTTCTTATGAATTCGCAATCGTGACACCATATTGACCCTGTTGGCACATCAACATCACTACAAACCTGTCCAATTACTCTGCCATGATTCTGCAAACATAAATCGAAAAACAAAGATGGCTTCAGATACAGGAAACTCGTTAATCATTGGCATTCTTTTTAAAATTGTATACTTTACATACGATCCAAATATCTGCTCTGTCCAGGCCAAAGCAGGATCACGGAATGATTATGTTGTGAGAAATCTCATGTTGGTTGTCCGCCATTTGGCACGCAGTGCCTCCAACTCCAGTCTCGCCATATGTTCTCCAGACATTGTTCATTTATCTTGCACAATCCTAAACGTCTTATGTATTAAGCATGAAGTCCAAAACCAAAACCTGTGTACCCAAACAGAAGGTCTTAAAAGGGGTCTGGCCAATGTCTTTCATACAATTCCTGCATTTGTAAACCAGGTGAACAGCAACTTTAATGTACAACTTTTACAGGCAGAGAAACATGGTAAAAAATGGTGTACTGGCAACAATAAACCACAAATCATTCGCTTGAATTCATGGCCGTAACAATGTATGAAGACACAGGGGTCCGGACCTTGGTAGTTTTGGGAGGTCTGTTTTTGTTTTTCTTGTATAGACACAAATGTAACCATGTGATTGGATAATTGCATGAAACAGCAGGAGTACAGTTGTTCCTAATAAAGTGGTTGGTGAATGTATACCCATGGATTAGTGGCACAAGGAATGTGCTAGAGTGGTAAATGGTGTAATTTAACTGTTGGATAGTGTTGTTATTCACACTTCCACAGTTCAGAGCTATCAGCTAGCCACACAGTAGCATCAGAGCTCGGGTACCACGGTAGTTCTGTAGTTTTAGGATGTTTATTGATATCCCATGTCACGGACTGGTTTCACTTTAGCTCTGGCTGCATACAGCGGTTGAAATGCTGTCAAGCCAAAGCTTGCCCTAGTTAAACTAAATGTTGAAAATAAATCTTTATTAGTATTATTATTGATCATTTATAGAGGAACATTTTTATCAAAATTTTATAGTTTACATCAAACAGCATTCTTTTGGGGTTGAGCAAACGAAAAAGAAAAAAAATGGATTACAGATAATTTATGAGTCAGGAACTTTATGTCTTCACACTGACAGTTGGAAAGGTTTTAATTTGCCGTAACAACATGCACAGACTCTCGTTAGAGATGCACACATTGTAGATTTACATGGCAACAGGGATGGTTTAGACCGTTTTGTCCTTGGCTTTCTTATTTTTCATGGAACATCAAAATATTATTCACAGTAATGGCTCGTCATTGCAAGTCATGGCTGCGTTTGTTTGAACGTCAAGTCCCACTACTGGAAAACTGTCAGCTGTCCAACTTTTCAGTAAGGAAGGTACTTTTGATCTCCTTCAAACTTCTTCAAAATCGTATACAGTGATAGAATATACAGAATAACGGCGATTACATACAGTGGGGGAAAAAAAGTATTTGATCCCCTGCTGATTTTGTACGTTTGCCCACTGACAAAGAAATGATCAGTCTATAATTTTAATGGTAGGTGTATTTTAACAGTGAGAGACAGAATAACAACAAAAAAAAATCCAGAAAAACGCATTTCAAAAAAGTTATAAATTGATTTGCATTTTAATGAGAGAAATAAGTATTTGATCCCCTAACAATCAGCAAGATTTCTGGCTTCCAGGTGTCTTTTACACAGGTAATGAGCTGAGATTAGGAGCACTCTCTTAAAGGGAGTGCTCCTAATCTCAGTTTGTTACCTGTAAAAAGACACCTGTCCACAGAAGCAATCAATCAATCAGATTCCAAACTCTCCACCATGGCTAAGACCAAAGACCTGTCCAAGGATGTCAGGGACAAGATTGTATACCTACACAAGCCTGGAATGGGCTACAAGACCATCACCGAGCAGCTTGGTGAGAAGGTGACAACAGTTGGTGCCATTATTCGCAAATGGAAGAAACTGTCAGTCTCCCTTGGTCTGGGGCTCCATGCAAGATCTCACCTCGTGGAGTTTCAATGATCATGAGAACAGTGAGGAATCAGCCCAGAACTACACGGGAGGATCTTGTTAATGATCTCAAGGCAGCTGGGACCATAGTCACCAAGAAAACAATTGGTAACACACTACGCCGTGAAGGACTGAAATCCTGCAGTGCCCGCAAGGTCCCCCTGCTCAAGAAAGCACATGTACAGGCCCGTCTGAAGTTTGCCTGAATGATTCAGAGGAGAACTGGGTGAAAGTGTTGTGGTCAGGTGTGGTCAGATCTCTTTGGCATCAACTCAACTCGCCATGTTTGGAGGAGGAGGAATGCTGCCTATGACCCCAAGTCATAACACCATCCCCACCGTCAAACATGGAGGTGGGAACATTATGCTTTGGGGGTGTTTTTCTGCTAAGGGGACAAGACAACTGCACCGCATCATAGGGATGATGGACGGGGCCATGTACCGTCAAATCTTGGGTG
Source organism: Cranoglanis bouderius (assembly GCA_023630585.1). Classification (NCBI taxonomy): domain Eukaryota; kingdom Metazoa; phylum Chordata; class Actinopteri; order Siluriformes; family Cranoglanididae; genus Cranoglanis; species Cranoglanis bouderius. The sequence goes on along the minus strand of CM042555.1, from coordinate 19,202,547 downwards.
AGAACCTCCTTCCCTCAGCCAGGGCATTGAAAATGACCTTAATGACTTGGAGAGGATTTGCAAAGAGGAGTGGGACAAAATCCCTCCTGAGATGTGTGCAAACCTGGTGGCCAACTACAAGAAACATCTGACCTCTGTGATTGTCAACAAGGGTTTTGCCACCAAGTACTAAGTCGAAGGGGTCAAATAATTATTTCCCTCATTAAAATGCAAATCAATTTATAACTTTTTTGAAATGCATTTTTCTGGATTTTTTTTGTTGTTATTCTGTCTCTCACTGTTAAAATACACCTACCATTAAAATTATAGACTGATCATTTCTTTGTCAGTGGGCAAACGTACAAAATCAGCAGGGGATCAAATACTTTTTTCCCCCACTGTATGTGCCGTGTGGGGGTTGTTTTTTTTTTAAGTTTTGAAAGATTTGTGGGAATGTCTGGTGGTTTGTGGGGTGGAAATGGAAATAACTTATTAGCAGACCATTGAGAATGGACAAGGTTTGAAGAACTGCTTGACACACAGTTGAACTTTGTAGAGACAGCAGATTCCCTCAGCTGAAATCAGTGTGAGTAAAAACACACTTTGTTTAATGGCTTGTGAGTCATGATTTGATTTGCGCACGTTAGCATATTTCCTTTTTAAACAGGAAGTCAGATTGGCAGCGCGTTGAAGTACAACAGCCAATAGCGTTCGAGATACGCCACGCTGCAGCCGAATCTAAACAAACAGTAGCTTACTGATCTAGCTAAGTATGGAGAACAGTAAAGAGCCTTCTTCAACTGTGGAGGATTCCTAACCGCTGCCTTCACCCACGCCTGTCCAGTTTAACCACGACGATATCCTAGACAACAAGATGCCGTGTGTTTTTTGGAGTTATGCCATATACGTTTGAGCTGAGGCTGTGCGTCAGCAGAGTTGATGGTGACGTTGATCCCCGGGGTTATCACCGGTAGACACATCAGAATGACACATCATTCATGAGTGGGAGACAAAATTGTATTAATTACTCTTACTTATGAAGAAGCCCAGATGTTGTATAAAAGGGATATAAAAGTGTATAAAAGACTCAAGTTGATAAAACACTCACAAAAAAAGTCACATAACCACCAACTTACACAACCATTTATTCTCCACCAAGCAGTGGTTAGGAAAGGGAGCCAAAAACACACCAACAAACCAAGCTGCTACTTGATTATTTGGATGAACACGAGTAATGAGTTTTCCGGGAAGTGATGAAGTGATGAAGTGATGATAAAATATGTAATATGTAAATTTTTTTGAAAGATTCTAGATATACTATTGTATTGGTCTCCATAATGCTACGTTTAAAAAAACAAACAAACAAGCAAAAAAACCCACCAATTTTGCTTTCAGGAGCATTTTAAATAACCATTTTAACTGTTTTAATGATTCAACCAAATTCTTATAACCTGTCCAGTCCTGCACCAATTTGCAACATACTTAGCATTATCAATTAAACAAAGAAGTTATAACATAAGCTCATGAATTTGAACAAGGAAAGGCAGTGTTGGATTTTATACAAATGAAGTCGTAAAAAAGAAATGACTACTAACACAGCCACTAATGTTAAAAAGTTTGCAAGTATGTTGAGAAATTAAGGAGCACATCTAAAAGAAAATTCCTGCTATCCAAAAGAACAGGCCAACAGGTTTTAACCTTGTCATCTGCCTTGATGGTTTACAGCTTCCTCAGCAGCTACTGCTTTTAAGGGAGGGAATGCTCTGGCAGAAGATTACAAGTAGCCCTGTCTAAAGTAATGAGGAGGAGTAAATATTAAGACATTACATCATATTTAAAGTGAGATGTCCGCATGTCAAGATTTCAGTGTGCTTTAGCTTTCTCTAATACTTCTATACAAGTGCCTACAGAAAGGCAGGGTTATCTTTTTCTGTTTTATTCTGGAGTAGCATTTTGCCACCACAGGAATGAGGCACATGAGTTTGTGAGGAAAATGCTTATTAAATAGCACTGGAGTGTGAAATTCTAATCTTCCTTGGTATGTATTTTTATACAAAGGTAAATTCAAGCAAATAGTTCAAAGAAAACAGTAATTACAAATGAATGGCTGTGTGCCTTAATTTGCAAGACGACTAGCAGACCGCTAGCTAGGAAGGACAATCAAATTCAGGTGGCACTTGGCAGAGACGGTATAAATAGACTGTGTCACGTAAATCCCGCCCCTGTAATGAAAAAGAACCAATCAGCTTTTTAGTTAAGACGTTACTAGAAGACGGCTGACCAATCAGATTCTTATACTAACGCATACGCGTATAGAGCGCGCTTTGCTCCGTTCGTTGTGGAGAAACGCGCATGCGCAGCAGCCGTAGAGCCTTGAAAAATACGTTTTTTCATATTAATTATGTGAAAGGCTATACGTTAATTATGTCATTTTAGTCGGATTTTAACAGCCGTTTCGAATCCGTGTTTGAAACGCCATATTGTTAGTCCGTTTCTGGTTTATTAGTGTCTTCCCTTTCACGTTCATAAGAAACCCCAGTTGCACGTAGAAGTACAAATCAGCCTTAACAAAATGGCGGCCGAGTTGACAGAATTTACTAGAAGGATTCTGTGCTTAGGTTACGGTTATTAAAGGGAGTGGTTATTAAATGACCCCGAATGAGTGATGTCATCATGGAAAATAAGTAAAACCTGCTGTGTTGTTGTTATTCATTTTAGTTTTTATTTATAAAAATAATTTAAAAAAAAAAAAAAAAAAAAAAACCTAACAGATAAACACCACCATTGCAGGGTAACTTCTAAATATAAAACCTACATAGACCTGTCTTTATTTGGTGTTTGGGTACAATTTTCCATGTTGTTTTTAAAGTGTCCTCAAAAAAAATTTTTTTTTAAATTGTGACGCACTATTTAGTAATTTTGTGCTAATTGCCATTTTCCCATAACAACATGTCCCAAAGTGTTTAATTCCTTTTATACCACAGCAATTTGCAAAGCATTTTTTTTTAATTAACTAAAGAATTATGTGTTTTTATCGGATTACGGTTACATTTAATATTGTAGAACATACATGAAACAAGTTCGTTTCGTTATGTTACAGCAGCTATAAACAGTCTTTCCCTTGCTTTTTTCTCACTCTTGAAGATACTGAGGAACGACAAAGTGCAAACTCCTCGGTCCTGAAGACTTTCACATGTCGGAAAAGTTTATAAAGTTGTAGCTCTATCTTTGATAATTACAAAGCACTGATACTAGAAACTCCTTCCATAAATGTTAAATAAGCTGCTTCTTTTTTTGTTGTTGTTCTTTTTTTTAAACAGGAAAAAAAGTTTTTCTTTGTTAAATAAAATTTTTTAAGGAATTTATTATAATAAGAGGCTTCACACATAACTGCTCATTTTGGTCCTGCTAGTCCTTAAACTCACATTGTTTCTCTTTTATTAGAAAAATATTCTTCAACTTTTAAGTTAACAGTAATGTGGAATTTATGAAAGGTGGAAAGCGAAGAACAGGAGAAGCCAGAGATCCCTGTCACCGAGTCCATGTTTCAGAAGCCTCGTTGCTGCCAGGTCATTGTGCCAGCATATGGGTTTTTAAAATACTGATGTAGTTTCTCATCTTTCTCATCAAGCTTTGTCCATCATCGCAATTGTAATTTCACAGCAGCCGTCCATAAATGAGTTAACAACTTTCTACTAGGAAATGGAAAAACTCTGAACTCTATTCTGATCCAGTCATCCAAATGGTGGATGGTGCAACTGGCAGAGCGAGCTTGAGCTCGAGGCTAAGGGCTGGCCCATATGGGTTACATCTGTGATTTCTTTTCGAATCACAAAACCCGCTGACCCAAATGGAATCTAGCCTTTAGAATTTAATATTTGGAAATAATTGTTTATTATGCTGTTTTAAGGTTAAAAATTCAAAAAAGGTAAAGTATAAAAGTGTAAAATAAGTTTATGAAATTAGCGTAGCATGCCATCTACCACCTTGCCGTGTTTAGCTGCAACAGACCTGGCGCTAATGTCCAAATGCTACTGAAGGTCTTGATTAACTGTGAAAGGTAATAAATCCCCAAGTCTAAAGTGAGCCAGTTGTGAATAAATGATAAAATAAATGGAAATTCCAAAGAACTGTATTGCTAAAGCAGAGTGTAGTGAAGCTCTGACCTATAATAGCCAGCGTTCATCTTTCAGCCTACACACGCAGTGGAAAAAAAAAAAAGAGATGCAGGCCGGAGCTCTTGCTCCCGGGCCCAGTCCATAATTCTTTACTCGACTCCAGGTGGATATAAAGCCCCATTAACACACTCCCTTTTCTATTCTGTTGGCTCAAGTACCTCCAGATCCACCTAGCTGTGTGGAATGGATACCATCTGTCTACAGGCACTTACAGTGGTGCTTGAAAGTTTGCGAACCCTTTAGAAATTTCTAGATATCTGCATAAATATGACCTAAAACATCATCAGATTTTCACACATGCCCTAAAAGTAGACAAAGAGTACCTACTTAAACAAATGAGACAAAGATATTTTACTTGGTCATTTTTTTAACTGAGGAAAATGATCCGATATTACATATCTGTGAGTGGTAAAAGTATGTCAACCTCTAGGATTAGCAGTTAATTTGAAGGTGAAATTAGTCAGGTGTTTTCAATCAATGGGATGACAATCAGGTGTGAGTGTGCACCCTGTATTATTTAAAGAACAGGGATCTATCTATAGGAGTCTGACCTTCACAACACATGTTTGTGGAAGTGTATCATAGCATGGACAAAGAGATTTCTGAGGACCTCAGAAAAAGAGTTGTTCATTAGGCTGGAAAAGGTTACAAAACTGTCTAAAGAGTCTCCAAAGTCTCTAAATATCTCTAAAGAATTTGGACTCCACCAATCCACAGTCAGACAAACTACTAAATCTAAAGGAACTAAAAGGCCTCTCTCACGTTGGCTAATGTCCACCATCAGGAGGACACTGAGTAACAGTGGTGTCTATGGCAGGGCTGCAAGGAGAAAGCCACTGCTCTCCAAAAAGAACATGTTGCCCATCTGCAGTTGGCTAAAGATCACGTGGACAAGCCAAAAGGCTATTGGAAAAATGTTTTGTGGATAGATGAGACCAAAATAGAACTTTTTGGTTTAAATGCGAGGCATTATGTTTGGAGAAAGGAAAACACTGCATCTGTGAAACATGGTGGTGGTAGTATCAAGGTTTGGGCCTGTTTTGCTGCATCTGGGCAAGGATGGCTGCCATTTTTGATGGAACAATGAATTCTGAATCATACCAGTGAATTCTAAAGGAAAATGTCAGGACATCTGTCCGTGAACTGAATCTGAAGAGAAAGTGGGTCGTGAGGCAAGACAACGACCCTAAGCACACAAGTCGTTCTACTAAAGAATGGTTAAAGAAGAATAAAGTTAATGTTTTGGAATGGCCAAGTCTTGACCTTAATCCAGTAGAAATGTTGTGGAAGGACCTGAAGCAAGCAGTTCATGTGAGGAAACCCAACAACATCCCAGAGCTGAAGCTATTCTGTCCTGAGGAACGGGCTAAAACTCCTCCAAGCTGATGTGCAGGACTGATCAACAGTTACCGCAAAGGTTTAGCTGCACAAGGGGGTCACACTAGATACTGAAAGCAAAGCAAAAGTTCACATACTTTTGCCCTCACAGATATGTAATGTTGGATCATTTTCCTCAATAAATAAATGACCAAGTATAATATTTTTGTCTCATTTGTTTAATTGGGTTCTCTTTATCTACTTTTAGGACTTGTGTGAAACTCTGATGATGTTTTAGGTCATATTTATGCATAAATATAGAAAATTCTAAAACTTCACAAACTTTCAAGCACCACTGTAAAGTACATGTACATACATTGTACCTATAAGCTCAAATACAGCAGAATGTCCTTAAAGTGCAAACCTTTTAAGCTGAATTAATATTCAGACAAGAAAGGAAGGAATTAATTATGTTGCATCTCATTTCAATTAACCTAAACAACCAGATTCAATCATTTAGGATGATAAATGATTTTCGTAGGGCATTCAATTAAATTGCAAGAAAATGAAATATCCTCATGAAGAGAAAAAAAAAAAAAAAGAGATCACAATAATTATTTAATAGGTAACACACAGTAGCCATATTTTATACTACCAATGTATCATCTTAAATTTAAATACAGATGAATTCCATGCGGTCGAAAGTCTGTCCCATAAGGAAAACAATCACGAGATCTGTTTAATAATCTCTATCATTTCCCCTAGACAGTAATGAGATCCAATGGAAATAAAAGGGAGACGTCTGGATAAGTCACCTGTCTCTTGGAATTTTCTCCTTACACAAAACACATCAGTAACCGCTCAGACGAGTCCTCTTGAGTTTCAGGAGAGATCTCAATAAAGTCTCACAGTGTTCTCAGAACAGCCCAGAAAATTAAGTTTATTTAAATATGCTACCAAGTTTACTAGCATTACTATTTATATGCTAGCATTTGTACTGTAAGTAGACTTTTGATATACTAGTTTAAGCACTCAGAGAGACAGTCATCCATATACTTTTTATATTCTAGCGTTTGTAAGAATACTTGAAAAGAAGTAGTGTTTCATATGCTAGTTGTAAGTACATTTGCAGAGAAGTACACCAGGGTATTTGTTTTGATATGCTAGTCTAAGTACTTTTTTATATGCTATCACTTGAAGAGAAGTACAATAGTGTACTTTATTGTGTTAACATATGTAAGTAAACCTGAAGTACACTAGATTTATTTTCGATATGCTAATCTAAGTACTTGGAGAGATCTACACTAGCATACTTTTTTGTATGATAGCATTTGTAAGTATACTTGAAGAGAAGTACACTAGAGTATTTAGATACGCTAGCCTGAGTAGTTGGAGAGAAGTACTCTAGCACGCTATTTATATGCTAGCTTTTACAAGTGCTAGCACAAAGTGTTGCGTTATCTGGTTAATCAGAATGCAGAATAAGATTTTGTTGACCAGTTTAAGCGCAAAGATCAACGAGGCAGCCTTTGGGGCGGACTTGGGGAGAAAATGGCAAGGAGCTGTTTGGTAAAAAATGGCAAGAGCGAAAAGAGTCGACTCTTAACGAGGTCTTTTACGTCAACATGCATATCCTGAAGGTATATAGTAATAATATGGATGTTATTACCTTCACATTTGGTCTGTGCGGAAGGTCACTCAGTCCCGTACCTACTCCAAATATAAATCCAGCCATGGGCATGCGATTCCCTGCTGTTTTGACTGATTGAGTGATATTCTCCTGCGAACCAGAAAGACAAAACAGAGATGTTTTGCTCAGATAAAATATAGGCGGGAGTAATGGAGATGGATGAGGCTTTACTGCAAGTTAATTGCTGCAAGCACATGTTTGAAATATTCAGGAGTTAGCATGCTCTTGGGGTTGGGGCATAAGAAGCAGCACCAGAAGCCAAAGACATGTTGAGCACATAACATAGACCAGGTGCTGACCCTCGCATACCTTATCCAAAAAAAAGCTAATATTGCTATTACTGAATGAAAGGGAACAGTATGCATTATGAGACGATGTTACCATAACGTTACTAGCGTCTGTTTACAATTAGCCATGATAAAATCATTTGGGCGTAGTATTTCTTTTATCTTGGCAGTTGTTAGGACATTCAACCTTATTTATTAGCATTGCTTCTAATGAACGCAAGCTAATACACATATTAAATCATGCTAGATGATGTCCGATAGCTTTTATCTATTGTTATGCACCACCGGTTGATTATAGGTATTAATGAAATATTAAACTATAAATCCTTTTTTCAGTTGGCATCATTCGGAAAAGATAACCGAGTGTTTTCAGTACTCACGTGGCTAAGAAAGAAAAGAAGCAAATAATGGTGTGTGGTGAGTCAAATCATAAATCAGACAGTCTAAGAGCATACAGAGAGGTAGAAGATGTGAACTGGGGTAATTTAGGGCTATTTGAGTCGGGGGGTTAATATGTGCATGAAATGTATTACAGATGGTGCTGACAATGCTTCTTTTCTTCGCTCTCGTCATCGTAATGTACTTCCTCGTTATGGGTCTAGCACAATTTTGAAAAACATTCAGTGTTTGAGTTGAGGTAATTGGTCAGAGTCCACCATGAGGGGCTGACTTATAGGCTAATGGTAGATCTACAAAGTACATGGCCGCAGCACTGTTGAATTCTGGATTCTGATTAGTCAGAATACTGCCTTTTCAAAACACAATATACGGTGGTGCTTGAAAATTTGTGAACCCTTTAGAATTGTCTATATTTCTGAATAAATATCACCTAAAACATCATCAGATTTTCACAAGTCCTAAAAGTAGATAAAGAGAACCCAATTAAACAAACGAGACAAAAATATTATACTTGGTCATTTATTTACTGAGGAAAATGATCCAATATTACATATCTGTGAGTGGAAAAAGTATGTGAACCTTTGCTTTCAGTATCTGTTGTGACCCCCTTGTGCAGCGATAACTGCAACGAAACGTTTCCGGTAACTGTTGATCGGTCCTGCACATCGGCTTGGAGGAATTTTATGACGATGTTTTAGGTCATATTTACATACGTAAAAGTGCTACCTATATTCAATTACAGCCCTGAAACCTGTTTTTGGACATTTTTGCACTAGTGAAGAATAATGGAGTCTTGTTTGACAGATTACATTAGTTTCTGTTAAATGCCTAAATGAGCTTAGATTTATATCTAAGCTTGTTTGCACTAGAGAAAGGTACAGCCTGCAGCACTAGTCGGCAAAAAACAGTGAATTAGCGATAATAAATTTGCAGTCCAGCTGGCTGATACAAACTCCAAGCCAAGCCAGAGAGGAAGCAAGAGGGTGATCTAAGGGAACCAGAAATACCACCTTCCCGTGAGCTCACGGAATATGGCATTTATGCGAGCCAGTCAGTGTGTGAAGGACTGTCCACAGATTTAGTTTTAAACACCGGTTTCCCTTCACTCGGTTCCTCCATTCACATCTTCAAGTCTTCTCAATGCCCTGAGCCGAAGGACAATGGTACTATTGTGAGATGACTTGAAGATGGAAAGATGTGAAGACCAGGGAGAAACTGTTATATGATTCCAGTGTGTTTCTGTCTGCCTGCCTTTTGTTCTCACATCCATACACGAAAACCGTGGTTTCAGCTCTCGTCATCGTGATGTCTTGCAGGTGCCGATATTTGACACAGGCACTGTACTGTATGTCTGCTCTGGCTGTTCACAAGACAATCAATTCAGGTCTAAGCTCCTTGTCTTTCATCTTGGCCTGCCCTGCTGCTTACAATGTTCTCGTTGCCTTTGCACCATGTTGCCTGTTCTACACTTGTAAACACACACTCATCTGTTTAACCAGAGCTTGTAAAGTTGCAAGCTGTTCCGTGCGTGAATGAAAAAAAACAAACCCATAGATTCTTAATAGGTACAAAGAAGACGACAATTCACATTTCTCTGGATTTATGAGTGCACCATGTCCTATGAGTACTATCCTCTACCCTGAAGGAAATGAGGGATTCTAAGAAAAATTAAAGAAAGGGTGCTGAATGACATCTCAGCCATGGTTAGCTAAACTCACTCACCATGTTCCACAAGTCTTCTTCTGAGACATTTGATACGTACGGGATCTTGCAGAACATATACTGGTCTGGGGCCAGCTTTTCCTGCCCTAATAATAAAGACTAAAGCGATCCCATTCCAGCACTTTTATTCTGAAACTAAAACATCTATCCCGAGCCCTTATTTATCATGTTAAGTAGGCATTAGCTATGGTGGTATACAGTATATGTCAAAGCCCTGGAAATATAATAGTATTCATTGTAGTAACAAGGCCTCGTCAACTTCCTGTCATGATCTGAAGGTTATGATCTTTTACACAAACACAATGAGAGTGGTGCAACACCTGGGTGATAAGCAGGAATATATCCTGGATGGGACTCTAGTCCATCATGAAAAATCCACACATTCACGCCTAGGGGGGACATTTTAGAGTGACTGGCATGTTTTTAAGAGGTGGGATGAAAACTGGAAACTGACATGGGGAAAACATGTGAAACT
>CM042555.1:19010000-19187500 GCA_023630585.1 Cranoglanis bouderius | reverse complement strand
AAACAAAAGGCTGCGAGAACCCGTAAACACGTAAACTCTTCTGTCCTGAAACGTGGAGAAACACTTTCACACTTTTTGAGAGCGCTTCCTTCCACCAGTGTGCTTTCCTTCCTTTCGCCAGCATCTACAATCATCAGCACTTTCATTTTTCATTTTTAATGATCACATCATCTGATAAAACTTTAAACATAAAACTCAGCACTAGGAGTTCATTGCTAGCAACACATGGGAACAACCAACATAAACAAAATGCTAACTAAAATGTTCCATGTCACCCCTGATTGCTTAATACTAAGTAGGTTATTCATACAGTGGGGGGAAAAAAAGTATTTGATCCCCTGCTGATTTTGTACGTTTGCCCACTGACAAAGAAATGATCAGTCTATAATTTTAATGGTAGGTGTATTTTAACAGTGAGAGACAGAATAACACCAAAAAAATCCAGAAAAACGCATTTCAAAAAAGTTATAAATTGATTTGCATTTTAATGAGTGAAATAAGTATTTGACCCCGTCGACTTAGTACTTGGTGGCAAAACCCTTGCTGGCAATCACAGAGGTCAGACGTTTCTTGTAGTTGGCCACCAGGTTTGCACACATCTCAGAAGGGATTTTGTCCCACTCCTCTTTGCAGATCCTCTCCAAGTCATTAAGGTAATTGTCAATGCCCTGGCTGAGGGAAGGAGGTTCTCACCCAAGATTTGACGGTACATGGCCCCGTCCATCGTCCCTTTGATGCGGTGCAGTTGTCCTGTCCCCTTAGCAGAAAAACACCCCCAAAGCATAATGTTCCGACCTCCATGTTTGACGGTGGGGATGTTGTTATGACTTGGGGTCATAGGCAGCATTCCTCCTCCTCCAAACTCAGCGAGTTGAGTTGATGCCAGAGAGATCTGACCACACCTGACCACAACACTTTCACCCAGTTCTCCTCTGAATCATTCAGGCAAACTTCAGACGGGCCTGTACATGTGCTTTCTTGAGCAGGGGGACCTTGCGGGCGCTGCAGGATTTCAGTCCTTCACGGCGTAGTGTGTTACCAATTGTTTTCTTGGTGACTATGGTCCCAGCTGCCTTGAGATCAATAACAAGCTCCTCCTGTGTAGTTCTGGGCTGATTCCTCACCGTTCTCATGATCATTGAAACTCCACGAGATGAGATCTTGCATGGAGCCCCAGACCGAGGGAGACTGACAGTTATTTTGTGTTTCTTCCTTTTGCAAATAATCGCACCAACTGTTGTCACCTTCTCACCAAGCTGCTTGGCGATGGTCTTGTAGCCCATTCCAGCCTTGTGTAGGTCTACAATCTTGTCCCTGACATCCTTGGACAGCTCTTTGGTCTTGGCCATGGTGGAGAGTTTGGAATCTGATTGATTGATTGCTTCTGTGGACAGGTGTCTTTTATACAGGTAACAAGCTGAGATTAGGAGCACTCCCTTTAAGAGAGTGCTCCTAATCTCAGCTCATTACCTGTGTAAAAGACACCTGGGAGCCAGAAATCTTGCTGATTGATAGGGGATCAAATACTTATTTCCCTCATTAAAATGCAAATCAATTTATAACTTTTTTGAAATGTGTTTTTCTGGATTTTTTGTTGTTATTCTGTCTCTCCCTGTTAAAATACACCTACCATTAAAATTATAGACCGATCATTTCTTTGTCAGTGGGCAAACGTAGAAAATCAGCAGGGGATCAAATACTTTTTTCCCACACTGTATCCATATCAGAATTGACAAGTACAAAAATAACAAGTACTCGGACTCGGTATTGATGCATCCCTAAACCAAACCATAGCTTTAACCATATCTGAAGAATTTCCCCAAATCAACTCTCATTATTGGTCCAGTGTGAGATTTTGATCTTGATTAACACTAACAAACACATTTAATGACCGGGAAAGTGTACAGCAGCATGATTGATGAGACCGATGATCCAGAGTTCCCAAGCTTGTAATGAACTGCTAATTTTAAGATTTTGCTCCAACACTTTCCAAATACCCGGTACTGGGCCACTTTCGCATCAGCTTAAGTAAGATATTTTTTGGCCCATTTAGCCCAGTATAATCAGTCAGGCTTCTGATTGATGGGTGGAAAAGGAAAATCTCCACTCAACCACCATGGCTTATTGGATTTCGGAAGGGGAAGTGAAAGCGAGTCCAAACATTCTCCTTGCTGCAAATTAGCCTTAGAGCTAAGCACTAAGCTTGTAGCTGTCAAAGAATTCAGAGTAAAGTTGTGAATCAACAGAAGGATCAGCTTCTTCTAGTGGTAGGTAACTCATGCAAGAAAAACGTGTTTTATTTGTAGCCATGCCAGGTTCGTAAAGTCTATAAGGAAAGTAGTTGGAATCCTAAAAGGTTCCTTGGCTTGTTCTTCTGGAGGAACCTGTGGAGGAACCTATGTAGAACAGAGAGGGTTTCTGAACAAGGTTCAGGTAAAACTCCTTTAGGAGGCAATGAACTCTTAATTATCCAAAATGTTGTGTAGAATGCTGTATAAACACTATTCATGACAAATAGTTCCTTGCACCATCTTTCCTAATCTAATACATCTAAAAAAAAAAAAAAAAAAAAAGGCAACAAATGAACAGTCCTGTGGAAAAGGATGTATATTTGCTTACATTTTTATTTGCATAATTAATCGTTTCTTTAATTTCCACTTTGGTGTATTAACACAAGCCCATAAATCTGTCTTACTACAAGTATTAGCCATTTCTTTTTAAATCCATATTTCATAATAAACAGTTCACTCACAACACTGGATGAATGTGTTCTTTTTCTACCACAGTCAGAAGACAGAATATGAAGGTTCGGATTAACGCCACTGGTGACACCATTGTCCTGAAGTTCCTCCGACCCAACCCTGATATCAAGCTTGAGGGCTACATTCTGGGCTACGGTTCTAGCATGTTCTCCAAGCAGTTCATCCAGCTTCCAGAGAATGGACAACCCTATGAGACAGAGATTGGTATGTCTTAGACCTCATGATGACGTCCATCAAAATAACCAAGTCAGGAATTAGTGTTTAAGTGTTCACTCTTCACAAGATGAGGTCAGAAAAATACCACAAACCACAGAATGGGGATAGTAAGGTTTTCTTCAAATAGCACGCTGCAAAAACACAAAACCACAATGCATTAGTCTAGCAGGACTTTAAAACAACTGCCTTTTGGGCTTCCAAAGTTGAAAATGCTCTGATTGAAACCACAAACCTTTACTTTAGGAATGGAGTTATTTTTGGAGAACAGTAAGATAAATGAGATTGCAATAGTTCAATGCAACCCACATTTGTTTTGTAGATGCTCTTTGAGAAGGTCAGGTGACTGAATGGTAAGCGTTGGTTACCATTTCCCTCTAGATATTTTCTGTAGATCAATAGATATTCCACAAGTGAACCCATTCATGACATCTGTTCATTTAGTTTAATTATCTGCATCTCCTCAATGCAGGGTTAGCTATGGGTCAAAGGATCTGTCCCATGAGTTCACTCTTGGCCTGAGATTTGTGATTAATGATTTGTGGTGGTTTTCTTTACAAAAAGCAGACCAAAAGTTAGGCTTATACATCTTCTTAATAGTTCTTAACATCTTCTTAACATCGTCTTAATAGTTCTGAGGAGAAATTGATTTTGCAAATTTGAAGGCCTTTCCAGGGGGTTGATATATTAAAGCACTCTTTATGCAGTTCCACAAATCTCTTTAGGACCCTTTGTTCAACAGCATGCTTAACTTTCTCATTGTTTATTTGGTTCTCTGTTCGATGTTTCCTCAGCAACGTCTATTCTGCCCAGGTTCCATCATTTGACAAATCCCAAACGTTAATACATACAGAGCTTACAGAGCTTACAAGACTTCAATGCTTTTGATATACGAGTGTGGACAAGCACAAGATCCTGCAGGCAGTTCAGGCTACCAGGCGCTATTCCAGAAGATTACCTCAGCGTGGTTATCTTTCACCGTTGTTTGGTCACTGCCTTGCCGTGTTTTTACAATCAATCAGTAGACACTGGGTTCAGCGAGGGCATGACAGAACTTGTGGTGGACAAAGGCCTTTAGGCCAAATTTTAAAATCACCTTTAAAGTTCCCAAGCAGAAAAGACCATGGTTGCCTGAGAGGGAATGGCTAAACACCTGGAAGAGTTCCTTAAGGATTCTTTGGATGGTTAAAGTTTTTAGCTTTCTAAAGGGGTTCCACTTGGAACGTTTTCTGAAAAGAGGTTCTAAATTGAACCTTTAAGGGATTAAGGCCCATGGGTACCTGAGAGGGACTGGATAAAAACCTGGAAAAGATTTTGTTAAGGATTCTTTGCATGGTTAATGCTTTTAGGTTTCTAAAGGGGTTTTACTTGGAACCTAAAAGAAAAACACATGCTTGTAGGGTTCCACATTGAACCTTCAAGTAGTGAAAGGCTCATGGATACCTATGAGAGACTGACTAAACCCTGAAATATTCTCTTCAGGAACAGAGTTCCTCTAGGATTCTTTGGATGGTTAATGGTTTTAGGTTTCTAAAGGGGTTCTACTTGGAGCCATATCCAAAAGGACAGCAACCTTTTGGAAATGAGTTCCACAAGGATTTTTGATAGGCTTCTAAATTCTAATTTCTGCTTGAAATTGTTTCCATAAGGAACACCCTCTGTGTTCCTTATAAAAAAAAATCCCTTAGGATGTTGAATAGAAGTACAGAATAGTAGGTACCCTGCGAGCATTTGACCCTCGGACTGTGCTCAATTACTGATCTAAAAACCCACAGTGGGATAGTTATTCAATTCAGACAGCAGTCTAAAATATCTAAATAGATCCATAAGGCTGAAGTGAAGATCAGATGCATGTGTAGCGCAGATGGCCGAAACAGCTTTGGCTTTGACATAGAAGGTTCTATAGACCCCAACTGGAAAGTGGCAAAATTTATATCATGCTAACTGGTATTACAGTCAGACCATGATGTGGCTTCGATCCAAAAACAACCACATAACTCAAAATTCAGAATAATTCCCTATCAGGGGGATCAGCCATTCTGCTAGACTTAGAGGTATTTAAACTTAATTGATGACCAGTATAAGCCAGAAATGTAGCAGCTTCCCTCATTTTGTGGTTGCTTGGACGTAAATCAACCTGTGACATAAATCAGCCTGGTTCTTGCCAAACAGCAGCTCTTGTACCTGAGCTGCCAAAGTTTCTGTTGTTCAGCAGTCTAATGTATATCTGTACTCCCTGAACACACTTAACCTCAGGTTAGGTTTCTTTCCATGAGAGCCAGACTTATGGAAATGCATGGAAGCCCTTAGCAACTCAAATGACTTAAAGAGCTGTTTCGCTTCATGTACCTATCAAATGTCAAATCTCTTAAACCTTCCGACCAAAATGAAAGAGGCACTGTTCCTGAAGAGATAAGCCACGTATTCATGTGGAGAGGCTCGCTGGTGAAGGAACAGTTCATTGTCCTTGAGGGATAATACATTTTTGCCACATGCACTTGTGACATTTCCCTTCTTGGCTTAAGATTTTACAATAATAACTTCAGTTGGTGTAGCACCAAACGGACCTTTATACTAACATTATTTAATACTAACATTATTTGGTTCAGCAAGGTAACAAGGGATGGCTTGGCAAACCAGATGTTACAGGATTAGGTAAAGTGTTTATATTTCTTGTCTCTCACTCTTAGATGCTGAACCAAAATACCTAGTTGCCGTCCAGCCAATCAAACCCAGTGATGTGAAGAAACAATGCACAGGTAAGGTACCACAGTAGTGACCTGCATGTCCATTCTCAGAGTGACGAAAATCTAGATTATGAATTGTGATCTTTACCTGATGTTGTTCCTATAGGAAAAGTCAACCTGGACAAGCCTCTTAACCTGGTGATTGGGACCATCTCCTCCACGTCAGTGCTGCTGTCCTGGGGACCATATACTAAGGCGCCTTATGAGGGCAACATCATGAACGACTGCCTGGAAGATGGGTGTGTTACATGTACATATGCTCTCATACACAAGCTACTAATATGGGCACACGATTGCATATTTGCAGAAGCAAAAGTTGTCATCAGTTAGAGATAGAGATAGTAGAGTTAGATAGAGCAGTCACTGGGCTGGTGTCCTCAAGTGTACATCCTGGGTTTAAACTCATTTAAATAAAACTGTCCCTTAAATTCATATTAAAGGTGCACCATAATGATGTTCTCAGGTGAAAGTTACAAAACTAAGGCATAGGACATAAATCAAAACATAACCCTTTAGAGTACAACCTTGGTGACAAGCAAAGATGTAGTTTAGTAATGGTACACATTCTAAAATTGGCTGTCCTTTCAGAGGAATCCTTAATGTGTTTCCTTAGCAAAAAAATACTGCTTATCCAATTAATGAATTATCCAATGAACCCTTGAAACGCCATTAAAAATACCCGGTTTTCTAAGAGTGTACCAAATACATACAGTAGCTAAATTTCAAATGCCAGGCTCTAGGTATTAAGAAGAAAATAATGACCAATAAGTTAGAAAAAAAAGTGTTCTTCATTGGATAATGAAGGGTTCTTAACTAAGGGTTCTACCTGGAACCCTTTCTGATAGGAACCCTACAACAAAGTGTTTTCCTACTGTACATGGAATCCTTAAGGAATCCACCAGAGGGACAACTGACAAAGCCTTAATTCAATGAAATTTGCTCTTCCTTGTTCAAATTCCTACAAGTTGTGTGTTGTGACCACAATTAGTGGTAATTAAGCACTCACCCTCAAAACCTGAAGTACACCGTTGAAATTCTTTATTCTTTCCAGCTCAAGTGTTTTAATCATTTTTAGCTTTAAAATGCAAAGGAGACCCAATTGGATCAGTGTGCTGAGAAAGAAAAGGCATATAAATTTGTTATACATTCTTTTTGCCTGACAGAACTGATGTGATTTATGATGCATGACTTCTCAATTGAGAGGAGCGCGATTTAGTGGAAAATGATCATGCGGCATATGGATTCGTGCCACTGCAGGTGTGTCTTCAGCACCTCTCTCCTTCTCTGTTTCTCACATACACTGCTATAGTATTTTTCTTTGGCACAATGGAAAGGGAGAACTGTTGGACTCAATATCGGAAAGCATGATCCGCACCAATGTGGCGGAGGAGTGAATTTTTTTGCACGAGCCGTGCTCTTATTAAAACCTAATGTCGTGCATGTCCTGGCTGCCATTTTGCACATTACCAAACACGGGCACGGTGAAAATAGTGCCTCATGAGGCAGAGGAAACCCAATCTGCCAGACTCAGCACTTCTACCCAGGCTGTAACTGCACCCGACTGAGAGGGTTAGCTAGACCTGAATTTAAATGTTAATGAAAAACAGTCAGATGTAGTAATATTGTACACATTTTCATGTCTTTATTCCTGTGATCACCAAGGACAATGTTTGCAATATAATTGGTGTTTATTGGCAGCAGAGGATCAAGATCATAGAATTTTGGTGCGGCAGGATGACAATAATAACGACATAGCCTCAAACAAAATGAAGCCTTGACCATGGCAACCCCATAACTGTCCTGTCTGTTCTTCCTCCTCCATTCATCATGTGTAAAAATCTACTCGTAGGTACTACACAATCCGTTACAGAGAAAGGAACAGGAAGTGGATCTATCAGACGTGTCCTACCAGTGACACAGTCATCGACAATCTGAAACCCAACACCCACTACGAATTTGGTGTCCGACCCAATAAAGATGACCGCAGCGGCATGTGGAGCAAACCCGTCATCCTCAGCACCAACATGGGGGGTATGCATGCTAACCAATCTATCCTGCAACAAGTTATCCCAATCCTGTCCACAAATGTTATCTTAGCTAACCACAACTGCCGAAATGCCCTGTAATTTACCTCCAGCTTTCAGCGTGTATGATTTATACTGAGTTTGAGGAAAAAGTTGGTTTTTTTTGTTTTTTTGTTTTTTTTTATGACGTGACATAATCCCATCTAAGCAACCCACAAGAACTGTTTTGACTCCACAAACCACAGCTGATCCTTTAAATGTCGGAAGAAAATCCACAGAGAATACCGAATGACCACGCGGCACATGCTGCAAATCCGAAACTTCCGAGGCACTCGGCTCTAATCTCCTTTTGCTCTTGTCTTCCAGACAAAATCATGCACAATCCCTACAAGCCGAGTCAGACCAAGCCTGAGGTAGGTTCTCCGCTGCTCATTCACCTTGACAGAGGGTTATATCTGTTAAAATGTCAGTGTTCAAGTTTTTTTTTTTAAATTGGTGCAAAGGATAGGGATAGATACAGGAATAGGCGATGAGAACCTTAGAACAGGGGCTGGCGATATGACCCATCAAAAAACCCATCAGGTTTCCTAGAGCTTTACCTTTTTACCTCTAAGCTCTATCTCAAAGCACTGACACTGAAGACTCCTAATGTAACACATTAATATAAACTTGTCAGAGCTGCTGTCATAGAAAATGAATCAACACCTTCTGACCAATCAGAATCCAGTATTCAAAAGTGCTGTGATCTATTAATAGATTAAGACACTATTTTAAAGCTCAAAACAATGCACAGAAACCACAATTGTTTTGTTTTTATTTTTTAAAAATTCTTTTAGAAGCCAGTGATGCCGGGACCACGCACAGTGTTTCCACCACGGCCGGGTAAGTCCCTCGACTTTTATTCTCCTAAATGCAGAAGAACAAGTGTGGGTCTGTCCATCATTTTAGGGTGACAAGCATTAACAGTGTATTGATTTAAACATGTATCTATCTATCTATCTATCTATCTATCTATCTATCTATCTATCTATCTATCTATCTATCTATCTATCTATCTATCTATCTATCTATCTATCTATCTATATCCACCCAACCTTCCAGCCATCCATCCATCTGACTGTTCCTATCTATCTATCTATCTATCTATCTATCTATCTATCTATCTATCTATCTATCTATCTATCTATCTATCTATCTATCTATCTAATTAATTTATTCTGCTTTATTAGCTCTGCACAATAGGACCCAGCCAAGACTCCCACCTCTTCACACAAATCCTGCTTTTCCTGGAGCTCCAAAGACATCTTTTGGTAATTTTCCTTTCTTTCTTTAATGTTTCTCTGTTCTTTCCTCTCCCACTCACTGTCTTCTGAGTTTTTTTTGCAGTCATGTATTACCTTTTCTTTTTCTTTTTTTTTTTTTTTTTTAATTCAAGCACCTCCATTTGTGTTTCTAATTCCCCAGTTATGAAACATTGCATTATTTCCCACAGTGCCTCCTCCTCCTCTGGTCCAGCAGGAAACTGCACTTGCCCCTGGGTCCAATGAGCCCAAACAGTCTCAGCTAACACTGGGTAAAATAGCGAGCCTTTTATTTTTGTTGTCATTCAGCTTTGTGCTCACTCTCTTGCTGCTGGGATGGGGGAGGGGAAACAAGTGTGGGGTGGGTGGAGACTGAGAATGCCCAATGCCCCCCCCCTTCTGTTTGGTTGCATGTTGGCATGATATGAACCAATGAAGAGTTAGAAAGTCCTGATTCCTTGGAGAGAAGGATTCCTGTTTGGTGTAAGTTTTTTTTTCAGATTGCCATGCAGAGGAACGTGTACTGGTTTTGCATGATGTCTTGATTTTGCTAAATGTTTGAGCACTTCTTCACTCTGTGATCATCCTCATCATCAGGATAATATGTGTCAAAACTCATCCATCCACTCATCTATCCATGCATCCATCTGTAGAGTATTCACAAAATACTAAGGAAAAGTTATGGAGCTTCAGAGAAATTCAGATTACATCCTAATTATACCATGATTCATCTTCCACATTCCACAGAGATCTAATTCATTATGCTGCATTTCATCTGCTGGCCATGGTTCAGTCTGCATGAGACCCATGCATGCCAAAAAACCCTGCAGTGATTTCTTCCAGTCTCAGCAGGGAAAGGCAGTGATCAGGAGTCCTTTCATGTCTCCCTCTGTCTCCCAGACTCAGGATAAAACAACAGGCTTTTTTTCTCTCTCTTCTCACTCAAACCAGCTAGCTGATGAGACCACGAGCTAATGAAACCAAAAAAACAACAACAGTAAAAAAAAATTATTAAAAAAAAACCCAAATACTGTTCTGTTGACTAACACAGGGTCCAAATGCTATAGGATAAAAGGCAGAGGGGAAGTCATTTGTCTCTTGACAGACATTTGAACACCAGTGCCATCTGGAATTGATGGAGTTGATTTGAATGCTGGGGACTCAATTGTAAACTATAGTGACAGGATAGCAGGGTGGGATAGCAAAAAAACAAATTAATCCATATGGACTACTTGAGGTCGTGGTCTCAATAGTCAACGCTGCTTTGCTCCTTTTCTCTTGAAACAGACTCAGACAGCCTTGCTAGAAATGCCTCTTCTCAAGCCGGAGGGATTTCTCTCGGCTTGCCACATCTCCTGTCCACTCGACCCCCTCGCCAGACAACCACTGTCACCCCTCAGACCCCCTCCGAAGGCGACCGGCGACTTGGCCTCTCCCAGACCAAGGCACCAAGTGCCACTCCCAAGACTTTTAGTTCATCTGGTAATTCTGGTAATTAACGTTTATGTTGGTTTGTTTCTAATTCTAATGCTTTCATTGCAGGATTGATGTCTCTTATTTACTATACAACGACTACAGTGTTCACAATGTGGCTCTTTTTTCCTGAATTGGACCGATCTATGTAGTTGGAGGCAACTTCCCATCCCAGCACCTAGATTTCCAATTTCTAAAAAAAAATTGCTCTAGGCTTTACAGAACATCCCATTGGTGACCATCAATCTATCATTGTTTTGGATTTTTTTTTAAAAATCTACATCCTGTAATCCCTTTAATTCATCCTCCAAAAACAGATAAAACCATCCGAGAAACAGCCAGTAACAATAACGGGTACAGGGCTGACCTCACTGCAGTAATCTCCTTGCTGATTTCTCTTTTTGTCATATAAATGGCTGCCACCCAAGTGACTGTCTAAGAGGTCCACAGTAGCTCACGCCAGGACTAATATGTGACCTCACATTTATGCTAATCTATTTTCAAGGAGTCTCACTTCACTTCACTTCACTTCACTGTGTCTTGCTTCCACAGGAACAGCACCAAATACACCTTACTGTGGCGACATCTACACCACAAAATCTGCACTGAACCATTAGTCATATCCATGTACCAATGTTTTAATCTTTACCAAAAGCAACAAAAAAAAAGCAATAACAATTTCTTAGCTATATAGATGTATCTTATACTCCATCAACAGTTTACCAGGTACAATTATACCACAGCACGGTTGAGTTCTTCATTAATGTTCTATAGTGCAGCTGCAAATCACAGGTTTACATTAAAGCACTCATTTGAATGTGTTATTATTTCTCCAACTATTGCGGTCATGTGTATTTGTTGATGTGGTGAAGTTTTCTAACATTTATGGAAGAAGTCTCCAGTGTCCGCGATTTGTAAATACATTATCTTTGTGACATTCAGGAGTTTATGCCTCATGGTTTCCCTGTAACATGACACACAAACAAACGTTTCGGTTTCTGATGGTTCGGTTTGTGGTCATAGCTTTTCTTACGACATAATTCGTATATAATCCAAATCCAAGTGAGGTTGGGTTAGTCTTGGGTTAGCCTTTGACATTTAGTCCAAAGGACGAGACTTATACAATTTTCACTCTAACCGTTTTAGGAAGCGAAATCCGGTTTGGTTGATTGTGTCTCATGATATCTCATCTCACATCTACACTCTTTGTTTGTCACTTGAAGACCTTCAAAGAACCCTACAACAGAGCGTTTCCTTTTAGGATCCAATGAACCCTTGATGTGCATCAAGTCCCATGATCACCAGTTTAGTGAAATTGGACCTGACAAAGGTCTAAATAAGGATTTATCCTTCCAGAAAATGGGTTCTACTTGGAACTCGTTCTGATAGGAAAACACTTTGTTGCAGGGTTCTACTTAGAAGCTTTAATGGTTTATCCTAGAGGAACAAGCAGATACACTTGTTGACCTGGAATTTTGTTCATAGTTCTTTTCCTTTTATACTATCTACACACTCACACAAACACAGTAACCAGAGGTGCTGTTGTATTTCTTTATCCAGGTAAAAGCTTTCTGAGAGACCCAAGCTTGCCTGTTTCACCCAAAACCTTCGATTCAGTCGTAGCAGTGAGCAGCAGGAACCGGACGGCTGTGGGCAAAACTCCTTTCTATCCCTTCTATAGCGGCATGCGGCCTCCTTCTTTCCCCAGGGCCAACGACTCGTCAAGAAGATACGGGGGTAAAGGAACCTCTCTAACCCCCTTTGCACCATATTAATGTTTCACTTCTTTCCTTTCAGCTTCGCTCTCTCTGTCTCTCTCTCTCTCTCTCTCTCTCTCTCTCTCTCTCTCTCTCTCTATCTATCTCTATCTCACACACAAACACTCTCTCTCTCTAGCTTTAGCATTCTTTGGGACCAGAGCTGTCCTGTCTGGTTGACTTGAGCTTGCTGGATGATGTCCAAAAGTTGCAAGCCCCACACACCTTTGCACATTTGGCAATGCATTGCTCCCAGGCCCCTATTAAAGCAATGATATTCAATCCTGGATGCATGACTTTGGCCTTTGAAAGGGAATAAAATTGTGCCACTCCCCATCTTGTTCACCTCAACAACTAATTACGAAGGATGCATCAATACCATTTGTTTCAGACCCATTATGAGAACGAGTACATGTTTTCTGGTACTCATGTTTTCTTGATACTCATACTAGCATTAACCACTCAGGTACATCACGGAACATTTTATTTAGCTCGGTGTACGTTTCCCTGGTTTATATGGTGGCACACACGTGTGTTCTTGCACTTAGGTTACACCAATGACCGATAGCAGCTGATTGTCAACACACTTGACAAGAGCAAGAGTTCTTTTCACTCACCTAGCATCATCTGCAGGGTTTTTTTCCCCCTAGAACCAGGGCTTGCTGTTAGTGATGAACATTTTAGAAGGTAACCTGTACTGTAGGAAGATGCTGCACTTCCACCTCTCGATATTTTCACAGAGCACAGTTTGCAGTCTGCTTTGCTTTCTATCTGTTCATTAACGTCGCATCGCACAATTGGATCATGTCACATAGGATCAGATTTTTGTATCAGAGCATTTTGCTACAAGTACAAGTAAATGAGCACGAGTATCGGTATCAATGCATTCCTACTAATTACTGTAATGAAGCCGTCATAAATTGAAGTGAAAGACGGGAAACACTAAACCAGTGCAGTAATGTGACACTTAAAGCTGGAAATGATGAATGCAGCCTCTGAGCCAATTTTTTTCCGCTCTGCAACATGTGGTGTGTGTGCAGACCAACCGTCATGCTTGCCTATTCCCTGACAGTTTTACACAGAGTGCAAGTGTGTGTGATTTACAGTGATGGGCACAGACCGACTGCTGGCTTGCCATCTGTACAGATTCCTTTTCTCCCCAGGCAGCTCACCAGCCACCTTTGTTTCTTATTGAAGTCCTTAAGTCCCCAGTTCAAACCTCAATCCCCTTAGGTTGCTCATGCTAGCAAGAGTTCTGCCACAAGAACCAGTGTGTTTGTGCTGTTTCTTTCCATAACATCCCTTCTTTTCCCTCCAACAGTGAACGGACAACATCATAAAGGAATGTCTTTCCCCAAACCAGTCATGTGGTCCAGAGCCAGAATGGGTAAAATGAGCCGACCCCGTGTCCCTGTGTTTTGTCAGCCACCATTAACCCGCATTTCTCCATGCTGGTGTCTTTACCCATTGTTTCGTTATCTCTGTCCATTCAAGTGCCCATTTGCTCGCCAGCCTGTCATGTTTCTCATACGTCCTCGACTCAATGTTGGTGTTTTTGTTTTTTCGCAAGCTTCAGCAGATGCATATGCTTCCTGGTGCGGCTGTTGTTGTGGTCATTGTTGTGATGTTACCATGTGGTGCTCTGCCCCATGGATACTAGTCCTTCGAGGAATTAGCAATAATGGCCACTGGATTTATAACTTCCTCAACTTGTTTGTCTGTGGTTACCAAACATGTTTGGGCATAGGCGCCAGCTCTGTGGATGCTTTACAGTATTTCACGTTTTTAAAAAAAAATCCTAGGCCCATTTAAACGCTAATATTACATGTTGTAGTGTCCATTTTCACAATTTCTCAACACAGATTGAAAGCTTTTAAGGCATACTACGGTAAAATGTTACTCTTTTCCTGGTAACTCATGGCAGTGTGCAATTTTAATGTACTACAGTATGCTGTGTGTACTTTCTGTAGCTAGGTATGTTGTTTACAAAATTGTATGGCGTCGCAGATTTGTCACCAGTGCTGAGCATCCCAAATGAATTTCAGAAGTTGGCGCCTATGTATGGGTTTGTTTTATCAAATACGCTGGGAATCCTGTCCTCTGTAAAAATTTAAGGTTCTTCATGCTATTGTTTCGAATATATCGTATGCATGTGGAGCTGCATGACTACCATGTAGTGTTTATGAGCTTCAGTGTGTTGTGTATCGCCTTGCTATACTGTGTAATATCATAATCTGCAGTATTTCAAGCAAAGACTGTAAGTGCGTTCCAAGTATATACAGTAGTTAGGCAGATAAATAGTGCTCACAAAATGATGGAGTTACCTGCTTGCAAGAGGTTTCAGTAAACAGTGGAATACTTGTTATAGTATTGTTATTTCAGTCTGCCATCCACGACGAAACACGAAAATGATACCCATGACCTTTAGACTGAACATAACACAGCGTCGCTTGTATATTACACAAAGTACTTATTCGTTCATTCATCTTCTGTAAGCCTTAATCCTGGTGTTAGCCAGAAATACACACCCGGGATGCTACACCGGTCCATCACAGGGCATCATGCGCACACTCTTTCACACCTAGGAGCAATTTCGTGTAGCCAATCCACCTACCAGCATGTTTTTGGGAGGTGGGAGGAAACTGGAGAACCTGGAGGAAACCCACAAGGACACATAGAGAACATGTGAAACTCCAGACAGAGACTAACCTGAGCTTCTGGATAGAACCAGGGAACCTGGAGTTGTGAGGTGCCGTCAAACAAGAAATTAAAATACCCTATAAACCAAACAGCAACGCAATTCGTTTTTCTTTGAATAATTGTGGCAATCACGTGACAATCATATGTCAGCGTTTTCAAAAGGCTGCATTTTCCCCACATCCATATTACAACATGATTCCCATATTACTACTTTGGTGGTAAATAAAATTCACCAATATTAGTGTGGACTAGACAATTGTACCAAAAGAAATTTCATATTTCCATGGTTGGTCATGGTGATATCAGTCATTCTGCTGAGGAACAGTTCTACATTAAAGGCATAGACAGATTTGTTTGCAATCCATCCTGGTCACCCTCAGTTTACCACCAGATGCATGATACCCACACGCTTCGGTCCAAAACCATCAGGCCGGCTGCTCAGTGTGCTAAGTCTTCGGAAAATACTTTCCTCACGGACGTATGGCGTCGACTGGTCTTCAACTTTATTTTAGGAAAATGAAGTTTTAGCTTGATTTGTGCCCGGCTTTTTGTACCACTTTTTTTTTTCTCTTCCCGCCACAACATGCTAGGAGCTGGACTCTGTTAAGAAGCAAGCGATTTTATTGCTGCTTCTGAAACAGATTGAACAAATTTTCCACGCTAGAGTCCATTACATCAAGCCAGTTTGCTTTAGGCTTTGCTTTGCTCGTACACTACACTGGAAAAACAGAAGTTCTGAACAAAAAAGGACAAATTTCTACTAAACCGACAATGTTTAGGTTTCGCTCGGAATTAAACCCATCAGTCTTTGTTTTCCCCTTAAATCTAATTAACCATTGTTTAATTTTCAGCTTGTCTCTATTATTTGACAAGGTCTGCAAGATAAATTCCGCAACTGACGTTTTCTGTTTAAATGAGACGTTTTGACTCGACAGCAGTTAAACGATGAGCAGTCATAACAGATTATGAAAACAAATCATCGTGAACTTTTAAACTCAAAGACTGCTCAAAGAGTTTCCAGACCAGTTTGTTCTGGTTGAAGGCATGTCGCTGGTGGTCTTCTATTACGAATTATTTCGTTTTCAATTTACTTTTTAAATGTTTAAACCTTCACATGTTAGTTGGTGCTCTAGAAAGAGTTGGATCGATTCCTTTGATTGTTAAATATCTGGCCCCAGCCCATCCGTCACAATTTGGCTGCTAATCTATATATTTCTCTCAGAAAAACGCATTACATTTCACCATCTGCAAAGGCTAATTTGAAAAGTTTGACATGGAGTAAAGTGTAGAGTATAGTGCCTTGTCATAACATCTAAATGGCCAGTCGTCTGAAAAACACAATGACCCTAATCAGAGATCACTATGAAACAATATCAGCATCAACAGTGCTCTAAAAGAGTGCACTCATTAAAGAGTATAGGTTATTATTCTTTAAAAATAATTAAATCACCCGTAGATGTATGTCTAAGAAGAAACCTTAGTTCGTATTTTCATTTATGCCACAGTGCTGTTGGATTCCGATTGGTCAGAAGGTGTTGGATTTTCGACAGTAGTGCAGCTGTTGAACGTTATTGTTTCTATAGTAACAGCTCATTCGCAGGGACTTGTACGCCGGACGCTGGTGTGGATGTCCATGTGTAATTGTGGATATGGTGAAGGACATGTGAACGGTGAAGTTTTCCAACACGGGAAAGTCTTGGGCTGCGTTTTTCTGTCTTAGCAACTTCCAAGAAAACATGGCAGGATGACTAATTATAACTGTATCAACGGAAGCGATAACAGGAAATAACTTGTTTCGCGGATGTTCCACAACAAAATGAAAACATAGCCACGTGTCGTTCTTGCTCTTTAAAAAATCAAAAATTGTAATTGTTGGCAAACTCCTGTGGAGATTAAGAGAAATAAGAGGAATAAAACACTTCAGAAAATTATCAGCTGGTTAAAAAGCCTCATTTGAATTAGGTGTGTCAAAGCAATTAACAATCCCAGAAATAATACAAGTGTTCCACTGTTTTTTTGTTTTTTCATTGTGAAGATAAAATAGAGATGTAGGATATCCAATCCCTAATTTTGCAACATCACCATAGATCCTGTTAATGTATCCTGTTGATGTATTGATGTATGAAAGATTGGCCTGGATCTGGTTCAACTATTTTCCATGTTGGCACTAAAGTGTTTCTATAAACTCCATCTTTACTTATAACTGCTTGATTTTGTTCTTCAGGTTCTCCTGCTCGACCTTCTTTCCACCCCAATAAAAAGCCCAACCAGGTTGGCGAACCCATTGGAAAAGGTGAGTGCTTTCTCACTCAGCTTTTATAATACCTCCTCACTGACTTTTAACGTCTAATCACTGGAAACCAACACTGTCAAAATTTTATTATAAAATGCTGCAACAGAGGTCTCATTAAAGTACTGTAAGTAAAGTACTGTAAGTACTCTACAGAAATGATTCACTCATTTTAGATAGATATCCCACTATGCATCGCGTTTTCACGTATTTTACTATAAACCAATGCACTGCTCTAATCGCCCAATCGTTTACAGTACAATCCTGTTAAATAATAAAACAGTATTTCGCTCTAAAATATGCACTGTACGTTTTTACAGTGAATATGAACCATGATGAGCATTTCGATATTTACACAAAAACTACGCAGACTTTCATGCTGGAAGCTTATCAAATGTTCAACTATTTTCTTTATAACAATTTATTTACATTTTGGTCACACTGTAGAATCAGCCCCAGAAATATTGGCACCCTCCATGGAAAATAAACATAAGACTTAATTCTTAAGTAGTGCATTTTCTCTGCAAAAACACTGGCTTTAATTATTATTATTATTATTATCATTATTATTATTAGCTAAAATTATCATGGTACTTTGTGGAATTTGTGATATCAATCTTCACAGAAGGTTTTGTTTCAAGGATGATTATTTTAATAGCAGCTATTTTGCTACACGCCAAATACTACTATATTAAAACAGAGAAATTATGAGAATTTTTTTGTTACAGGAAAAATATTAGTTTATCTAATATAATAATATAATCTGCTTCTAAACCCCCTAAGACCAGGGGATTATCAGTAACAGGTAGCAGTAACATTTCATGAAAAATGATCTGTTTGAGCTGAAAAATTTAATAAATGTCTTTAATGCTTATTTTATACAATTACTTCCACCCATTTCTTTATGGGACGGAAATAATTCTATACAAGCATACTGTATACATGAAAATCTACTTTAGAACCAGACCATCAATATTTTTTTTTATTACCAGACAAGATGATTGACCCGCAAAAGGACAAGTCAACTATCCTGCAGCCAAAAGTGCCCCTTGTGACTTCCAAACCAGTCAAACCCAAAACAACCACTTCTCCAGTGACCGGTAAAAAAAAAAAAAAAAAAAAAGTAGTATAGGAAAAGCAAAACGTTTGAAGATTTTTAGCATTATGGGTATAATTTTGTGAATTGCTGATGTTGCGACTTGTATTATTTTGTGTTTTATTTCATCATGTGATTGTCCCAGAAACACAGTTTGAAACGTGGGAGAACTCGTCTGCCTTCAGCTCTGTTCCGGTGTCCAAAGTTGATGCCATGGGCAAAGAGCGCTTCATTGGTAAAGAAATGTTTCTAGTGCTCCATATTATGGAATGAAATCTAACAGCAGACAGTTGTGCTTGGTCATGTAAGATGCAAGTTATCCATTTGATATTATGTTTAATTTAGCTCACAAAGTTCTCCTTCATCATTTCAAAGTAAGTCTGGATCAGCATTGGAGGTTTGAACAAATCCAATTTTTGTTGTCCCAGCTCCTCACGTGGTGTATAAAACGGATAAGAAACCAGAAGAGCCGTGTTCCATCACTACGTCTCTGAGTTACTTTCCGGAGGAAGAAGGAGGGGAAACCTCAGTGACTGGTCCTCCCCGTACGGCTCCGTCTAACCTTACCGTGGTCACGGTGGAAGGTTGTCCCTCTTTCGTCATCCTTGACTGGGATAAAACCGACAACGAAACCACAGGTAAGTAGACATAAACCCATTTCCCCACCATTTATAGAGGATGTGTATTGTGTTTTTCAGTCGTCTACGTCATTATAAAAGTATAACATCAAGTTAAATGGACTAAATGGTAAAATCCTGTCAACGTTGTCCTGTTTACCTGCGGGATTGATCAGTTCTTCATCCCTTCAAGAACTGACGGAGGTTTGTTTTTCCAAGAAGTGATGAATCTCCTTGAGTAAGGGGCATGAGGTCTTCAAAATTAATTAGCGTTGGGTACTAATTTTACCTTAGAACTCAATGGTTGTTCCGTGAATTC
The DNA here is from genome assembly GCA_023630585.1 of Cranoglanis bouderius. Classification (NCBI taxonomy): domain Eukaryota; kingdom Metazoa; phylum Chordata; class Actinopteri; order Siluriformes; family Cranoglanididae; genus Cranoglanis; species Cranoglanis bouderius. The sequence goes on along the minus strand of CM042555.1, from coordinate 19,168,201 downwards.
AAATTAAAGACCTTGGCGTAATACTTACACCTGGTTTATCATTCGATTCCAAGATATTTGTAAAACTGCATATTATTCCTCAGGATCAGGAAACGTAGCAACAAACACATGTGCTTTATGATTCTAAAAGCTAGAACATGCTTTTATAAGCTCTAGATTGGATGTGTTGCTAGCTGCCCGTCTCTTTAATTAAGCTTCAACTAATTCAGTATACCGAAAATTTCATCCTTGCCTTGCCAGGAAACAAAGTCTGATCAAATAACTGCAGTTTTATTCTATTTATCGTAGCTGCCTTTTAAGTTTCATATTGACTAAAAACTTTGCTAATTATATATAAAGCTCTATATAGCATATCTTGCTGATCTTCCGAAGCGGTATAACCCATCTCGAGCATATAATGAAATATACTGTGTGTGTGTATGTATATATATATATATAAATATAATTTTTTTTAAAACAGTCAAGTCACCTTGACTTGACCACTAACAAAATGCTGAATGCTTTTAACCACGTTTGTTGACAGAGTACGAGGTCATCTCCACCACAAAAGGACCTGATGGAGAAAAGGTCTCCATCCTGACCACCAACCAAACATACACAGCCGTGGAGAACCTCAAACCTGAGTCCAGGTATGCTCATGGCATACACACACACTGCATCATAATCGAGAGGGAAAATAATACACTCTGAGCTGAGGAATGGCAGTCATGTAGCGTTATGTCCAATATCAGCAATAATGAGCCTGAAAACAGCACTGTGATCTGGGCTGATTTTGCCTGAGAGAGTATTAAGCAAGTCTCCATAAAACCTGGGACTTGGTGTGTGTGGAGATCATCAGCACCCTACACATGGAGGATCTATTAAAGAGGCCTCAGCATGTGCAGAGTACGTGGATCAAGTATCACAGCTTAGTGGACGGAGAGTAAGACCGGCACATTTCAGTGAGATTAGACGCTATATCCAGTTTAATAAGAGCAGATCAAGTGGACTTACAGTTTTGGAGGAAGTAGGGCTCTTGAGATAAAGTGCTTGGAAGCAAGAAGATCAGCTAAGTTTACAGATTGTGTTTGCTCATCTATCATCCTTTCTAACATTTCTGTTCATCTTACCACATAGTTATGAGTTCAAAGTGAAGCCAAAGAATGAACTGGGCGAGGGGCCACCCAGCGAACCAGTGACCTTTAACACAGAGTCGGGTATGTGTATTAAACTATGGGACAATGCACCACTTACACCATAAAGGCAAATCAAGCTATGACCGGTCATTCTTTTCCGAAACCAATACTGAAACCTTATGTCTCAGTCGATACCGATCCAATACTTTTTAACCACTAAACTTTAATGCATTTTTGTAATGCATTTTTAAAACAGACTTAAGGTATGCAGTTCCAGGTCTTATGTGCATCTTTATGGGATTTGTCATAAAAGAAAATATCTTAAATATTTAAAACCGTATAAAACCCTGCTTTAGTTATAACCTCAGACCCCACTGGACCCTCCATTATCATGCTGAGAAACGCAATCCTGACTCAAAACCTTCCAAACTTATTAACAATAAACCATAAATGCATAGCAAATGACTAATGGCAACCACGGAGAACTCTATCTCTTGGTTCTGCAAGAAGGAGAAAAGGAATTAGGGAGGGGATGGAATGGAATAGAGGAGAGAAGAACTATCAGTGCCAGCTAGAGACCAAAAGAGAGGAATAAACAGAGTGATCGAGTGTCCCTATGTGAAATAAGATGTTGAAAGAGACTTCATAAAGACAGGAGTGATGTATTTCTACCTTCAGCCCTTCCTGCAACTGAATCAGTGTCTCCTAAAGCTTTGGAAACCCCAGTTGACGTGTCCATGCCAGTGGATATGTCCTCAACAGGGAGATTCAAAGAAAAAAAAATACACTGCTTTATAGTAGATGGAATTTATTGTAGTCTAATACTTGAGGCACACTGCCCACCTCTGTTAAGCCAACATAGAGCTGGAACGCTAGTCTTGCTAACTTTCCTATAGCCTACACATCATTTTGATGGCTTCGGTCACATTTCAAATGAACCAGTGATCGCAAATATCTCATCTATTTTTCTTTGTTTTTTTTTTTTGTTTTTTTTGTTCTGCAGCGGATCCCAGAGTGAGCGAGTATGTTTCAGGTAAGTCTCTGGAGCACAATTCGATGTGAAGAGAGATTGAGAGAGAACAGAGAATGTCAAAGCGTTTGGAAATTCACTTCAAACAAAAACACATTCTTCCTTTAAAATGTGTCTCAAATCCAGGCAAAACATTTCAGAGCATGTGAGAGCTGCCTTTTGCCCTCATCTAACCTGAAAAAGTCAGACTCTAGAACAGAAAATCCACACTCCAACATGCCAGTGAACCCACAACAACAAAGAGACCTTACTCCAGAACATAAAGACCCCACTGTAGAAATGTAGATTCCACTGTGACAAATGCTATGTAAAAACAGAACAGAACAGACTGCCTTTCTGATAGGGAACACTGTTGTAGGGTTCTAGAACACAGAGGTTTTTTTTTATTATTATTATTTTGTGTATAATTAAATGTACTTGTTTTTCAAAAACGGTCCTACTTCTAACTCTTTCCAGAAGGGAAACATTGTTATAGGTTTTTACATTGAGCTTTGGATTCTAAACTAAAACACCTCAGTCTAGAACCCACAATTCTCCAGTCTAAAGACTACCTTTCTACTAGGAACCCTTTTGATAGGGTAACACTCTGTTTTAAGTTTCAACATAGAACCTTTATGGGTTCCTCCAGAGCCATAATTGAAGAACCCTTAGGAAAAAAAGTTCTTCAAGGGTTCTTTAACTGTTTATTGAAGAAATAATGCTTCTTGGTTTCCGAAAAAAGGCTGATAGTGGAACACTTTGTTGTAGGATTCAATGTTCGATACTGTAGGACCATTAGGCAACCCCCTGAATGCAATTAAATGTAATCAGTTGGTTCTTTCTGTGGTTGTCTCAGGCAAGGACGCTATCTGGACTCAGTTCCCATTCAAGACGGACTCGTACTCGGAGTGCAATGGCAAGCAGTATGTTAAGAGAACATGGTATCGCAAGTTTGTCGGCATCCAGCTCTGCAACTCACTTCGATATAAGATCTACCTGAGCGACTCTCTTAACGGTCAGTGCTCCAAAAATAGTTTACGAGATATTTATATTAGGAGAGTCCAACACTTGATTAGGTGTGCATAACTCTGCTCCTGGGGGTCTACTATGTGTCAGGGTTTAGTTCCAAATCTAATTTGATCCAGCTGGCCCATTTGATTTACTTGGAGTATCAGATTATTGTTGGATGTAAATTCTACAGGGTGATAGTTTCTCCAGGAACATGGTTGGGACTAAACTCTGCTGAAGGGTAGATCTCCAGGAGTAGGGCTATAATAGAATTTTGGAGGAACAAGGCTGAAACTGAAGCTCACTAGGAACATTGTTGTAACTAAACTTTGAAAGACGTTAGGTCTCCAATACCAGTACTGCAGAAATGTCCTTGTCAACTTCACACTTTGTAGATTGACCGAAAAGATTATATATTTTCAGATACAATGTCCAATGAAAGGAACAAAAAATGTTAATACAGTATATGCAGGAACTAAACTTTTTGTAACTAAACTTTACGAGAGCTAGGCAAACTTTAGATAACAGCTCACAATCTGTACTCAGGTAAATTCTACAACATTGGGGACCAGACAGGCCATGGAGAGGACCACTGTCAGTTTGTAGACTCCTTCCTGGATGGAAGGACCGGGACACAGCTGCCTGCAGACCAGCTTGAATCTCGACCAGGTACCAACATCTTGCAACAACATCTCAGCGAATCTGACAACTTAATACATACAGCCTTCAGACATCTCAATCAGAAATCTTAGTGCACAAGTGCAATCAAAATGTAAAAACCTTAGGCCTTCAACTTTTGGGTCAGCCCTGATCTGTTTAAAGTTATGTTTAAAGTGTGGGAAACTGCCCTGTACCAAACCAAGGGAAATTGGTGTTCTTGGATTTTGAAAAAAAATGTAGCTAGAATCATGGCATTAAAAAGGCAAAAGTCTGCATTGGAAAATCATGCTTTTATATGTGTATCTAACCATCTGAAATTCAAATTAGGAAGAACATTGCTTGTAAAGACAGTTGATCTGTCAAATCATGGGAAATTATTTTTCAAAATGTATAATAATGGTGTTTTTTTTTAATAGTCATCAAACACAGAACCAGCTAAACTGTTATGCAATACCGCCACTAATGCCAGTTCTCTGTCTAAACTTGATGGATAGCCACTGACGTTGCACTGTTTAAACATAGGAGGAAAGCAGGAGTGGGTGCAAAATTCCAGGAACAAAGGCCAACGTAAAGGCCCAAGTGAATCATTTTGCACAAGATCATGAAAGTCATAATTACTTATGCTTATGTCTGTCACAGATGAGTTGGTTGAGGCCAAAAGATGCCAAGTCTCTAAAGCGTGGCTCACCCTGTCCAACAAGAGAAATCTTGTCATCACCTGCTCACAATACATGACTCAATCTCTTGACATGATAATAAAAATTGCATCACAAACGTGCTCACACTGTACTATACTGCACAATGCAGATGCACACACTGTGCAACCATACAAAATTAAATGCCAATGATGCCACTAGGCACCTCTGTAATGTTGACAATTTTGAAAAGTAGTCAGGGCTCAGTCTGCTCAGTTTTATGCGCTGAACCTTCAAAAGAATGTCCACATAGCATGACGCTGCCACTGTTCAGTTAGTGCTGCTGCTACAGCTGTTCAGTTCATGGGGCTGCCTCTGTTCATTTGGTTCTGCTGCCACTGTTCAGTTAGTCCTGCTGCCACCGACCAGTTAGTCCTGCTGCCACTGTTCAGTTAGGCCTGCTGCCATTGTTCAGTTACTGTTGCTGCCACTGTTCAGCTAGTTCTGGTGCCACTGGTCAATTTGTGATGATGCCACTTTTCTGTTAGTTCTGCTATCAGAGACGTAGCAGCCCTGTCACTGTTCACAGTTAGTGCTGCTGCCACTCTTCAGTTAGTGTTGCTCCCTCTGTTCATTTAGTCCTGCTGCCACAGTCAGTTACTGTTGTTGTCACTGTTCAGTAAGTGCTGCTGCCGCAGTTAGTACCATGGTGTTTTTGTTATCTTTTTTTCTCTCAGTAACAGCCTAGTTTGCAGTTGGATTCACACTTGTGAAACAAGCCTACTGCATGTGAATATGTTTACTAATCAACCACACCACACTGATGAGAACAATGATTTTTAACCCACCCTGCTAACTAGGCTTCTGATGTGCACATTGGATCATGTCACTGCTCACATCACACCACGTCCAGTTCAATTTACTTTTGGAAGGAACATCCCTCTAGTGAACTCATAACATAACATTTGTTTTGTCTTTCTCAGGTTACTTCAGAGCTGTGAGGCAAGAACCAGTTCACTTCGGCCAGATTGGAGGAAATTCGCACATCACTTATGTAGCATGGTACGAGTGTGGTACACCGATCCCGGGAAAGTGGTAGAACCCCAAAATATGTCTGAAGTGAGAGAAGTAACTTTTATTGGCTGAGATGGTCACATGTTGGTTATTTTTCACCAATGACTTGGTGGTGTGTGATACCTCAACCTCCGGCACCAAAGTCCAAAACATGTATAAAGGTGTACAGTATTGAAGAGTCAGGGACTTATTAACAGGTTTGTGTTGTATATGAACGAACCATGCCTTGCTGTCTTATTTATCATTATTAAACAACAAGCTAGGGAAAAAAACAACAAAAAATAGAATAAAGAACCATACTAAAAATGACGTCAACTTCATGTAAGTCATGGATGTTTCGAAATATGACGTTGGTTTAAATATTGGGAAGCTGGCTCCCTAAAAGTATTTTGGTATTTTGTGTAATATTATTTTTATTATAATTATTGTGTAAAGTTTGCGGTGCCTTGTTTCTGAGTGAGAGGGACTGGAAGACACAATGTTCTCCATTCAGATCAAACCAGTGAGATATTTTCCACACTCATTAAATTCATGAATTCATCCATCCATCCATTTGTTCATCCATCCATCCATCCATTCATTCATTCATTCATTCCTCACCTCATTCATTCATTCATTCACTCACACCTATTACATTCATTTATCATCTTTTCTTCCTGAGCCCTGCTATAGTTGGGGGCTCCAGACTGTAAAGACCTTACACTTGCAATTTGCACAACATAAATCTATTTATATGTATATGGAGAGAGTATTTTTTCATTAAACATGTTAAACAAAAAGGGCTTTCTTCGAGTTTTTGAACTATGCAGTAACGTCTCTATCAGTGCAAAGGCCATCAAATGAGTTTGGGGCCAATGAAAGCAACAGGAACTCATGGCTCACAGTGACAAGTATGTTTTGTACAGTAAATTCTTCTACCCAGCCAAAAGTCACTTAAAGTGTATATATCTATTACAAAAATTAAGCTGTAAAAGATGAAATTGCATTGTTGATTTGGATGCAATGTTCCAGTGTATTTTATTTTATTTTTCAGTAATAAAAACCAGAACATTTTGTTTCCCCCTTTTTAATTAAAAAAAAACAAAAAAACAATTCTTTGATAATTGTTTCTTTTTTATTGCTTCTTTGAACTGCACACATTTTGAAAGCTTGCTTGAAGAATAACAGTTAAAGCCCACGCCTCTCAAGGAATTTCACCTCCTCTCCTACAACATTGGAGCCTGCCAATTAGAAACGTCAACCGAAATGCACACATTACTGCACTTTTCCAGCCCCAGAGAGAGAGAGAGACAGAGAGAGGAAGTATTGCCAAACCTAAGACAAGGATGTTCTCAGAGAAAACCACATAGCCAGGAAAAAAGAATTTTTAAAAAAAAGTTATATGAAGACTTCATAACACCTCGGTGTGACTTTATTATTAACATGGAACTGGGGTGTGCGTTGAGACTGGGATCCCACGGCACCCAACAAAAAAGTTGGGTTTTTACTCTCATGTGGGTGGTTTTTACTCTCAGGAGTGGGTGGTCTGATATGAATGGCCACTTTTATCAACATAGGAGTGCATTCATTCACTCATTCATTCATTCAGTAATGCTTCTGTTATCTTGGTTTAAATTAGCAATATGTTTATATTTTAGGTAATAGATCCAACTATGATCACTGGAAAAGATCACAGGCAGGTAAAAGCAAAAAATAATAAGGTATCGGTCAAGAATATCTGTGGGAATGGACGGATTAGAAAAAAAACACTGCAACATGGAAATTTACTTGTTGGACATCTGTTGTATAACACAAGAAAGAAAGCAAGCAGGAAAAAAATCCAACAAATACACCAAGACACAAACACTGATGATGTATTTTGTAGCTGCTAGGGTACATCTTTATACACTGTGGGATTATGGGGTTAAAAGCGTGCACTGGAATTTTTACACCATGTTTTCAAACAAAATGAAAAATAGTGCATTATATAGCAAATAGGGGCACAGTTTAGATGTCCGATTTGAACAATACAGGACTTCTATGCATATATCACACGGGGTTCCTGATGGATTTTGAATCACTTAATTAATCACTTTTGAAAAGCGAATTAACTTGGTAACTGATTTATTATGACAGCACAGAGACATTTCTCACATGAATAGACATCTATTTAATATGAATATCTTCAACTAATTGTTGGTCTGTCTGTCATAGACACACACACACATACACACACACTTGCTTGTTTTGGCGCCCAGTGACCATGAGCCCTTGAATAATTTATTATAAAATCAGAAGTGATGAAAGCTGCCTGTGTTTACTGAATGGAAAACCAGCTGGGGTGTGTGTCTGACTTGGTCTGTGTTGTGTGGTTTGTTTCTCTTAGTAATGAGTTTTTGCATGTGATGTAGAGTCCACAAAACTTGTAGACGTAATTTACCAGACCATTTGACCAATATTTATAGTTCTGTCTTCTGTCTGTTGCCCTCGCAAATATGGACTTGAAGCATAAATGCAGTTTTAGACAGTGATTTCAGCAGTCTTTTAAGAATATTATTTGTCACATTGTACAAGATCCCTATAAAATCCTGGTCAAATTACAGATCGTATTATGCGTTCTAGGACCACCGATCTCAAGTCACGTCCAGAGAATTATTTACTATGTCATTTAGTAGAAACTTTCCCCCCCTCTTGCATTTTCTAATGTAGCAAGTACTAAAAAGGTAAATCCTTACAGTTTGCGACTGTGTAATCTATGCAAGAGCGGATGTTGCCATCATTCTTTCCTACAAAACAACTTCAGTTTATTCAGAAAAGAAACGTCTGCCTGGGTTTGAGTTTCAAAGCTTTCATTACATCTTGCACAACACAAAAGGGCCAGACTGATGAAATGGCAGGTGGCTGGTGGCTGGGTTTGAGTTAGAGAAAGCACCTTGGCAGAAATGTCCCAGTTTTTCAACTGCGGCGATAATTTTCTGTAATAGTTACAAACGACCACCCTATCTTCACCTCCAAAACTCACAACCCTAAATGGTTAATAAGGCAGTCAAATGAGAGGACTACAACACTCATGCTAATTTATTTTATTAAACCAGATGCGACATGTGCCCTACTTCTACGTGTCACAGTGTCGTACTCTGCTGATCAGTGTAGCTTTTTAAACTAGCTGAAAGTGGGAAGTAGCAGCAGAGTGAACACAAATCACAATTTTATTCGATTTTGCTGCTTTCCCGAAGGATCATGATGTTACAAAATATGCTACAAAATCCACACTTTGTTCATAACTCACAACTTATGTAAAACCAAAAGTATTGAGAAAGCTTCATTCTGCAATTCCTACATGTTTTTCTAGCACTAGTACCGTTTACGTGTTGTTTTTGTTGCCAGGGAGACTGTCAATTATTATCTGATCTGATACACCAATGCAGTTCCCATAGCTTTTCATTAAAGTTCTAATCTACCACTGGTAAATGCTTAAGTAATGACAGATATTTCGAATCGAAAAGAGTTTTTTAACATTTGAAACTGCGTTGCCAGCGGCTTTCAAATCCAGATGTTTGAAGCTCTTGCTTTATGGCCGACGAAACCATTTCCCTCCTACTAGTTTGGGGCACTTGTGATGTCCAAAATAATAAACTAGCTAGCATTATACCTGTGAAATCATGCTAATCATTTCTCAGTAGCTTTGATATATTTTATTTGTTAATATTTCCATTTTTGGATGATGTAACCTAGCGATGAGATATCTCCAGTGTTCCCTTCCTTGGGCTATCCCATTCTCCTAAGGATTTATGATGGGGGATTCCTTTGGAATGTTCCGGCTTCTCAATTCAACCTAAAGCAGCCAAAGAAACATGACAACAAGACTGAAAAACCTTAACAAACTTTAGATTTCCAAAACAGAGCCTCTCTGGGATGTAATCAAAAACACTGTTTCTCTATTCAGCAACACACACACACACACACACACACTTTTCTATTTTGGACAGAACATTTTTCCAGAAAACAGGCCAAAGCATGTGGTCCAATAAGTCATTAATCATGAAGAAAGGAGGCATAAAAAATTGCAGAATCAATAAGGACGAGAATGAGGGAGGAGACTGTCATGAAGTTTTTGCATTAGCATTTGTTGATTCTCTCCCCAAGAGGGAAAACTCTTTCAAGATGAAGGAAGAAAGTGAGACCTGCTTGTCTTGTATCTGTTAATAAAAATGCCAAAGTAAATCTAATGTTAATCGCATAGATTAGAGCCCTGTTCTGTGGCTGAAAAACTAAACTACCCCAAATTAACTCACAGAGACAAATATTTAGTAATGAGAAATGACTTGATCCAGTGACCCCAGGGTGGTCAGGAACTGAACACAAGCCAAAGAGGGATTAAATAATGAACACTTGGCAAGCATCAAGATCCCTGAATACCACTGAGCTTCTTGCAAACACAATTATAAGAGGAACATTGCCCTTCAAACCAGCAGAACCCAAAACTAGCCATTAAAAAAAGATAAAGAGCCGAAGTTAAAAGAGACTTTAAAAAAAAAACAAAAAGCAAGTACTGGCCAAATAGTTCCTTCACTAATTTTTCATCTGGTGTTTAAACCAAACCACTTTCCAGAAGCAGGACTCAGGGGGGGGGTCAAACAAATAGAAGACTTTTACAGAGATGGGACCAAAAGTTCAATAAGCAGATCTCCTGAACAGACTCTCTGATAATCCTTCAAATCAACAACAAAAAAAATCTATCACCTGAATTAGAGTGGCAATTACCTTTATGTGCTGGTGTTAGATTTTTTTTTCTGGCTCTGTTAGATGTTAATATATATATATATATAGATGTTAATATATATATATATATCAAGAATGTCCATTGGTTCAACAATCTGGTTTGCTTTTGACAGACGTGAACAGGACATCTTCTATCTGGGTTTAATAACATGAGGTTTAACATTCTTGTCATTTAAGATAAACATGTAAATGAAAGAAAACAAAGACAGAGTGAGTTCTTGTTGAAAGTCCATATTCTTGGGAAGCAATTTCAGAGACGCTTCCTGGCTCTGGGCTGCTCTGCTTTTGTTTAGCCGCTGTTACAATATACAAAAATACAAATATTGTCGTCTATTTGGATGTCTGCAGTCTGGAATTACTCAGAGGAGGTTTTGTGTAACGCTACTCAAATAACCATCATATGTGTCTGGAAGCTTGATAAAACAAAGGAATGAAAATTCACCCTAAAAACTGAGTGTCTTGGTAGCACAGCACAAGAAAGAATGGCAGAAATTACATCACATGACAATGACAAAGTGCAGGGAATGTCACAAGGGCAAAAGAAAGACAAAGAGTGAGAGACAGGAACAGAGTTCACTCTCTGTAAGAATTTTCCTTTATAGGAGTACTTTCCATTCTCTTAATCACCACAGTGACCCCTCTGTTTAATCTCTACTGAGCTACAACACAAATTTTTTCAAGCTCTAACGTTGCCTTCAGGATTAGATAGTCTCCCTGCCCTCTGGACTCAAATGCCGGATGGATTTATGACTCTAAATTGCCCCTAGATGTGAATGTGAGCAGGTGACAATGTGTGTGTGTGCAAGGTGACCTGTAACTGGTGTACCATCCGAGGTGTATTTAAGTTGTTCCCAGTGTTCCTGTGATAGTCTCCCTGACCAGGATAAAGCAGTTATGAAAGAATGAATTATTGTGTTTTGTGTAAACCAGTACAGTTCTCTTTCTTACTGTATCTTTACCTAAAAAATGCTGTACCACTGTTTGCAAGCTCTTATAGCTAAATGATGTGCACTGACAATCTTGATTTATATGACAACAAAAGGGATCATCCAAGCCAAACCAGTCAAAGATTGTGTCATAGTTCTCCAATTTCTACCTTCTCCATTCATTACATTTACAGTAGAGGACATTAGTAAATCTAACTCTCTTTTCAAAAGACAACACTTAATCAAGACTGGAGTAGGCTTGTACATCAGGGGAGCACACCAATGGCTTGATCATTAAAACAGCCAGAAGCCAGGGCAAGTAAATCCTCTGGCTTAGTCCCACCTGATGGGATCTTAAGACCTGCCATCAAAATGCCAGGCTTGCTGGTGTAATCTCAACTCATTGCAAGAGCTTGGATATTTATATTTGAAATTATAACCTGCCGTATGAACAAGCAGAGGGAATGTTGTTGCTGTAGTATTTTGGTGAGCCACAGTTAAGGTTTCAGAGAGACTAGATGGCAAGTAGAATGCTGCCTTCTACTACAACAGGCACTATGAATATCTTGTGATGCTATTTGGCTCAGCCGATACCCCATCAATGTTCCAGTCCTTCTTTAATGAGGTCTTCCGTGACTGGCCCTGGAGGACCAGAGACACTGACTGGAGTGGGCTTGCCATCCCTTCACAATAGTCACAGATCACTGAAAAGTAGAGTAGATCCAGATAGCTCAGTGTTTTCTCTTTGCCAAGCCACATGAGCCATAATTTTAATCCACTCCAGGATATAAAACAACAAGGCTGATGCAGACCTCTGTGATTGAGTAAGCATTCGAGACCAAATACAAGACTTCTACCCAACTGAATGCTCACTCAAATTCTCTGGTACATTGATCAAGAAATCACTGCAGCTGGTGACCCTGTACTATCTGTATCAGACTCCTCAGCAATGTTCCAGACAGCTGCTAGGCACCATGGTATCACCCAAGAGTTGTTAATGTCAATGTTGTAATGGCCCACTATTCACACTGATGTATATACGATATGTACAGTCATGTATTGTTTTTGTTCAAGCCATGACTCCTCACCAGCTACCTACCATTATGTTATAACCGCTGCCATATCCCAAGACCCTGGTCTCTCTTGTCAGTCAATGATTCCAGAATCTGAAGGTAACACCACAATGCTGGTGGCCTATTGGTTCTTTACAGTATCTTTTCTTGAACCCTTCCCAGGTCTTCCTACTATGTACCAAATTGAGGATAAACAATGTTCAAAATATGTTCAAGCATGTCTTCATGGTGTTATTGGATCTGACCAAAGTACACAGTTCACCTCACTACTGTGGAGGTTGTTTATGGAAGTCTCACCTCTTATGGGCAGGGGTGCCTTCCCCAATGGATCAAAATATGCCCAAACCTCTTTAGTCCTCTCTTCCACCAGACTATAGCCCTTCTCAGTAACCAGTAAGCTCCTCAGTAACCAGCCTTACTTGTTTCCATGGATTACCTTTACAGATGAAGTTCTGGGCATAGACAAGTAGCTCATATGCAATGAGGAGATATTTGCCTCAGCCCACATACATGTGGAGTCATCAGAGGACCAACAGGTCATTACTACTACAGGGAGACACCATAACACAAAGAGTGTGGCTGCCGACTCATAACATCTACCTGAGCCTCCGGTTGAAAAAAAATTCCAAAACTTACTAACCAAAAGGGGGCTTGTTCCTGTGAAACTCTGCAATTCAAGAGGTATGTATTAGAATCACAATTAGAAAAACTGCAGCCATTGCTTCTATACTTATTTGCACATAAGTGCTTGCATGTTATCAAGAACAAAGAAAAAGAAAAGAAAAGAACAAAAAATGTGAACAGCTTACATAACAGTGAAGGGCCTTGCAGCTTGATAGACTTGATTAACTGTGATAAAGGGCTAATGCATGCATCTCCAAAATTAGGTATAATATCACATCATTTACTAAAATGACCCTGAGTTATTTTGAGTAATCAGATATGGAGATATTACATAGATGAATTAGGTCTGGAAGCAGGTTTTGGTCAGAAAAGTATTCCTAATAAAAATTTGCTTGCCTTTGTGCAGTTCTAACTACAGATTTATATAAAAGACCAAACTACTAGCACACACAGCTGTGTCCACTGAAGCACTGTCCAATGGAACAATGGGGAACCAGTGATGCATAGGATCTCCCAAACCTTGAACTTTGAACAAGAAAACTAGTAAAAACCTGATACATGCTTCAAAAAGAAGCAGGTCCCAGATGCTAAAAGGACTTTGGCAGCATGTGTAGACCCAACACTCTCTCACATACTCTACAATGTAGTATCTAATGTCAGGAAACTCGGAATCATAGCTACAGATGGCATGAAGATATATTTGCGTAACCAGGTCCACGGGGTCCCTTTATGAGTCCAGCAGCAACAATGTGTCAAATGATGCAGGAGCTGATATAATAATATTTCTGGCCAATTCAATGCAGGACTCCCAAGCAGAAACTGGAACTAGCTGAGCTGTACTCTACTGGGCACTAATCATAGGAAAAAATTATAAAAACCCTTGACTATGCATACATAGAAACAGTTCCCAAACACTGCAAACAGGTCTTCAGAATTTCTCTGGTCATTTGAGATGACAGTGATTGGTTCCCTCAAAAGAGGACTGTCAAATGATGAAAGTGTCTTAGGTCTTTGGGTGTTTGATATAGCAGACCTAAAGTGAACGCAGTGCTTGGACCCGAAACCAATCACCAATCACCAATCAAATGCTGTTCTGCAAGACTAAAAACTAAAACCACAAAATAACTTTTAAAATGTTTTAAAAATCCGTCCACTTTAATTATGCTAAAATTCATAATGTGTCTATAGATAAATAATAAATAGATATTTAAAAATTGCAATATCACAGTTACAGGGGGTGGTTAGTATAACATGAAAAGAAACATAATTCAAGGGAATTTTTAAAATAGATTTTTTTTAAATTCAGGTCCTTGGTGAAGAGATTGGTCTTTAGTCTTCCTTGTTACTTAGTGACAAAAAAAAAAATGGGGGAAGTATACCCAATGTAGTAAATAAAAAAATTAATTATGCCGAAAATGGCTTTTTAATGTGGATGGAAAGTCAAAGGGATAAGAAAATATGTTTCTTCACTCATGTTAGTGTGGACTAGTACTGAAAACAGAGGGAGAGGGAAGGGTGAATACAGCAAAGTACACACCAAATGGAGGAACTCCAGCTTTATAATTTATGTTCAGTTGGTTTCCTGGCAAATGACTGAGAAATGACTGGGTTAGCAATCAAGAAGATCACATGCGTAACGTGCAGTGAGTGACAGGACATAAATGCAAGAACTCAGTGCTGCTTTTATTTGAAGCAATCCAGGAATCATTTTCATTGTCTTTAGCAGGGGTCAAGCAACAGGCAGACAGAGTGGGTACAGGCTACTCCATGGTCATAATCCAAAACAGAGGAAGCAGAATATAGAAAAAACTAGACACGGCAAAACTGACAAGATACAAATGCACAATAAGACTTTGTAATTATAACCTGAAATGCCAAGATATAGTAAGTGGACAAACATGGGCTAACACAGAACAGGTGAACACAGTCAGGTAACAAACCAATGACAGGATGGGGATGCGGTGACAGGATCAAAAACAGAAACGAAAGCACATTGCTCATTGCAAAGCTCATTGCAAATGCATGAACATGCATTGAGATAGTGAATTCATGACAATATAAACATCAATACATTTGCAAGTACGATAATAAAGTTAATGTTAGGGTTAATAGGAACTGTTCCTACTCTCTAGACATTTCACCATGTATCAAGTCCGGTTGCTTTAACAACGTTGAGGCATTTTGCACAGATTTTTTTGTGAGATCCAAAAAATCTGACACAGGACGTATGGGTTTTTTTTCCCCCCTTCCTTACCATCCTATCATTTTTTCTCAGACGTAAAGAAGGAATGCCATGAAAATGTTGCAACCTGGCTAACATGCCAGGATGACTGTTCGTCCAAGCCAAGGATAAATCAACAGGGAGTGCAGACCTGACTCCAGCTTCATTCCAGGAGAGATGGATCTGGACCTTTCAATTAAATATTCCACATCTGGAGAACAGGTTGCACACACACACTCACACAAGACACAGCAGCAGCAGGGTCTCATAACCTGCTCTGAGTTCGCAGAACTTTATATAAGCATAATTAAGAATAATGAACAGCTACACTAGAGAACCTGTTCTAGGATTGTTGGACCTGCACAATTTCACACCATGATGACATATGTGAAAGAGTGTGTGTGTGTGTGTGTGTGTGTGTGTTAGGTTTGCCCTGATGATATAATAGGTGGTGGCTCATCCATCACGGCAGGTGACACAGAACCCCATCGTATATTATATCAGGCATTCAACAAATGTTAATCTTCATTAAGTTCTCATTCCCAACTCGTGCGTTCCACAATTCCATTGCAATACTAATGACCTCATTTGAGTGACCAAAGATATTGCCAGGGTTGTGGTTTCCACGGCATATTGGGCTAGTTTACAAATACACCAAGATCTTGTTTTATAGCGAATATTCTGAATTAAATCTAATACATTTGTGCAAACAAAGGCAAAGTGTAAGCGCAGACAGAAGCATTCTTTCTATTGTAAGATATATAGCAACGATTGGGAGAGATTGAAAAAATCTTGTCTTGTGTCTTTTCTAATGTTGAATTCCTTGGGCTAGTTTCAGGTCTTTTGTGGGGTTTTTTTGGGGGTTTTTTTTTTAAAGATGTACTTGGGCTGGATGACTGTATGTTGTCAACTCCGAACTGCCTATTACAGGGTTACTCAAAAAACAATTCGTGTCGTCATGCCGCATTAAAATCTATGGTCACGAGCAGCTGCTTCTTTTCTCCTTAATCCCTTCGACGTCATCATGAAACATGACAAAATCTGTTTCTTATTGGCAGCACACTGGTTTTGAGTGATTAAGGAAAAAAAAAAAAAAAACGAGAATGTGTAATATACGGTTCATTTAGTAGCCACTCATATCCAAAGCCAATGTTACAGAACATATTCAGGTAGACTCGCAGTGGTGTGAGGGTATGATATGGTCTCATGAGTCATGTTTCTGCTATTTTCAACAGCTGTATTGTTTTTTTTTTTCCCCCCATATGATGGGTTCAGTCCAGATTCCAGCCAAATGGCTGCATATTGCTGCTAGCAATTATATAAAACATGTTTGACAGCATTTAATCATCATCAGTGATGCACATTGTCTGATTAGAGTTTTTATTATTTTGTAAGAATATTTTCTGTAACGCGTGCCTGTATCACGACATATATTCAAACGGAGCACTTTTTCAACCGATATCTCTTACAGATGATGAAGCGCGCTTTGTGGTATTAGTATATTTACCACACGACTAAATGTTTTTCTCCACGGCGTTCGGTTTACGACACAAAATGTCACGAACCGAGAAAGCAATTGAGATTAATGACAGAAACACGGCCTGGTAAAGCGGCTGCAGCGCAGAGCACACCCTCTTCCTCGGGCTTACATAGCACTCAAGGAAACCTCAAACCCTTGGGACACTCCAGAGGGTCACGTGATTGTGGCGAGCACTCGCGTGCTAATTGGACAAGGAATGACGAGCCAAGTCCGGCGTGATGGGAAAGAACTCGCGCACAATAATGACTGCAGAATAATATCCGTTCTTCATGATAACACCCAGGGAGAGGAGAGAGGACTTGGGCTTGTGGGTAATACTGATAGGCGTTCTATTTCTGAGGCCAAACAGGAAAAACCGAAAATTCAGCTGAGCACCAAAACACATGCTCCATCCATCGATGGGGAAAACGTTTTCGCAGAATTTAAGAGCTGCCACCCCGAAGTTGATTCTTTTCCTATAAAAGTGTGTCACGAAATATTTTATTCCTCTTTTGCCACAGCGATTTGCAATTTGCCAACAATTACATCTTTTTTATTTTTTTATTAAAGAATGATGACACTTCATACTTTTTTTATCCGTGTATTGTTGTAGAAGCTGGTTCTCTGTTCTCACTTACGTTATGGCAGCTATAAACATTCATTCTCTCACCAGCCTCTCTTTTTTCTCTTTCTTGAAGTTAACGGCCACTTGCGCAGTAGTATGTCCTTTTTTTTTCCCCACTCGTCGGCCAAAATATAAAGTGAGCGCTGAGCTTATACTCCAAGAACAAATATGACTAAACTGGCTCGGCGTTAATGGATTCTGTAATAGGTACAAGATTCAAACCGCACCAAATAGGCAGATGTGATTAAGTCCGTTCATATTAACCCGAGCAGCTGTGAGCTGATTTATAACCGATTTATGTCTAGGCATTCTTTCACCCAGCTGTTTGTGTAATGGAGTTTGCACAGAACTTGAGCCCTGATGAGCTGACATGGCTTAGGAGAGAGATGAAAATAGTGATGGTTCAAGATGGAAGCAATTATAATCAGTTAGGAATTCAGCCGCGTTGCCTGGGCGGCCCGGCTGGCAGGCTGCGACGGGCCGAGGCCTCGTCTCGGCTTTACCAGCACAGACCACACGGAGCATCAAGTTCATGGAGGAGAACGCCGATTCCTGAGGAACACCCTGAGATCCCACTAGGAAAAGTGCTTCACGCCTCCAAATCCGCTCCTGGTCCGGAGTGCTGTTCATCATTTAACGGATTCTGATTGGTCAGAAGGTGTTGATTAAATTTCTATAACAGCAGCTCTGACAGTAGTGCAGCTGCAAATCATTTTTTAACATTTATATTATTAATAACACACAGCAATTAATTAACATATTAAATTATGCTAGTTAATGGGAAAATTAATGTAAAGCATTATCAGTTTTTGTTTTTTTTTGTTGACGAGGACAATATTTATAATGTTTTTAAAAGACTAGCTTAGAGAAAATTAGCATTGGTTGCATTTCAAATCAAGCAGGCTGTAAGGAAATCAGCATAAAAAATAAAAAAAATCAGTCCTGGACATGACTGAGCCCTTTGTGTAAATCTAAACAGAACACTTTCCAGTCCCTTTTTTTCCCCCCTTAGTGAGCCTTACTTATTTCAGTCTTGGGCCCAATGGACACAGCATCACACTGCAAAAGAAAGAACTGTCGAGACGTCATGGTTAGAAAGTTAAAAAGAAGAGATGTCGGGATGAAACCTGAGAGCTTTTCTTACGTTCCCGAATGGTGGTTTAAGTGGAGATGACTAGGGGATGAGCTAATGGTGGTGGTTTGGGGCTTTCGATTAAATTGGCACGGCCGTTTTCCCCCAAAAAAGACTCCGTATACCTCAGAAAGCCATCACACACACGCGTGATGAGTATCCCAGCAGGAGTTCTGGCGTTCTTAAAGATGACAAATATGTTTTGTGCGTGGAGATGAATGGCGTGTTGACAGGCCACGATCCTGGAAGCGTGCCGCGCTGTTGTTAGAAAAACAGCAGACCTTCCAGATCCTCTCACGGGCTCTCGTAAAAAAAAAAAAATTTTTTAAAGGTTTTCAGGTAACAGGTGCAAAAATCTGAAAGTGCTGAAAGTCAGAGAAGATGACAATGATGTCTGGGAACGTATAAATCAACTGGTCTACCAAAGCCACACTCTACTGGTGAATATTAGCAGTACAAGATAATACATCATTTACAGCTGCGCTGGCAATACACATGGCACGCGCTGAAGCTAATTCTTTTTGGGCAAGCTGAACCGTTTTTCATATTTGGGGACTAAATGTGGCCAGAGATCCTGAAAACTGTCTTCTTTTTTTACTGCAGGAACAGGCTTCTGAGATATGTTCATGCCAATGTCAGTGGAGAGGTAGATGGACTAGAGGGCTTTGTGGAAATCTCCTCCGTTTATGAGCACATTAATCCCTTGGCCTCGGAGTCCATTGAAAACTCGCATTAATGGACTTACAAAACTAGAATCGTAATTCCATCTCACCTTATGCTCATGACAGGTGCAATTTTCCTGGACTTAATCAAACTCCTATCCAAACCATTTTTTCAGGTCCAAGTCTCGTAAGCAAAAAAAATAAATAAATAAAAAATGGAAGCCATTTTTCCTGAGCTAATCTTGGAATCTTGTCTGGAGAGGGACGCCAAGAAACTAAACGCCATCACATGTTAGAATATTTCGGCTTCGACTCCTTCATCTAAACGCGACGAATGGCCATTAAGACGTCAGCCGTCAGAACCAGATGAACAGAAATGTGAGGTTTAGCAGCTCTACCTATAAAGATCACCAAACAACTGAATAAAATGTGTTGAGCTGAGGTAAAAAAATAAAAATAAAAATAATAATAATAATAATAATAATAATAATAATAATAATAATAATAATAATTTAAAAAGCATCCTGCGTAATTGATTCTCCAGTGCAGGAAATTGGATTTCTGATCTGTGCTAAATTGTACCGCAGCTGCGGTCATGGTATTCTGTCGAATGTTATGTTGTTTGTAATTATTTAAAGATCAAGAGGGAATAAATGGTATGTGTGCACTAAAGTAAGTAAGTTAAAGCGCTAGCCGACAACAGGTTACTACGGTGAAGGCAAGATGACTAAAAGTACCACAGCAAATCAAAAACACGTCAACATGAACTCGAAACAGAAAAGCAGGGAGGCTAGGTCCTTATTGAACCTCACATTGCTGCGACGTTGCTGATTGGCTCCAGCGTGCGTCAGCATGATGTTATTGTAGCTATGATGTCGACTGTACAAGGCATTAATATGAGTTAAGAATAAGTAATGACTAATAAATAATTTTAAAATGACTTTTGGTGCATTTTCTGATCTGTTGCTGAGCTTTTCGGCTTCTTGATGCGTTTTGCACGTTACGAGTTACCATAAGTCACAGGTTTTGGTTTGTGAGAAATACCAGGCGTCAATGCCAAATAAAACTCTTGCGACACTCATAAAAAGTTAGCTACAAGACCACATGGAGTAAATCTGTCCCAAAAACACAAATTGTACAAGACGAATCGTACTCTTTCTAACTGCAGTAACACCTGGTTGCTGTGAACTGGTGTTCTGTGTTGGAATCCAGTTAAGGGAGGAAGGCCATGCTAGCACCAGAGTGTCATTAATCTTCATTATTTTCACCGTTCCGTGTAATATATCCCTGATAAAGTGGACAGTGGACCCATGAATGGATATTGCAAGCAATAACTAATGATCAGAGTGAAAACACTGTAGTTAGCGTCCATGAGGGCAGACAACAGTGTTGAAGCATATCCAAAAAAAAAAAAAACAAGAAAAGGGACATGGTGAAGGTCTGATCTCCCCCTGGCTTCATGTCATGCGGTTATATTCTTCCCAGCTGCCTGCAATTACTCTGCAGAATATAGTGTGTGAAAGATACTAACAGATTTCCAGAATCATCTCAAACGTCCCTGCCGGGCCTTCAATATCTTTAGAATGACTAGAAATCCAGATGCTGTGTTTTCTCCGAAAAACGCTCCTCTTGAACACATATACACTTTCAATCAAAATTATTCAACCTCCATTGCAAATCAGGTCTATTTTCAAATTTACAGACTTTCAGCTGTTTGCAATGAACAAATCAAACAAAAGTACTTTAAATAGTTCAACACAACGAATGCTTCAAGTGGTTTCCCCAAATTCAACTGAACTTTTAGATGAACGTCATACTCTAAGATTTTAATCGGATATTTCTCGCACTGTCAGAAGTTTGTCGTTGACCATCTTTGGTCACTTTGGCACTAAACCGGACGCCGATCTCAACACGTGACCATATATTTATTTTACGATGTCTGGGGTGAAAATATTACAGTTTAAACCAGTCTTCTGCAACACACTGGAGAGCTTCTTAAGATGAGCAGTGCGTTTGGTGGAAGGAAAGCGATTTACATTTACAGCATTTGGCAGTTGCAACAAAAACAGTTCAAGCTGAGGGTTGTTGTTTTTTTTTTTCTTTAAATTGTTGCTAATTTGTGCTTAGTAAAGTGTTCCAAAGAGTGTCACATTTGAACCCCAAACTCTCAGTACAGACAGTAATGCTTCAATGGAGAGCTATGTTTGTGAAATCTTGATCCAGGAGATACAGCCAGTTAAAGCAATGTTGTTTGTGATGTTTAATGGAGGTCTAAAAGTGAATATCTGTTAACATTTTGACAGCGTTGAGCATAGCATTATTTTGTCACTACAAAAAAAACCCCACGTGAATGCTAAACATTGAGAATTAAGGACGTCCAGATTAGCCAGAGGAAGTGATGACATGGCCCGTCTGCGTCCATTGCGTTGTTCTTGCTTGACGCTCACTTGAGGGCTTGGTGATCTCATCGGACAGCGAGTTGCGGCAAATCAGACAGTGTGGACAGCGTAGCTGGTTCCCAAACATGATAAAATGGTGCACACGTCACGAGCATCATTGTCTGAGGCAACACGGCTCATACAATTGTGAATGCGAGCTTTTGAAATAACAGACAAGGACACGCAAACAGGGAACCTTGTAAAAGTAGTAGAATTATTAATTACAGAAAGCTGTTCCACATGTTGGCCTTTTCACAGAGGAGCTTGGAATGGTTATGCTGCACCGCGTGGCGGTAATACTCCATCATGACTACTGACGGGAGAAACTTCAAAAGCAAATTACTACAGTATAACGAGAGTAACATCAGCTGTGGACATATTCACTATGTTATATTAAGGGTGATGGAACAATACTCTCCATCACTCACGTTATCACATCATAGCGCTGTTGAATTCTCAAATCTGATTGGTCAGAAGGTGTTGATTCATTTACTATGGCAGCAGCCCTGACAGTAAAGCAGCTGCAAATCACAGGTTTACATTAATGTGCTCGCTGTAGTGTCATGACAAGCTACGCGTTTTTGTCTTATTTATAGCTTTAAGGGAGTAAAATGAGAGACTGGTGTGTGAACAGCTGTTTATAGCTGCTATAATGTAAGTGATAGCGGGAGGTTGTTTGGCAGACATTCCACAACATTTCATTGAACTCTAAATGGATAAAAACTGTGTCCAGAATCAGACTCAAAATGCCAGGCACGGTCAAACACAAGACAAGGGCAAACACAAAGAATCTATCCACAAAACACGGCACAGAACGCACAAGATCGGCTGGCAAACTGTAAGGCTTCGCGTTTAAAAAAAAAGTTTTTTATAGCAGATCAACAGGAAATAGGAAATACAACGGAAGAAGTGAGATAATATTCAGGGGAGGTCGCCCTCTAGAGGTCTGGAGGGGAAAAGTCCGGGCTATATGTCACAAAACGATTGATTGTACCTTCTTTCAGCCAAAAAAAAAAAAACATCTCTGTATGTGTGTGTGTGTGTGTGTGTGTGTGTGTGTGTGTGTGTGTGTGAACACACACCAAATGGCAGACGAATCTCAGTTCCCACATGCGGACCTCACATATTCGTGTTTTGGGTTTTTTTTTCCACCACATGGCCCCACTTCAGGTATGCCTCATCTGATCTCTTCATCAGTCATCTTTCAAAACAACATGATTTTAGGACTGGGAAATAGACTTGTCTGCAGCTTGTTCCGACATGTAAGAGTTGATTGAAAACAGCGCTTTCCGACCCAATAATTTATTTATATATTCACTATTTTAAAGTGTCAAGCGCCGACTTTATTTTGACATTGAAATTTGTTCACATGCAAGAAGCTGTTCACAATATAACCATAGCCCGGAGACGCCACAAAGCTGGGCTTTATGGTAAGCAAGATGAAATATTGTTCGGAGTTCAGCCAAAAGGCGTGTGGAAAATGGCTGGTCTGATGAGAACCAAAAAAAATGAACTGTTTGGCCTGTTTAGAAATCCAACACTGCTCCCCACAGTGAAACATGGTGGAGGTAGTATCGTGTTGAGCGTTACACTTGGCCTCTTGGTTGCGCCTCTGACTTTACGCTGTAACTCGGGTAACTCAGACTTGGTACATGGAACTCCTTGCCTTTTCTTTAAATAATGGATTTAATGTTGTTTAAAGTTTGGACTTTTTTTTTTTAATAACCAAACCATTTCCAGAACTTGGTCCTGGACTATGTTTTGATAGCTCCTTGGTCTTCATGATGCTGTTTCTTTAGGTATGTTCTCTCAGAAACTCTTCCAGAACAGGTGTATTTATTTAGAGATTTTGTGACACTTTTATTGCACACAGGTTGACTAATTATTCGACTAATGATGTCACTAATATGGGGGTTTCATAGGACTTTTGTCAAATATTTTTCATGATTTCCCTGGGAAGTCCATCTCAGTTCCAGGTTGTAACACTACAAACTGTGGAAAAGTTCGAAGAGGTGAATACTTATGCAAGGCTTCGTATATATATCACGAATGCCATGCAAGGACCTACGTGGACAAGGACTCAAACAGCTACAAATGCATCAAGAAATAACATGGACACGAGAAACAAATGCTTAAACCAGTAGCACAGTGATGAGATGGAGTCCAAAATCACAACGTAGCCTCAGACACACACACACACACGTCCAAAAAAAGATACAAAGGGTACAGCGGAGGCAGCCAGACATCTCATCCATCCGGTGATTTAATGGAACGTCTTATTTCCTGACAAGCAGTTAAAGCTTTTCAGATGTACCAAGCGGGCAAAGAGAAAGAGAATTGTTTGACTTGCCAACTCTCAAGAATCTCTTTCCCTTTCACCATGGATGAATAGATCCCTTTATTTATGACCTCCTTAATTACCAAGTGAGCATCACTCGTGCTCACTCCCTAGCCAAGACCAGCATGCTCTCCCGAATTCGTCTCTCGTCTTCAGATTTGTTCAGCTTCGCTCCCTCAGGACGTTAGCATGTGTGAACACTGAAGCACCTGTATCCAGAGTGGATTGGGACCAAATCCTGCTAGGCCAAAGCAGTGCTGGATTCCTCTAGAAACTCGGAGCCCGACCAGACCAGACCTGATCAATGAATCATTCGTCATCACTCATCCAACGTTCTCAGCCCAAACTCCACTCCATCTCTTCTCAATTTCATGGATGTCCCCAAAGGACACTCTATAGCTTTCATTGTTGTTAAGTCCCAGAGATGACGGATCTCCCCCTTGCTAATATCATCATGAATCCTTCAGTAGCGCAGGAATGTAAATATATTTCGAATGTCATGATTTATCAGTCGTGCCAAATCTAAGAGGAAACGTACTGAAGTTTAACTAAGCAGACTCGCTGTAATATTTTATGTGCAGTATGCTTTTTGTGTGTTATCTGGATCCAGATTCACATAAGTGCTCCTGTATTGAGTTCAGTTAAATGCTTAGAAAAGTTGCCTTACAACCTATTTTCAACCTATCCCTATCCTAGGGATACTTCAGGTTTAAAAACTCTGGGTTCTCTTTTATCCAATTGATTTGCCTCACACCTCCAGGGGTTGGGGGTTCAATTCCGGCCTCCGCCCTATGTGCACGGAGCTTGCATGTTCTTCCCGTGCTTTGGGGGTTTCCTTCGGGTACTCCTGCTTCCTCCGCCAGTCCAAAGACATGCGCTGTAGACTGATTGGCATGTCTAAATTGTCCCTAGTGTGTGAATGGGTGGGTGAATGTGTGTGCGATTGTGCCCTGCGATGGGTTGGCACCCTGTCCAGGGTGTCCCCCGACTTGTGCCCCAAGTTCCCTGGGATAGACCCCAAGCTCCCCGCGACCCTGCGTAGGATGAGCGGTATAGAAAATGGACTTTTCCAGGGGGGTTTTTTGGCCAGTGACCCCATTTTAAGGGCTCACAAAGCTTGTGTAACTGCAGGCGCACTGCACTCATAGCATCTCAGCGTATCAAAGTCAGGAATCATGTAGTCGAAAGCACACCCTGTTGAAATTACTGATTCAAATTTCCCAGTCAATACTCATGGGACACCTCCGAATACGCTAGCGGTGCTTTCAGAAATGTAAACAATCGTTCTAATGGATGTAAAAAAGTATCCGTATTACCTCGAGCTCACTTCAAAGATCATTTGTGTTTTCTGCACGAGCAGATTTTCGGATCGCACTGATTCAACACGTAAGCCGAACGTACGCGGTGATATTCCTTTAATCACAGGTCTATCGTTAGAGGATCTTCGTCTTGTAGTCTGACCTGGAGAGCACAGGTTATCACGCAGTCTGTTATAGAACTCGGCCAAGATGTCGTACAGTGTAACAACTAATAATCGTAAAACATTGCTGAAATCAATCGCGTAGTCTAAATCTTGACTTCTGCGGCAAAAACGAACTAATTTTAAGAAAAAAAAAAACTACTTTTGGTTCATTTGGCTAATGCTCTTATATAAAGCAAATTATAAGGCGAGGCAGAATTCAACCCAAATGTATCACCGAGCAATTGACAATTGATAGCCTTGAATTTTGAGATCTGAACTCACAACCTTAATACAGCTTTTTCCACAGAGTTTGTAGGACAAAACAGATGTGCTATTTTAACCTCCGGCTGGGTTAAACGCCCATCCTCCCATTTTTACAAGCGAGTGTTATGGCGAGTGAAATTCCGGACACCATGCCTGTGGCTTTCGTGGTGCCTTGACCACGTGCCGTGGACAGGAAATAACCTCAAATACTGTGAATAGCTTTTAATAAGCCATTCAGACAGGAAGTGCTTCACCGTCTTTATTTTGGTGTGTCTGGGTACACGGCACAGCAGGCACGGACAGATGGATGTGGATTTGGTTGAAAGTAATGGAAATGGAAATGACCCAGGCAGAGGTCAGGCTGTGCGGTGTGCTGATGGAACACACACACACACACACACACACACACACACATTACCTCATGGCTCACTGTCTCGTGCACCCACACTCCCCACAAATCCTCTTTTTTGACTCACACATTTCCCTCTCTTCACCCAAGACGGGTTTAAACACATTGCTAAGCGCTTTACGGTTAAACCCACGCTGTACTGGCTGTGAATAAATAGCTTCGAGCCGCAAACTTTAATCTCTAAACAGGTGCAGAGGATCTGTAGCAGCCATAATATGAGCGCACTTAAACTAGAGGCTCAAATGACAACGTGACAGTATGTGATGAAGCGTAGGATTTATACTCAGATGCCTTTTTTCAAGGCATGGTGTGTGTGATAGATTTTCATCAAGCACTGTTGAATCCTGGATTGTGATAAAATACTCCATGACATGCTGTTATTGGAAAATAATCGACTTTGTACTGGTAATAGTAACTCCGCTTTCTCACACCGCCCCGTTGTTGATTATTTTCCTATAACAGCACGGACCCAAGTGTTTTATTGCACCGGTTTATCACAGCGTCATCTATTTTTGTTGTTGTTTATCCGAGCAGCATCGCGGCGCCACATTACTCTTTCTCCCGTCTCTACAGAAGCTCCAAGCTGTTTGTCACTAATCCCTGAAAATCCTCATCCATCATGGACGTTTCAGGTTCTCTGGGAACGAGGACGCTCGAATAGAGCCAAAACACGCAGCAGGCTCATTACGGGTGATCGCTGCTGAGACGTGTGATTCCCGCCGAGAAAAGCGCGTCACGCTGAGTGTCATGGTGGTGCTGCAAACAGAGCGAGTACACACGGTCCTAAATATGATCAGGGACACCGATAGCGAACAACGTCTATCGCTATTTATCAGCAGCGGATTATAACGCAGAATAACGCAGCTCAGCGTTCCATTTATGTATCAGTGATGATGTGAGAGGGCCAGAAAAAGAGCCGAGCGACGGAAAACAGAGGGATTTTATTTCCAGTCGGATAAATACAGTTGTCGGGACTTTCCAGTTTCTGAGTTAGCCCCCCACACACACACACACACAGATATATAATGAGTGGAACACTATAACTGTGTTTGGAAACAGTATGACTGTAAATAACAATTTGTCACCAAACGTCATTGGGGTCAAACTCAAAGGTCAACCAGGGGCATTGAGTCAGTGGAGGTTCAGCGGTTTGGGCTTTGAACTACCTCATTTTCTCCTTGGACATGTCCCCTATCCCTTCCTGCTGCATCACAGGGACATGTGTAAGTTTTCAGAGGAAAGCACTATCCGGCCTCTTCCGCATACATGACCTCACAGACGTCCATGATTGGTTAATCTCGCTCTGACTGACAGGGGAGAGAGAGTGCACACCATTCCTCCCAAAGAGCACAGCCAATTTTGCTCTCTAGACTAGATGATAGGGAGAACCACAACAGGAACCCATGGCTCTGGACTACCGTGAATGGTTGTGAGTTTGGAACCTTGAGCAATACCTTGAACCCTCAAGCTCAGTAGTAACTCGTTTTGAATGGCCACGTTTTTGCTGTCACTTCTTCTCACTGGAGCGTTTCTTTTTTACCCCTTGCATTTGTATAATTAATGTTTTCTGTTTTATTGTTTTTGGTCGTGCGTTGCCAAGAGCTCCACGCTTGGATCATATAGTACGGTGTTGGGTTTGTGATACAGGATAGTGTTTTGGATACACTTCGTTTCCAGCTTTTTACGGTTTTA
Organism: Cranoglanis bouderius; assembly: GCA_023630585.1. Classification (NCBI taxonomy): domain Eukaryota; kingdom Metazoa; phylum Chordata; class Actinopteri; order Siluriformes; family Cranoglanididae; genus Cranoglanis; species Cranoglanis bouderius. Next base: position 19,140,554 of record CM042555.1, on the reverse strand, counting down.
AGCGTGAACAAAAACGACAATCGTGAATGACTGCAGCATATGGAGCAGCAGGACAGAGACTCGATTCTCGTACAGCGAAGTCATAAAACCCAACATGAATCTCACTCAAGAGCATGCAAATCCGTGTTTCCCAGCGTTCCATAAGTATACCTTTTTGTACTGCTTCATATCGCGTCTCCTGCTGTCATCTCAGGCAGCTCACGGTTCCGTAACACAGACAAACTATTTCCCTCTAGGCACTAAAATGGACTAACACGTGTTGAGGCTCTGAAACAGGCCAGAATATTCCTCTGTGCTCTGACCCAGGCGGATATGGATCCCTCGCTATGCTTTCGCACACACTGTTCTCTTTGGAGGCACAGAATGGGGCTTCTGTAGTCTCTGAAATGTCTCAAAATGTGCCTCTGGTCTCCGAAACTGACGCAAATGTGTCTCTTTAGGCCTTGATACAGACCAAAACATGTCTCTCTAGACTTTCTGAGAGTCAAATATGTCTCTGTCTCTAAACAGGTTCTTACATGGCCAATATTATTTCTTTCAAGGTTCTAAAAAAAAAAAAAAAAGAGCTTCTTTGGTTTGTCCCTAAGGAAAAAAATGTTAAAAGTTTTCAGAAGAACCCTATCCCAAAAGGCTTGGCTTTCAGAAAACACTACTCCAAATAGAACACTTTTACCAATTATCTTTTAGCTAGAACCATTAAGCATCCAAATAACCCTTGGGTAAGCTAAGCTAAGAAGGATTTTATGCTGTAAAATGGACTGAACATGGATCATAATGTCCCTCTAGGCCAGTGTTCACCAACCCTGTTCCTGGAGATCTACCTTCCTGTAGGTTTCGTCTCCAACCAAAATCTTACACACCAGTTTTAGTTGATCAAAAACTTCTTATGGCAATGATTAGATGGTCAGGTGGGAACGGTTATGGGTGGAACTGAAGTTTTCGGGAAGTTAGATCTCCCAGGAACAGGGTTGGTGACCACTGCTGTCAGAGCAATCAGTCGAGCATATCGTTTAGAATTGGCGCTTTACAGAGTCATACCTAATTTGAACAGAATTGAACATAGAATTGTTACTGAAATCACAGCTCCATGACACATAGACAGTGGCGCTCACATGGCTCTCTAGAGTCTAAACCAGAATAATATGGAATAAAAGTGTCTCACTCGGCTCTGAAACAAGCTCAACGGGCTAAAGATCTCTCTTTACACTCTGAAAATGAACTGAATAATGTCTCGCTAGAAGTAAAGCACCTCTCTGTAGGTTCTGAAAGGGACAGAAACGTCTCTCTTGGTTTAGGAACAGGTAAGAACATGTCTCTTGCCTCAGGAATGGACTGAAACATCTCTTGGCTCAGATATATTTCTCTCTATAGACGATAGCAGCCTGATCGATCAGTTCCAAGGCTCTGGAATGGCCTGACAGGTATTCGTCTCAGTCTAAGGTCTGAAACAGGCCGAGACACGTCTACAGGCTCTAGGTTCTGACCCAGGCCAAAATATTTGTCTCTGCAAAATCTGAAATTGGACAAACAAGGCCAAAATGTATCCATCGACCCATTTCTGCACCTTAGAAAGAGAGTCTGTTACAAGAGTCTACACTCACAAAAAAGTAAAAAAAAAAAAAAAAAAAAGAGAAGCTTAAAGAGTTCTTCGGTTGTCCCTTTGGAGGAACGCTTAATGGTTCTACGCAGAAATGTAGAATGGAATTTTTCCTAAATACAAAGGGCTTGCAGATAGAACTTGGATTTTAGGAGGTTGGAACTCTTAAATATCCAATGAAACCTTGAAGAACCCTTGATGAACCCTAGAGTGTACCAAGTACTGAGCTAATTTATTTTATTTTTTTAAAATCCAAGTTAATACAGTACTATCTCAGAAGAAGAAAAAAAAAAAGAGTTCTTTAAGGGTTCAGTGGACCATTAAGGGCTCTCAGCTTCCAAGACCACTTTCTGATAGGAAAACACTGCTGTAGAGTTCTAGATACAGTCTGAGATCTGAGATCGGGACAGCATGGTTGCTGTGGAAACGCACTGTCGTGTTTTGAAGGTCAAGTGGGAGTTTGTTTTGAGTAAAGACTTCAGTGAGCGTGCACACACTCGATGATTCAGAGGTCTTTCCATATCTCGTTTCCTTCACAAGTGACTTTGCACACAGCTGAGTGTTAAATTCAAGATGGACGCAGAGTTCAATTCGAAGCACGTCTGATTCACCATTATCGATCGCAGTTTATAATATGGGTGCTGCTGTTAAACCCTCCAAGAATCAGCAACAAAAATCGACAGGCAAGATGGAGACCTGCAAACCAGCACCAAGCAAGCAATTTTTATTCAAGAGGTTATTCGAGGACATTGTTATGAATTAGGTTTTTGTTATATTTCTACTAATAACTTGACGATGAATTGTTTTAACCTGAGACAAATCCTAATATGAAGCTGGAATATACTGCATGTGAAACTTTCCTCCTGTCACGCCTCAGAGTCTCACTAGTGGGCGCCAAATGGGAGAACTACTTATGTCTACTGAGGCAACTAAATCCTGCTGAACCGTGATTGAGATATGGTGTTGTTTTTTCGAGTTAATATTTTGGCTTTAGAATGATATTACGAGGAACTACATCATTAATTCGGCATGATATCAAAATAATAATATATTAAATCTCAAATAAAGACATCACAACAGTCTGGGCTTCTGTAGTTTGTTTCACCTCTAATGGATTTTTCGCCGTTCTCTATCTGTTATCTCTATTTTTCCTTCATCAACAGTAAACACTGGACCAAATATGGCCGTCCTCTGGTCAGTCTTGATGGCAAACAGGACAGGAACAGTATTCTGTGTCTCTTAAACAATGGGTGAGACAGTTTGGGGTTAGGGTTAACCCAAGAAAGAGAGAGAGAGAGAGAGAGAGAGAGAGAGAGAGAGAGAGAGAGAGAGAGAGAGTAATGACTCCTGTAGTAAAACTGAACATGTGTATATTAAACGAACAGAGACGTCATGTCAGTTCTTCATGCCAGCATGCAGTTAGAGCAGCAGCTTAATGCCAGACAAGACCGAACATGCCTAAAGAATCTGTTTCCTGTACAGAGCAGCTGTTGATTAGTTTCCTATAACAGCATGACACCACATGTTTTATTTACTGTCATACCACACTAGTAACATCTATCTAGGCAGGTTTAGACCAATTGCTGTCATTCACAGAATCTGTGACTATTAAGAATGTGTGTGTGTGTGTGTGTGTGTGTGTGTGTGTGCAGAGTAGGCTCAGAATCATGAGTAAAAGTCAAAAGCAAACAAGTGCACGAAGATCAAAAATGGGTTCCTGAGCTAGGCCCTGAGTTACGTAACTAAACACTGAGGGCCAGGCTATCTCACACACACACACACACACACACACACACACACAGAGCAATGGTGTAACACAATGACCATGTAATAAGTGGAACAGGAATTCAGTCTGTACGCTCACTGGTCACATCTCATTTAGCAACATCAACATTACACTCACTAAAAGGCATGTTTAGCTTCGCTGTTTTATTTTGGTTAAAAACTACAAGCCACATTCATGTTTCATTTAACAAAAAAAAAAAAGGGGGGGTCATCTGTAGCTCCACTGGACGTGGAAATGGAAAGAACAACCCTCTCAGTTTTCATTACTAAACGGATCGAACATTAACAAGGAAAAAATAAAGCATATTTCAGCTCTATTTGCTCCAGGCTTTGTGTATTTTTGCGTCAAGTCTCTGCAAAAAAAGCGACACACTTTCCTTCCCTTGTGTATGTCTCCCCCTTGTGGACGTACACTATAAAACACAAACTACATCATCATGCTGGAAAATGCATGGATCATCACCAAATTGCTCCTGGATCGTTGGGAGAAGTTGCTCCTGCAGGACGTTTTGATACCATTCTTTATTCATGGCAGTGTTTTTGGGCAGAATTGGGAGAGTGCCCACTCCCTTGGATGAAAAGCAACCCCACACATGGATGGTCTCAGGATGCTTCACTGTTGGCACGACACAGGACTCATGGTAGCGTTCACATTTTCTTCTCCGGACAACCGGGGCTTCATCAGAGAAAATAACTTTGCACCAGTCTTCTGCTGTCCAATCCTTGTACTTCCTGCAGAATTTTAGTCTGTCCTTGATGTTTTTCTTGGAGAGAAGTAGCCTCTTTGCTGCCCTTCTTGACACCAGGCCATTGTCCAAAAGTCTTCGCCTCACTGTGCGTGCAGATGCGCTCACACCCACCTGCTGCCAATATTGAGCAAGCTCTGCAGTGGTGGTGACACGATGCCATAGCTGACTCCTCAGGAGGAGACGGTCCTGGCGCTTGCTGGACACACTGGGACATCCTGAAGCCTTCTTCACTGCAGTTGAACCTCTCTCCTTGAAGTTCTTGATGGTCCGGTAAATGGTTCTGTCAGGTGCAATATTCTTTGCAGCAATTCCCTTGCATGTGAGGCCATTTTCATGCAAAGCGATGATGGCTGCATGTCTTTCTTTGGTACCCGAGTGAGCTTCTGGTCTTTTATGATCCGCCATACCTGCTTCGATCAAAAGGTACAGGCTCTTTGTTGGTACCTACAATAATGAAGACGACTACTACTATAATTGTTATTATTTGGTCTTCTGGGAAACATGTAAATATCTTATGTAGCTTATAAAGGGCAGTACTAAATGAAAAAAACTAAAAAAATCTTTAAACAAAATAACAATTTACACTGATCATTCTGTTCAAAACTTTACACCCCCCCCCCCCCCCCCGGCTCTTAATGTATCGTGTTGCCCTGGGCATCAGTGAACGTTTGCACCTTTTGTAATAGTCGTGTACAAGTCCCTCAGTTGTCCTAGGTGTGAAAAGATGGATTTCGACATCATAAAGCCAATGTTGGAAAGGGATCAAATATGCAGAAGATGCTGGAAAAGCAAAGAATGTGCAGGACCTGGAGGATTTTTCGGAAGAACAGTGGGCAGTTTAACCGCTCAGGACAAACCAGGGACTCGTGAGCATCCAGGTAATGACACACAGTATTAAGAATCAAGCGTATGTAAACTTTTGAACTAGTTCATTTGTGTCAATTCAGTTATTATTGTGTCATGTGGACCATATGGGAACATCTTTTATGTGAAATAGCTTATTCAGGGCAGTACGAGATAAACAAAACAAAAAACAAAATGCAATTTTAATGATTCCTCGTATTTATTTATATTGGTATGGTGGTACTCAGCATGGTCACTGTCTGTGTGATGATCATCGGTGTGGTGGTTGGCCGCAAGGTGGTTGTCGGCGTGAAGTCCTTCAGCGGGTACTTTCCATCAACGTGGTGCTGTCACTCCACATTTACCTACATTACACTACACGTTGCCATCACTGCATTTACAGCAGACAACAAATAACCCACTTTTTTCGGGATCATAACTCAATTTTAAAAAATCGTATTCAAATTAACGCAGGTGTAACTGATGCTGATTTGTGATGTCTTTACTAATGGAATAATTATGTTCAGTGAATAAAAGTTACCGTGACAACACTGCTGAGGGGGGCACATAATTGGTTATCAAGATTGTCTTTTTAAAAAACACAAATGATAATAATTTATTTATTTATTTATTTATTTTATAAATATAATTCTGTCCAGACTTATCCCACCCTCGACTACCCAACCTGGCAGAAAACTACAAATATCTTTTTTTTTTTTTTTTTTTTTTTTTTATTTGCCCTTTTTTTAATTTGGTCTTTTTTTTTTCTTCCTTTTTTCTTTTTAAACAGGATGAACGTGACTGACACCTCTCCGATTCATGGCTTTAGGGACTTCGTATTGTTTTGTACCCGAGTAGAAGAACTTGGATGAAGAGATCACATGGTACAGTAGAAATGTTCATTTTTAGCTGGCGGACTTGTGATGCAACTCGACACTTTCTGTGCCATTCCACCGTTAGGTCTCAAAACAAATCCGAACCTGATCAGCGGAAAGGGGAACAGGAGAGCTTGGTTTCACAAGTTCGGACCATTCTGCATGATCTCTCATTATCTCAAGTCAATGAGAAAAATAATTCTGGTCATCCTTGAAGGAAACGTATATGATGGTGGTGGTGGTGGTGATGAACAAAAAAAAAAAGAAGTCCAAGTCGTCCTTGTCCATTTTTCTAACTGGTTTCATTTCTTCTTCTTGTCCTGTGTGGTGGTGAACCAGGCATCCAGGAGCTTCTTGCTGTAGTAGATCTGCCACGCGTGCACCTGCACGGCCACCACGATAAACAGGTAGAGGACGGAGACGGCGGAAAAGCCGAAGATGAAGCGGTACGCTTTGCCGTGCCGGTACAGCTGCTGCGCCACGGGGAACATCTCCATGGCGCCGTAGATGATGGGCGCTACGCAAAACAGCCCGGCGCCGATCATGGACACGGCCAGGTAGCCGATGGTGTTCTTCGGCAGTGCCATGAAGCTCAGCACGGTGGGAATGATGCTCAGCAGGTACGGGTACTCCCACTGGTAGGGGCTGGCCACCAGTTTGTTAGAGAGTAGATTCAGCTGGCTCACCACCACCTGGGCCGAAACTAACATCCACAGCGCAACGTGAGCCGTGTTCAGCTTTCGGATTTCCGATTTCAGCGCCACACTGGTGATGCGAAAGAGAAAATTTTGCACAGTCAGCAGAGGATTCGACAATATCACAATACTGAGTAACAAACGACATATTGTACACACACCTCATCTGATAGTGTGAGGCCACGCGTTCCCGGTGCTGAAAGTCACTTCCATCTGTACCTTCTACTCTCGGTCCGGCCCGCGATGCCATGGCAAAACCCTGAACAACCGAGGAGCATCATGGGAGATTTAGTAAAAGGTGAGTAGTTCTCACAAAAAAAATATACCATCACGATACTTCAAGATGTACGATATATTGATTTGATAGAAACCGGCCACCAATACAGCCGTGTTGCATTTTAAAACACGTCTACAAAAGAAATCATTTAACACTGAAAAAGTTTCAACGTTTTATAATATTAAAGATTCAAAATCGTACAAATCTACAGCATCACAGAACATCAGCTGCATAAAATGTTTTTTTTTTTTTTTTAAAAATAAAACATAAATCTTATAATGAAAATAATCAAGGACAGGGTGATGTGATGAAGTGGTGTGTTACCGTCCTGAAGCTGATTATTTTCCTATAACAGCGTGACGCACAAAGAAAGTGTTTTCCTCCTCTTACATTAATGTCAATCGGAAACGAGAAGCGAATCTAATTTATTAATGACTTACTTGTTCTAACAGGGAATATTTTTCATCAGTTTGTATGCAAGCTTCTGTATTTAACTGGATTTGTTGTTCTGTGAAACATCAACTCAACATGAACTTTAGAATCGACTCCGAGTTCGATTCGTCGTGCTGGGAATCAAACTAATCGATTCCAAGCGTCGCGTCCCTGAAAATTTGGTCCGTGTCTGAATTAAACCGGATTACAATCATGTAACGCCAGCTCTCCGAGCTAAAAACACACCTTGTATACACTATAACACAGTCAGTGAGATACTTTTAGTTAATATTACGCACGCGCGTGGATCGACTCCAAAGCTTCAGAATCGACTCTCGATTTCCAGTAACAGGAATCAAAGAATCGACTCTTTTTGGACTCGCCTCCCAGCCATACTGCTGTTCCACCTGATTGCCCACATTTTAATCCAGAACCGTAGCGAACTGAACCCCGTTAACGTTCTTACTTAGTATTAAATTACTAAAAGAAAACTACCTCAATGATATTTATTGACCTGTAACGTTAAAGGTTATTTTTGAACTAAAACACTGGAGGTGTTTGTGCTGACGTTTCGTTCAAAACTCAAAGTCTTCGTGCTAGGACGTTAGCAAACTAGCTACTTCTCCGGCAACAGGACAAAATGCTAACTTGCACAGGATGTCAGAAATACATGAAAAATAAAATGGCAAAAATATAATTTGCTGAGAGTCGCAAGCAATTTAAAAAAAATAATTATTAATTAATAAATAAATAAATAAGGGAAGCGGACTTGACTTACTTTGATTGCAACCACCAGGGACTTCCAAGCAAGCGAGCTAGCACACGGAAGCTGAATCCCAAACAACCTCCATCCACCCTACATAAGCACACTACATTGAGAATTAAGTGGTAGTTTCTATAGGTCCTAACTAGTGCCCTAGATATCCACTAGAAAGGCATTTGAGGCTTAGCCAATGAGAGAAGACGCGATTCTTCTTCGGTGCCTTTATTCCGTAGATTTGTGTGTTAACGCCCTCTACTGGCCTGGAGGACGATTTAAACGATTTACGTATCACAGCAGCAGTTTCGAAGAACTTTTTTTTTTTTTTTTTTGTAATCCCTAATGGCTAATATATTTATTAATTACACAAAAAGTATTAGATTTAAATGATTAAAAAAAATTGTAAGCACCAAAAAATGTAAATTTTTATATGATACAGTATAAATAGTCTAAAATGTATGTAAATACAGATAACATAAGAATAAACACAGACATAAGGGCTGAGGGGCAGTGAAGTGAGGTGAAGCTTGGAGAAAGAATGTGTAATGCTATTAGAAGGTTATGATTATGAGCCCTACGGTGTATATTTTATTACAATTCTGCCTGGGACATATTATCATTTTTGTGAGCCATTGAGTGTAGAATAGTGATGTTGTCTTTGCACTTTGTCAACTTTGCTTACACATTAATATCAGGGTTTTCTGGCTGTCTAAGATTTTTGTCTCCCGTCCGTCTGTGTGTCTGCCCGAGATTCTCTTTAGTGAGATATTCATGCATTTCTTTATGCATGTGGATTTGTGATTTATGCGGTTGTGATTTGGAAAGCAACGTAATTCCAAAGTACTTTTGGAATTTATGACAATGGAACAATCATAACAAAAGGGGAAGAAACCCTTAAGAGGTGGATATACTGTTCTTTCCCAGAACAGAAAGAAGTTTTGGCTTTTGCCAAATAACCAGCGGGAATTAGCTAGTAAAATATTTGCACATATCTCCTTCTAAGGTGTAAGGAATGTGCTTCATTTTACTTTTACTTTTATTACGCACAATGCACAGATAACACGTACATCCATAATTTCAATCAATTCAATTTTATTTAAAAAAAAAAAAAACAAACAAACAAAAAATAAACAAACAAACTTGATTGTTTCTCATTCAATTAAATGTTTAGCACCAGTCTGAAAACTAGAAAACAGTATTCCTTCATTTTTCTTTTGTATGTCCCATCATCTTTTCTGCACATTTACAAATTCAAGCACTCAGTAGTAAAAAAAAAAAAAAAAAAAAAAATTGAAAATAAATTACAGAGAAAAAGAACCTCCACAGAAATCTTTTCAGCATCTAACTCCTCTAAGATGTGACTTACAGACGTCTAACGGAATGACACCGCGTTGATCCTGTTAAAAAAAATTTTTTAAAAAAAAGGAAGAAAAGAAAAGAAAACAACATGAAATATATATGTACACATATACATATTTCATAAGTGTCCCCCAGGTTGTATCAGTAAACAAAACTGACCTTGTTTCTTCAACGTTAAATTCTGATTCACAGATGATAGTGAATCTAAAGCTACTGTAATGTGATGTGATAACTGGGAAAGCAAAATATACCATAATAAATATGTTGCACCATACAAAGAGTGAGAGTACAATGAGCTTATGTATAGATTATTGTAATGAGTGCATATGGAAGAAGAAAAAAACTGAAATACGCTATGTACGTAATTAGCCGATATTATCCCTGTATTATATAAATACTGACAGGTAATATGTGGAGAAGTGTGTTCTTGCTCTTTGAATATTTATTGTACTGATATGTAAATGTGGCCTATATGTAAACTGCATGGTGAAACAACTCCAAACACTGAAATATATTCAGATTCAGTTTTAATGGCTTTTTATCTTTATTGCCTCTTGTACTGCCGCTCTACAGACTCACTTCTGCAACTTTTTAGACGCTCTTCACTTGAACACTGATGAAGTCTGTAGCACCGAATTTCTGTGCTTTTAATTCCCACTCATCAGTTTTGATAGCAAGCATGTACATTTTATATTTCCACCACTGACTTGTGAGGGACTTCTCTGACAGGGACACATTACATTGGGTATAATAAATATCCAGAGAATGACGACTGGACATATTGACCAGCATAAAGTCCAGGAGCTTGATCTGATGGTAACTGAACATGAACAGAGTCTCCAGACTGTAGAGGCAGTACTGCACTTCCTGATGCTTGATCCAGAAAACCTTTTTTGCACTCATCATATGTGTACATGACTGGCTCATTGTTCTTTTGCAGAGCCACCCACACATTGGCCCCTTTACAGTGGACGTGATATGCAAAATAGTAAATTCCTGGTATACTGCAGGAGAAAATGCCAGTTTGAGGGTTGTAATTCTGGTTGCCATTGTACAAGATCTTGTTGAAGACTACAGGTGTGCCAACCGGTGGAAATGGTGTTGTTAGCTGAGCAGTAAAGGCAGGCATCTCGAGACCATTCCTTACAATAAAATCTCCAGGCTTGATTTTCTTATATGCTCCTTGTTTGGCCCCATCAAGTCCTGGACCTAGCTCAGGAAGAATAGCACTATCACCAGACGGAGGCCCGGGTGGACCAGGAGGACCAGGAAAGCCAGGTATTCCAGGTTTACCAGGAAGTCCACCAGGACCCGGTTTCCCCGGTGGACCCATTGGGCCTGGAAAACCAGGCTTTCCTTCACCTGGTGGTCCAGGCTTTCCTGGTGGTCCATATTCTCCCTTTTGTCCAGGAAGTCCAGGAGGCCCAATTGGTCCACTTGGCCCCATTAATCCTGGGATTCCTATTGGACCTTGACTACCTTTCTCTCCTGGTATACCACCTTCCCCCTTTGGTCCAGGCTTGCCAGAAGCCCCGGGGAGACCAGGTAAACCTTTGTGTCCATTTTCACCCTGAGGGCCTAAAGGTCCAGGTAAGCCTCTAGGTCCTGGTTGTCCACCTTCTCCTGGGAACCCTGATTTTCCTGGGAGTCCTGGAGGACCCAGTTCACCTGTGGGACCTGCTGGTCCTTTTGGCCCTTGTTCACCAACCTCTCCTTTTTGTCCAGGGAAGCCAATGCTACCCGGGGGCCCCATGATACCTGGTGGACCAGGAAGACCACCTGGTCCAGGTGGGCCAATTATTCCAGGAAATCCACCATGACCTTTCTCACCTTTTGGACCTGGAGCCCCAGGTAAGCCACCATGTCCTTTGTCACCTTTTGGACCAGGATATCCAGGTTTGCCAATTCCGGGTAAACCTGGACCTCCTGGAAAACCGTGTGGACCTGGCTCCCCCTTTCCACCTGGAAGACCAGGTGAACCTGGAAAACCGTCCAAACCAGGTTTGCCAATACCTGGTAGTCCTGGAGGCCCTGGTTGTCCCTCTTCACCGGGAGCTCCTGCTAACCCTTGCTCTCCAGGGAGACCAGGTTTACCAGGGCCTCCAGGGGCCCCAGGTAGTCCATTTAGACCTGGCTTTCCAACTCCTGGTAGTCCTCCTGGACCTGGTACCCCTGGAGGGCCAGGTGGTCCTTTTACCCCTGGTAATCCTGGAAGACCAAGTCCAAAATCACCTTTAGGTCCTGGAAGCCCAGGAATCCCTGGAGAGCCCTTTTGTCCCGGCTCACCACGAAACCCAGGCTGTCCAGGTAATCCTTGTGCACCTGGTTTTGACAGACCTGGTAACCCATTTGGGCCTGGATGACCTGGAGGTCCTGGCAATCCTACTGGTCCTACACCACCACCTGGTCCCATGTCACCCTTTGGCCCAGGCAATCCAATTCCTCCATATTTTCCTGGCAGTCCTGGCATACCGGGTTTTCCAATTCCAGGGTATCCCTGTGGGCCAGGTTGGCCTGGTTTCCCAGGAGGTCCTGGAATCCCCTGACCTGGTGGTCCAGGAGGCCCCTGAGGTCCTCGAGGTCCCATAGGGCCAACCTCACCTGAAGGACCTTTCTGGCCTCTGGGAATATTTTCACCTGAGGGGAGAATGCAATATTATAAGTATATGTGCTATGTATGTGATTTCTGAAAAAGCAAAGATGGATATATCCAAGTTATAACAAGGTACCTCACCTGAAGGACCTTTCTGACCTCTGAGAATATTTTCACCTGATGGGGGAATGCAATATTATGAATAATACTGAACACATGCTACATATAGAATTTTTTTGTGCTGACTAACCAATGGATAGATATATTTAAGGTACGGCAAGGTACCTCACCTGATGGACCTTTCTGACCTCGGAGAATGTTTTCACCTGAGGAGAGAATGTAACATCATAAAGACTTGTGCTGTGTATGGGAATAATGGGAAAGGTATCAGTTAAAAAGTGGCTCAATATGGTATGGCCCAAATCTGTTATATTCACAGGTTTTCATCATAAATATTAAACTATTGGTTATAATATGGATGATCTATAATTACTGTAGATGGCTGATTAGAACTCCAATTTATTTGTGTGCAACATGTTACCACTTAATTTTCTTTAATGATATATGATTGTTAAGAATGTGAATTATTGTGTGGGTAAACCACGTGCAGGTCACAGTTCCTAGATTATATTTATTTTGGCAAAAGCAGGCAAGTTAATTTAATGAACTTGAGCTTTTCAGTGTCATGAGATGGCAAGCAGCGGCTGAATGACGCAAATGTGGGCAAGACAAAATCAAAAAAACGTCTGTAGAAGAAATGTGGGCAGACTTCTTGCTGTGCTGTAGTGTCTAGATCTGGTACAAATTAATTGTGCAACTGAGTGGAAATGGAGTAGTACCTCAAATGTGCACCACCTTCCTTATAATCAGATTTTTACATACAGTATGTCCTAGCAATTAACTATATGACATAGATGACAACAGCACATTAGGCCACTGTATTCAAGGATGTGATTTATATTTTTGACTATATTCATACCTTTGCCTAGATTGGGGTTTGCCAAAGGAAAGGGCAGCTGTGGCTGTTCATTTCCATAGTATGGGAGCATGGGCATATCGTTTCCATATGGCAGATTCCCTAAGTGCTGCTGTTGGGGTATCCCTTCCTTGCCCAGTGGCATGTGAGGTAACTGCGGGAGTGGTTGGTTTTGCTGGGCCAGCTGCTGGTGTCCATAGTATGCCCCTGCTTGGGCATTATGGAGCAGGTAAAGCTGTACCACCAAGGCAAATCCACAGGCAGAGTGGAAATGCATGGCCACGTCCTGCACAACGGAAGAACAGAAAGGAACTGATGCACATGCACTCTCTAGAAATATAGCAATAGCAGATTTGACATTTAGTAGACCAAAATGTTCTGGTATAAACCCTGGTCAGCTTCCCAAGAGCATTGTTTTAGTCAAAAGGATCATCATAAAATAGCACAGCGAAACAATTTCTCCACTCTCTCGCAGATAAGATGATGCCAAACATTTGACAACTTTTGAAACATATGTCCCTTGTGTGCAATAGGTGGCTTTCAGCTGGTAAACAGCTGATGATGTGTTCTCATTTCGGCCAGGGTGCACTGCTTAAACAATCACACTACAGCCTTAATAAAGAGCTGGAAGTTATGTGTGTTGACGTTGTCATTTCTGCAGCTTGCAATCATTTTGTAAAATAAAGAATAATTGAATTTGAGCAGATGTACTTACTTGAAAATAATTCAACAGCCATTACAAATATGTTGCTGAGACATGGATTAAAAGAATAAACAAAATAGGCTGTGCTGCTATAGGAAAATAATCGATGACGGGTTGGTGTGATGAAGCAAAGTTACTCTTATGACCCCAAAGTTGATCATTTTTCCTATAACAGCGTGTCCTGGAGCATTTTATTCCTTTTATATCACAGCAATTTTCCAACATTTTTACATTTATTAAAATACGGCAAGTCATACTTTCATCCATTTCTGGTTACAATTAATGTTGTGGAACATCCACATTACAAGTTAGTTGCTGTTCTCACTTACGTTATAGCAGCTATAATCCCTCACCAGCCTCTCGTTTTTCTCTCTCTAGAAGGCATCATGACAACTTGTCATGTTACTGAGAAACCTCAAAGCGTAAACTCCTCTGTCCTGAAGATGTTGGAAAACTTAAAGTTACGGCTTTAACTCTGACTGTTGCAAAGTGCTGACGCTTTGTTAAATAAACGCCGCTACTATAGAAGCAATAACGTATGTACATTGTATAATGAATTCAACACCATCCTTGTATTTTGTGGCACGTTGGATTCATTCTCCGGGTGAATGGATACAGTCTGATTACTTAAAGGTAAAGCTAAAGGAGTTTCAAAATAATGTGCACCCAGTCTCCGTTCTAAACAGAAGGCCCTGTAGAGGAAGTGTTCCAGAAATCTACAAATTCTTCTCAGATTATATAGGTGGATGAATGTGTGTGCACGCGCTCTGGAGTTAGTCATGTAACACAGGTCTCAACCTCAGATCCCACAGAACAGCAACACAGCACGGTCCACTTTTCTTTCTGCTCTAACACATCTGATTTTATTTGACGCTAACCCCAAGAGTGGTAGAACACAGTGTTTTAATTTTAATTAAGAGCAAGAACAGCTAAAACTGGATGAATATAGTCTAGAAATAACGTAGCAATCAATAGTACCCCAGCTAATGTAAGCGCTCTTTATCCTCTGAGAAAACGGCTTGCATTGAGCTATACTGGCAGTGGAAACTATGGCTAATCTGGAACACATTTTGACACCTCATTCATAGAAAAACAGAACTTAACTGGACGAGTTCCACATGCAAATGATGAATCGCACAAGTTTAAGTGTCTAAGCCAGCAGTAAGCTCCTGTCCAGTTCCCCTCCCCCTAATTATGAGTGGCACTTTTGTTGTTGGGCAGAGCCCCAAACAGAGTAAAACATATGAAGATAAAATTTCATTGATCTTTTTCATAATTTTTCAAATGTGAGTAAGAATGTAGGTCATTGGACTAAAGCTGTTACACACTTGGTTGTTATATCACAGCGTTGCTGAATTCTCAAATCTGATTGTTGATTAATACGTTATTGTTTCTATAGAAACATCTCATTCAAACAAAGATATATCCATCAGGTACCGTTTACCTTTTTAGGGTCTTCAAGCTCGGATTTTCAGACCCAGCCCCCAAGCATCCAGTCTACACAGGGATTATTGCATTGTTTTCCAGCTCCTACAATCCTAAACTTGGTCAACAGCCCCTTGAGGGTTCTTCGGTTATCCCTCTGGGGGAACCCTTAAAGTTTCTATGAACCCTACAGGGTGTTACCCATCAGAAAGGGGTCGATGTAGAACACTTTTTGGAAGCTAAAAAACAATGAATTTTCCAATGGACGCTTAAGTAACCTTTAGTAAAACCTTTTATTTCTAAGTGTGAATGCTTGATTACTTGGGTGGGAACCATAAATCCTCAAAGGTGGATTGGCACCATTGTTCTTGGGGGTTGATTTTTATATTAAGATTTATATTAGATTATTATTCAGTAAAAAGCAGACCCGATAACCTTTATGCATTTTGCATAGGAGTTTGATATTGTAACATCAGAGTACGCTAGTAAGCGTTATCACTCTAAATATACCAAGAGCTTCGTCTGTTTTTCCCCTCAATGAAACTGCCAAGTGACATTCGAATCTGCAATGACTGACAGTTGTGCAGGTGTTTTGAACTCTCTGATATTATCTGACACCCTGGAAGCCCCGCCCACTTCCACCTGACTCAAATTAGTAATGTTTTGACCAGTGCTCTTATCTGGACTAGACTTGAGTTTAAAGTTTTGAGTTGAATAATGTGAAATAAAATCTATAAATGTACATAACATTAGACAAGTATATAGTTAACATCAGCTAGCTATATTTATTAGGGATGCCATTAAAATTACGGTCAAAATGGCTTTCTGGTCGGAATAGACCTACAAAGAAGCACCAAATCTAAAACTTTACCAATAATAAAGTAAATATTTTTATATTTACCCCCCCGCCCCCCCCCTCCCTTATAATGTTATCATGGAATTAGCTTGCTTGAGCACTAAAAACAATCCCAATGGAATCTCAATTTTCTGCTAGATAATTCACACGTTTTATTTGGTAAACAATAAATAAATGCAGCTTTAAGTTGTAAGAGACAACTTGAGAATTCTCAAGAGCTCTCAAGAACACGTCACCTCAAGAATTCTGACGTACAGTAAGCCTTCTATGACCTCTCCATCATTGCAGTGCTTACGAATGTGTTATGAAGGTCCTATACAGGTGCCTTCAAATAAAAGAACACCATAATTATCTACCACTTGAATCAGGTATAATGTCAAAGGCGGATTTTATGACTACTAATCTGGATTAAGAATCTGCAAATATGTACGTAGGTTTATGTCATGAAGAGCTTATGTAGGCATCATGCAGCCCTATGAACTGTAATTACAGTATGCATGCCCTACTGTAATGCCGAAGGGTGCTTGAAGTTTAAGGGGTTAACACACCCATGTTTGCCTAACGTTCTGCACTAATAGATGCATACAATCCTAACAGGGACGTCTTATTTTTCCTCAGAAAAACGGTCCCACTTTACGAGTTTGCATTTGCGCTTTCTGTGTCTGTTTCCTAATCGCTCAGCTTAGGAGAAACGACAACAAACCGGCATCATGCGAGGAACGAAAAACACGAGGGCTGTTAAACCACAGGGCAGCTCGGAATGACAAAGGAATCTCGACTTGCACATGGGAACGGCGGACGACTGCCAAGACATTTGATTTATGAAAGCCATACGTGTGATCTGATTTCTTCCTTTAATGCGTCCGGGAAGACGGACGAGGTGTTTTGGGGTTTAGACAGCGCGCTAATCGCTTGTGCCTGGCGTGTTTGCTAGGACGAAAAAGAGGAAATGAAGAACATGCCGTGCGGCTTCGAGATCCCCGCTTTAACCGGTTCGTAACGCAGGAATCCCAGGCCACATGTATGACATCTGGTCAACGGCAGGAGTGGCACTGAGGGTCTGGGGAAGCCCGAAAATTCCTAACCAAGATTTCGACAAGCCTTTAACAGAACTGAAGACGGTCCATACAGCTGTGAATCTTCCTCTGTTCTTGTACTGATTTGGAAAGGGGTGATAGAAAACATGTGGATAGAAGTTTCCGCACTAAAACGCAGAACTCTGCAGCAACGAATTAGCATACTGAATGAGCAGGAAAGTTTTCCAGTAGCGTGTATACTCCAAAAAAAAAAAAAAAAAAAAAAAAAAAAAAAACCCTCACATTTTTTTATGCGGCTTCAAATTTGACTGCAGCTCAATTCCATGATTTCTTGAACGCGGTGATACAGCACGTATCACCACGTTGAAGATTTTACTGACAGTTAGCAAAGAACTTTAACTTGAAAATTAAATTCAAGCCAAAAAATATGAAGTGGAAAGAGCCAAATTTAGACTAAGGAATCACATTAGCACAACAAACGCAATGATCTGTGCACATGTGCACATCTGAGAGAACTGTGTACTGTAGTGATTTGTCGCTTGCGAACGAGTCGACTCCTTGAATCGCTTCTTTTAAGTGAATGTTGAGTGCTGACTCGTGTAAATGAGCAATATATATGAGAGCTGGAAATTCCCAGTGAACACTTTTAGCATATTGAAGACGATATTTTGCTTTCGAAAGATGTCAATATTTCACATTTCCAAATACATTAATAGTTATTTTATTATTGTTTTTTTAGAACATAATTTGATGGTAACAAATTCAACTACAAAAACCTTTAGAGCACAATGTCATGTTATCCTCAATAACTAGCTGTTTTATTAATAACTAGCTATCTAGCAAGTTGAATCAATGTTGGTGCTGCTGTAAATCTCACCCCCAAACCACTGTTAGATGTACATTTATTTATTTCTTTAAAATTAGCTAAACTAATGAAAGTTAAGATACATTCAAATTGATATGATTGACATAAATCTGGTGCTAACAATCAAACTACAGTTTGTCTTCATAGCTAGCTATTTCAACTTGTAATGTTAGGTATGTAGGCCTGTTTCAATTCATGGTTACCCATACTACAGTTCCTTTATGGCATGTTGTTGCCATATGGCAACAATTACACTTTACCACTTAACAAAATACTCAAAATATATAAACTTGTTTAAATGACAAAAATAAAAGAATAATAAATGTTAACTTATCTCAGATTGACCAAGACTAAAATATTTTGGAACCACACTTATTCTGGAAAAAGAAATATGACATGGGAATTTATTAATATACCATAGCAAAAGTTAGTAAAATTGATGCATATGATGTTTTTGTTTTGTTTTGTTTTGTTTTTTTTGGGGTATAAAATTGCAGCAGTCATTTAAAAGTGGACAAGAAAGTTTGTTACTTCCTATTTATTATATGTGATTAATCGGTCAGTAAATTATTCATGTTATAGACACACAGTCAAATAACAGATGGTGGTCTGAATGCAGCTCAATAGCTGAGCACAGCAGTACAGTATGCGTGTGTGTGTGTGTGTGTGTGTGTGTGTGTGTGTGTGTGTGTGTGTGTGTGTGTGTGTGGAATTAAGTAAAATGATCCCAAAACCAAATAATCACACGCACACTCTTAAACTGGATCGCACATCCACTAGCACCACGTCAGCTTTAAAAAAAAAAAAAATAATAATAATAAAAATTAGCTGGAAAATATGAAGCTTAAGCCGGAATGTCTCACATCACTAATGAATATTTATAACTCTGTGTTCGAGGGAAAACAAAACGAACCCGCCACGACAAAAATTCTTTCACACCGACTCAGCTGCAGGGTTTCAGATTTGGTGGTAAAACCAATTCAGCTGCATTAAGAATGGAATAAAACACTCATTCGTGAATGATTCGCTAAGGTGAGTCATTAAGGTGAATGAATCAGTATCGGTCACTGAATCGTTCCTGTTGCTCGGTTTCTGTGGACGGGTAAGGCCCGAAACGCTGAGGCCGAAGCACTACATTTTCCGTGCTGTTACAGGAAAATAATCAACGACGGCGTGATGTGATGAAGCAGAGTTATAAACACAATAAATAAATAAATAAATACATAAATAAATAAGCCTATTCATTATTTTTATTAAAATACAATACAATACAATACAATAGAACATCAGGCCATGTGAGAATTTCTAAGTAAAATGCGCCTTTATAACATTATAATAACCCTATAATGCTCATGTCACGTCAGATTCATGGTTCCTTCATTGCCATATTTATCTGAATTGAAATCAGCCAATCGTTTAAAGGGCTTATTTACTGTGAGCCAGGGGTGGAGTTCAGTAGCCAAGATACAAATCCAAAAAAAGAAGAGAGGAGCTTTTGTTACTTCGTGTTCTTGGGGTTTGACGGCAAATCCGCTCGAGCCGGCCAGAGGAAAACATACGCCGCTATTTCACCCATAATTATCTGCGATAGGATCCACCCTGTAGCCTAATCCTCAAATAAAAACTCTCTTTCTTTTATGCCGACTTTCCATGATTAGGTTTTTTTGGGTTTTTTTTAAAAACACACATTATCAGCCTTATGATTATGAGCGAGGTTCGAATTAGCGGGTTACATGGACGCAGGAGGTTTTGTTTTCTGGAACTAGTTTACTGTAGGCCACACAGGAGCTAGCAAGTTTGTCAAAACTTTTACTGAGCTCTGGTCCAGTGGAAAGGGTTATGGGGTTGCTTACTGGGAGGTCAAGACCTGCGTTATAATTGGAGCGCATAGGCATGTAAATAAATGCACAGGGACACAGGATGCTCAATTTGATGACCTTTGATGGCACTTTTAATTCCTTTTTTCCAACTCTTTAAATTCATAAAGCTCATAAACCCATTACAACACGTCAGGCATTTGTCTTTATCGGATAGTGGGCGTGTCCCAAATCACACACCTTGCTCACTATATTGTCCACATAAACACCATGACAAACCACCATAATCAGTCCACTCATTCGTCAATGAGTCACTAAGGTGAGTCACTACGGTGAATGAATCTGTATCGGTCACTGAATCGTTCCTGTTGCTGAAGCCGATGCGTTACATTTCCATACATATCCATAGCCGACTTCATGATAATTACTGTTAACTACATACAACTACAGCACTATTTACTGATAAAATCATAATTACATATGAATCCAAGTATTCAATTGAAATAAAACGTATAAATACCCCAAAAATAATACTTATACACAGTAACAAAGTATGATTACTCATCACCCCTGCATGTGATAAACCTACTGTAACTGCCATCTCCTGGATTTTGTGAGTCATAGTTGCAAGAGTCGCGCTCCTTGATTCAGTGAATCATTTTGGTCGTCACTGTGATTCACTCCTCCCTCATTCAGGTCAGCGTTTGAATCAGCGAATCTTATAAATGCCTTTAGACAGTTAAAATCCTTTTAACTGAACAAATTGGTCAGCAGATGTGAATGAATCATTTCAAAGAATAGATTCAAATGACTCGAGTCGTTTGAATCGGTTCAGTGATTTGAATCATTGTGAGATTCTACTTAACACTTTTCAGCAAAACACAGAACTGAGGAAAAACACCACACACACACACACACAGACACACACATACACCCACACACACACACACACACACACACACACACACACACACACCATGTGAACACAGACATACTGAAAATAAGCAAACACACAGTAACACAAGCAAGAATGAATAAAAAATTAATTGAAACCATAATGACAAACCTGGAACACACACACACACACACACACACACACACACACACACACACACACACACACACACTTTCTGTTCCAAAGCTCTCAAAATCTCCTTATGTCAGGCAGACTGACCCACAAAAATAACACATCACAGGGTATATTGAGGACCTGTGTGTGTGTGTGTGTGTGTGTGTGTGTGTGTGTGTGTGTGTGTGTCTGTGTGTGTGTGTGTGTGTGTGTGTGTGTGTTAGTGAGAGAGAGGGTGAGAGAGAGGGTACTCAACTCCATAAACTCAACTTCTGTACACACACACGTGCGCACACGCATACACACACACACACACACACACACACACACACACACACACACACACACACACACACACACACACAACTTCTTTTTCCAAAATCCACAATCTGCAGCAAGCGCACAGAAACACACTAAACGGCATTTTGTGCATGTGTATGTGCATATTAAGTCTTCGGTTTTGTGTGTGTGTGTGTGTGTGTGTGTGTGTGTGTGTGTGTGTGTGTGTGTGTGTGTGTGTGTGTGTGTGTGTGTGTGTTAATCTTGACAGTGCAGGAATGTAGAATCAGCTGATGGAACTGACAGCAAGCCAACAACACAAACTGGAGCTGTAAAACACATTCTCTCTCTCTCTCTCTCTCTCTCTCTCTCTCTCTCTCTCTCTCTCTCTCTCTCACTTTATCTACCTCTCTGTCTATCTTTCTTCTTCTCTATCAATGTCTATCTCTCGGTCTACCTTTCTCTTTCTATCCATCTCTCTCTCTCTCTCTCTCACTCAATCTGTCTACCTCTTTCTGTCTCTCTATCTATTTCTCTCTTGGGTTCTTGCTCTATATCTAATTGTCTTTCTCTTTCTGCCTGTCTCTCTTGCTTTCTGTCTATGTATCCTTTTGTCGCTCTCTCTTTCTTATTCTCTCAGACTCTCTCTGTTTCTGTCTGGCTCTCTCCATCTTCTCTCTCTCTCTCTCTGTCCCTTTCTGCCTCTCACTCTATCTATCGCTCTTTTTACCCATCTTTTTATCACTCTCTCCCCGTCTCTCTTGCTTTCTCGCTCTATTATCTAATTGTCATTCTCTTTCTGTCCCTCTCTTGCTTCATCTCTATATACCTCTCTCTCTCTCTCTCTCTCTCTCCTCATTTCAAGCTAGTTACATTTCTACATTCCTTCATTTTTGTCTTGTTTTGTCCTGTGACTGTTACCATATATATATATATATATATATATATATATGGCGGACACATTAACATTAAAAAAAATATTGATAGTATGGTGAAGTTTTCTGCTAAGAGACATTTATTAAACATTTATGGAAGGAGTCTCCAGTGTCAGCAAGACACTGAGTGTTTTAACCTTTACAGCACACGGAATTGATTCTTTATGGGAACAGTTTATTCAGATATAATTCAATTTCACATTAAAAAATAAATAAATAAATAAATAGCAATCCCGAACACGTGCAAAGCCGAACGTTTTACAGGTGTTTCCTCTGGAAAAGAGCTAAATGGAGCGAAGAACGAGAGCGTGCTGGCTTAGCTGTACCTGCTTTACAGGATTCTGACGCATTTCAGGGAGCAGGGTAGAAGTAAAGAATGCAAAAGGGAGAGAGATAAAACAAGTACTTTTCTTCTTCTTATAATTATAATTACTGCTATTAGCCTCAGTGATGTTATTGATACAATCATGCTAATAAAGCTAATCTAGATTTGATTAAATGGCGAGAGGGAAAAAAAAAACATTTTGCACCTTTATTTCCCGCTTAAAGTACACAATTAGAGCATAAAGGAATAATTTAGTGAAAAATTTAACATAAAATGCAATGTGATGTCAATGTCTTCTACAACGCTAATGTAGCTAACAAGTGATGGTAGTTTACCTCAGCCAAAATGTCTCCCCATACATCTTTCTACACTGGCTTTTAATGACAAAGTGAAGCTCTGTAATCTCAGCTGGAAATAAACCTTAAACAATAAATGTTGTCAAATCAGCTATATCGTAAAGTTAGTTCGTTTTATTTGAGCTTCTAATGTTAGCTAACCTGGGGATTTTCTCTATCATTAGCTAACTAGCATTGTTTGGGAATGCTTTTTAATATTAGATAGCCGTCGTTTATGGATATTAGAGAGCTAAATTCAAGGACTATCTGTATTATTAGCTGGATAGATTTGTTTGTTCATGGAGCTTTTGTCGTGTTTTCTAACATGAGCGAGTTTAGGGATTCTTGCTGGGATTCTTTTCTCTTCTGAGCTAGCTTTTCCTTAAGGATCTTCTCTAACATTAGCTAGTTCGTTTTGTTTGGGAATAAGTTTTTCTAATATTAGCTACCCTGCTTCATTCATGGATCATTCCTAATACTAGCTAATTTTATTTGAAAACATTTTTCTAACGGTAGCTCCAGGAGCTTAGGGATTTTCTCTATCATTAGCTATCTTTCTTAGGAATTATTTTAAGGCTCATCTCTAATATTAGCTGGTTAGCTTTGTTCATGGATCTTTTGTAGGAATCTTTTGAGGAACGTGTTTCTAACACTAGGGATTTTCTCCATCATTAGCTAGCTAGTTTTATTTGGGGGATATTGTACTATATATTATAAAGATAGCTTTTGTTCAGGGATTTTCCCTATGATTAGCTACAGCATTGTTTGGAAACATTTTCTAATGTTAACTAGCTATTGTTTAAGGATTATCCCCTATTGTTCATGGATCTTTCCAGCTAATGTCAGCTAATTTGGTTTGAAGCATTTTTCCCCCCATTAGCAAACTTGAGCAAGTTTGGGGATTTTATCTAGATAGCTTTGTTTGGGGATATTATCTAAGTTTAGCAAAGTTTTGATTAGGGATTTTCTGTAACTTTAGACAGCTAGGTTTGTTTAACATTCTCCAACATTAGCAAGCTAGATTTCTTTATGGAGAACTGCTAGCTAATGTTGTGATGCTGGCTTGTGAAGGAATGTTGGTGATCTTCTGCTAGTTTAGGATCATTTTCAAACGTTCAAATTATTCCTTTAGGGCTCGCTGTTCAGGATACTTTGTGAAACCGAAAATGTACCTCGCACAGTAAAATGCTGGTGCGTTCCCAGCACTGAAATAGCCTTGGGTGTTCAGATAAAATCTGTCTGGGTGTTCAGATAAAATGTGTCTCTACACACCCTAGTGTTTAAAACATCGAAATATTTTAAATGAAGCCAGAGACGAACTACTTGCTACCGGCAGACCAATATAATTAACAGGAATTAGGCTACCAGCAGGTTTCATTTACATAAAAATACGCCTTTATCAAAAACACGTGTTGTAAACGAGTCACGTAGTCTCACCGGCTGTACACAAAGGCCATAAAAACTGAGCAGTGCTCCGATCACTGCCAGGGCCACCTCTGAGCTCGGATTTTGTGCATTTTATCTATCGGGTGGGCTTATTTTCATTTCCGCTGGTTCTCCAACAGATGGACTGAAACGTCATCACACCTGCAGAGGGGGTAATGCTGTACATATATCCTGTATGATCTCCAAGCATACTGAGCTGAACCTAGAATGTTTTTTCCTATACAACATTAACTATGAAACTATTTCACATTTCCTTGCTCTTGTATTCAGCCATACTGGCTAATAACGATTTTTGCTAATTGTGCTACACTGTGTTGCTCATTTGCTTGGTGCAGCTACTATGGATGCACCAGCCACGTTTCAATATAATACTGATATCAAAGCTCTGAGTATAAGTCGATATCTGATGCAGATCAGCTTAGAATTTTGAAATAATGATCCTGCTAAGTGTTTTGACCTTCCATAAAGAGAAGAAAATGAGAAATCAGTCATGGCATGTATATTTAAAATAAATAAATAAATAAATAAATAAATAACCACAATGAATCAGACTGGAAAATATGTCAAATCTGACACCTAACCAACGAGCCAACCTTGGCCTGATTCTCAATTTCGGATCCGAGCGTCCCGAGCAGCTATAATCACCTTGGTTATGAAACACAGCAATCCAACACGGATCTAACAGGCAAAGCATTCCGAGCATCTCTGGCTTCCCATGGCTGTGTCCGTGTTACACAACCATCCCGAGGAGCCAGATAATCCGAACCATGGCCGGCTGAATCACAAACAGGAAGACTTCACTTCACTCATGTCTTCAGTTTATACATGCATCGGGTTCTGCTTACCTCTCTCCCTCTCTTGCTGTCCTTCACTTTTTCTCTCACTCTTTCTTTTTCCTCTCAGTGAAGTGGAGCTGCGGCAGAAGGATGCACAAACCAGACTGTGCTTATAAACTGCACGCAGCATGCTGGAGACTTTTATGGGCAGGTGGGAGGGATCTGGCCCATTCACAGAGAAGGAGGAGAGAGAGAGAGAGAGAGAGAGAGAGAGAGAGAGAGAGAGAGAGAGTGCAAGCAAATATGTAAAAAAAAAAAAAAACAAATTTAAATAAAAAAAAAGAAAGAAAGAGTAGATATGAGAAAGAGAGACTGAGAATTTAAGAAGCCCTCTTCTATAAAACACCAAGTCTAATTCCGTCAGTGTCGTGTTGTAGTGATTCAGAGTGACTGGTTAACTTGTTTAGACTTTGTTTAGAAATATAGACTTGTTTCTTCTCATCCATGAAAGCGCCTTAAGGAGCATAAAAAATGTGGAAAATTGTAGTTCTAATAATAACAATAATACCTGTCTGCAGTACAGAGCTGCCATGAACACTTAGCAGAGGAAAAGGAGGATCTGTCTGGGATCTGGGTCCAGCAGCTGCTTCCCATTTGCAGTCGGTATCGAAAATATGAAAATATGTTTTTGTTTGTGTTGTAATGTTGCCACCTGCCATGTTGCGCTCAGCATTGGACCTGTTCATGAGAATAAAACATTACAGGCCTGAAGCATCTCAGCTTACAGCTCACACCATGAAGCTCCACAGCATCCCTGCTCGTTCAGCTGATACAACCATATCTATGTAAACGTTGGGTCATTAACCTTTCTGCCAAAAGCTCTTACGCCTACTCAGCACCTACCAACTGTACCTCAATACTTTCGGACCTTATCTTTGACGTTCTCCCTTCCCTATTTCAGTGTTATACATCTGGCAGATGCTTTCTATCAAAAACAAGCTTCTACACATATGTCTTGCTCAAGAGCCCAACTGTATTGGTATTTGAAGACACAGCCTTATGGTCAATACCTCAGAACTTTACCCTTTACACCTTTTGATATGACACTCCAATACTTCCTCATGCTATGTCCTCTACATTACACCTCCCCAACCCCAACACCTTCAAACCCTTTTATCTCATCATCTCCTTAAGTTACACCTTCCAGTCCTGCCTCAACACCTGCTATCATATTCTACAACTCCCAGTCCTGCCTCAATACCTCCTATCATACTCTATACATTCCAGTCCTGCCTCAATACCTCCTATCATACTCTATATCCTCCAGTCCTGCCTCAACACCTCCTATCATACCCTCTACCTTCCAGTCCTGCCTCAATACCTCCTATCATTCTCTATACCTCACAGTCCTACCTCTACATCTGCTATCATTCACTACACCTTCCAATCCTACCCCTGCACCTGCTCCCATTCACTACAACTCCCAGTCCTGCCTCAACACCTGCTATCATTCTGTATACCTCCCAGTCCTGCCTCAACACTAGCTATCATTCTTTACACCTCCCAGTTCTATCCAATCCCCTGCTATCCTCTACACCTCCCAGTCTCCTCAACACCAGCTATCATTCTCTGCATCTCTCAGTCCTACCCCAACACCTATCCATCTCAACACCTTTCAGTCCTGCTTCAACACCTGCTATCCTCTACAGCTCCCAGTCCTGCCTCAACCTCTGCTATCCTCTACACCCCCAGTCCTGCCTCAACACCTACCGTCATTCTCTACACCTCCCAGTCCTGCTTCAACACCTGCTATCGTTCTCTACACCTTCCAGTACAATCCCAACACCTATCCATCTGAACATCTCCCAGTCCTGCCTCAACCCCTGCTATCCTCTACACCTCCAGTCCTGCCTCAACACCTACTGTCATTCTCTACACCTCCCAGTCCTGCTTCAACACCTGCTATCGTTCTCTACACCTTCCAGTACAATCCCAACACCTATCCATCTGAACATCTCCCAGTCCTGCCTCAACCCCTGCTATCCTCTACACCCCCAGTCCTGCCTCAACACCTTCTGTCATTCTCTACACCTCCCAGTCCTGTTTCAACAACTGTTATCGTTCTCTACACCTTCCAGTACAATCCCAACACCTATCCATCTGAATATCTCCCAGTCCTGCCTCAACACCTGCTATCCT
This sequence comes from Cranoglanis bouderius, assembly GCA_023630585.1. NCBI lineage: Eukaryota > Metazoa > Chordata > Actinopteri > Siluriformes > Cranoglanididae > Cranoglanis > Cranoglanis bouderius. The sequence goes on along the minus strand of CM042555.1, from coordinate 19,113,546 downwards.
CTACAGCTACAAGACCTACCCCAAAATCTGCTATCCATCGCTACACTTCCCAGTCTTTTTTTCCCAAACGCTAACATAACCCCAAGTGAACAATATCTGCCTTTAATGAGAATGCACCTGTTTCCCAAAACATGTGCACATTGATTTCTTGGGCAAATTGTTCAAAACACTATTCAGCTTTGGTAGGTTTCCTTCCAGTTCGGGAAGTGCTGTTGCTTTCCTCAATTGTTGTTTTACACTTCCAACATGGGCAGTGGTAGCTCAGTGGTTAAGGTGTTGGAGTACTGATCAGAAGGTCGTGAGTTCTAATCCCAGCACCCCCAAGCCACCACTGTTGGGCCCTTGAGCAAGGCCCTTAACCCTCAGATGTATAAGTGAAATAAATGTAAGTCACTCTGGATAAGGGCATCTTGCAAATGCCATAAAATGTAAATGGATGATGATAATGACAGTGATATGTCACATGTATGTTGGGAAAAATGCCATGTGAATTCTGGATATTTCAGTAACTGATTTGAAAAGATCAGATTTTTGCCTCCACACAAAAATGGAAAAAAAAAAAGAAAAAAAATCAGACCTGTGTCACATTAATTTAGAAAATCAGGTTTGTATAACAGTTTGTGATTTAGTAGCAAACTTCTGTCCCAAATAGCTTAAGTATCAGAGTGAGATCATTAATCAAACAGGAGAAATTAATATCTCCTGAATAACAACAAGGAAGGAAAGAATTATCCGTGTATGCTCTATTCTTTCAGCCAGACAGAATGCAAACTAAAGCTATGTTGAGAGGTTTGGAAATTTCCTGTTGTTTGATCTGAATTCTTTAATCTAGCCACATTGGCAGGTAGCTTTGGTGACTCACACTAGCAGCCATTTGCAGCAAGGAAGAGGCAGCTCTTCCTTTCAGTGTTATAAAGCAGAACAAAACAGCAGTTGTTTGAGCATATAGAAATGGATGGGTGAAGCATGTAACCACTGAAAAAAAGCGAAGCAAGAGCTAACATTAGGTTTACTCATAAATGTTCACCACAGAAGGAAAGGAGGGGTGTTTACTTGTCTCACTGGCCTGCTTCGAAACAACTGGCCAAAACTCATCTGCTTATTATTAAAATACGATGTTAGACTTGCACGAAGAAAACATTCTGTCTGGGAGGCTAACTCCTTAACGTTAGAGCGCTGAGCGTTATGGTAATGGTACTAATTTGTCTGTCATCAGTTGCATAGCTACAAGCCACAGAGTAGTAGTGCTATGAAATTCAGATTCCATGCAAGCCCAGATGGGGTCACCTTTGAATGTTTGTTTTAATACAAACCAGCATGAAGCCATAACTGTTCTGTAAACATCACATTAATCCGCTAACACGCTAGCGCCGAAATGGTCTCTGCGCCGGAGACGTTTGCGTTCACTCTAGAGGTTTTGTAGAGTGTCTCTAATGAGTGTGGCCGCTCACATGCCGCAGCCTGAGAATGCAAGTAGCAGACGTGAGGTCATAAAGTTTAGCAGAGTGGTCAGTTTGCCAGGGTCAGCAATTTTCATCAAGTTCCAGTCGTTTCATCAAGACAGCAGGAACTGCCAAACGCTCTGGAGAATTTAAATGAAGAAAAAAAAAAGTTGTTTTGTTGTTGTCCAAGCCTGCAGGTTTATGAGATGTTTCTGGGGGTTGTCCAGAGGCCAAAAGAAAGCGGTGAAATGTAGAATCTGGTCATTTTTCACATAATCGATTATGGCGTTTGAGTGAGCACCTGGATCATATCTCTGCTATCTTTGTCCTTTCTATGTAAGAGAGCCCCCTGCCATCTGCAGTTGGTATTGCAGCTGTCGGGTTTGGCCACAATACAGGAATGTTAGACTTTCTCAGTGAGAACCTTTTATCAGCAGTATCACATTGTTCCCCTCAAAAATTCAGACGGTACTGTTTTCCAAACTCCTTGATGGCCCTTAATGCTCCAGCTTGGCCAGAACCAACTCTAGTCTAGTCACACACACACACACACACACACACACACACACACACACACACACACACACAACAACCCATTTTGTCTTAGCTTTGGCAATCAGAGACAGAAGGCAAGAGTCCAAGTCTGTCACACAGCCCCATTCACAATTCAACACAATCACGGCCACTGCAGACATTACAGACGGTTCCGGAAAGACTACATCACGGAGCCGGGCTCATAAATAAACACTCGTGCATTCGTGCAAACAGTCAGCGGATGGAGTAAGTTATCACAAGGCCGGCGTTCACTTCAGCGCAGAGGACGTTTATGGATCCTTCATCACTCGTCTGCTCCAGCTATCCCTGAATAAATACGGTTCTCTTAAATACATAAATGAAATAAATGCACACTTAAATATGCAACCAATGAGTGCCAAGCTTTTTGCGTTAGCTTAAGCGTCAGGTTAAGTTTTTCGACAGACAGTTTGACGTAACGTCCGAGGTTTGATCACAAACTACTGAATCCACTATCACATCCATCAGCAGTTTCAAGGTCCGTGGAGCGTGTAATGTGTTCGGTAGAGGGAGAAAAGAAAAACAAAAATACCAGACTAGTCACTTGGCAAGACAGACAATTCTGTAGGAAACAAGAACCGTGGTTAGCATGTTTGCTTCGCGCCTCCATGGTTGGGGGCCCTATGTGCGTGGAACTTGCATGTTCTCCCTGTTCTTCAGGGGTTTCCTCTGGGTACTCCGGTTTCCTCCCCCAGCCCAAAGGCCACCCCATCTACTGTGCTCCCCTGCCTTGTGCCGCGAGTTCTCTGGGATACGCTCCAGGCTCCCCTGCAACCCTGTGTAAGATAAGTGGTGTGGGAAAATGGATGCATGGATGGTTGGATCTGGGTCCACATCCGAGCTCCAAGGTTACCAGTTCGATCCCGGTTCGATCACTTACCTTCCAAACCTGTCAGAACTGCCAAAAGCCAAGGCCTAAGGTCTAACCAAGGCCTAAAACAAAACTAATTTTATTTTTGAACCCTATATGTTTTAAAGAGGCACTATATACTGCTATTAAGCAAGATTTTTTTTTTTTAACAATTTGACAATCTGACTGATTGCTCAGAGTCAAAAGATTTTTTATTTTTTTTTAAATCTACTTAAAAACAGGAATTATTGGCACAAAAAAAACCCAACACAAGATGAAAGAGAAGAATCACGCTGTCATTGTGAATTGTGGCTTAGGTTCAGTCCAATTCCTTAAAAACACGCCAGATTCCTCAGATCCGACATTAAAACGGTCCGTTAAGCTGTGCGCTGTAGGCCAGCAACACACTCGGGGTTTGTTCGAGTTCAAGAACGGTTTCTCAATCACCGCCTCGTCACACATCTCGCAGACATGACAAATGTGTGATGTCATTGTAATGAAGAACAGCTCGAAAACAGGAGGTTTGTAAAGTTTTCGAACAGGGTGTATGACTCTGAGCAATCAGTCAGATTGTCAAATGTTACTCAGTACACCAAATTTTATAATAACCTACACACTTACATAACCAAATAACATTATTTATTTTAGCATGCCTTAACTTTATAATATCATTCCCACAATGTCATTAAGTACGATTCATTATCTTCTGTCACTCTTCCTCCTCCGAGGCACTTGATAAATACGGACCGAGACTATTCACTCATGGACCGTCCCATTCAGAGTTTCCATGGCCTCATTCCGCTATTAATCTTTTACCCCTTTTACTGGCCGCTCACACCAAGCACAGCTGGACCATTGGCTTGAAGACTTGCTGCATGTTTGCTGAAGCTGATCTGAGGACAGATGTTGCCTCAGAATAACCAGGATGACTGTTATATTTGTGGAACATATTATAATCAACAATTATAAGTCTTAATCTTCAAACAAGCTCTGTAATCTCTCTATTTTTTTAAATAGATTTTTCTTCAGGTACCATATTGCAATCAAAACTAAAGAAACAAACATCAAATGCATATTGGATGATAATCGGCTAGATTCGTTTTTTTCAACTAATGCCAACAAAGAAAGTTTCTGAGAAACGTAACAGCGTCAAAACCGTACATGTTGACAGTTGTAGTTGGTGTATTCCTGATATCTGAAGGTTTATTGCAGTACCAAAAAACAAGGTTTATTCAAATGAAACATGAATTTATGCTTTCAGCGGTACACAAAAGTCATGAAAACATTATTGGAAATTAATTATTATTAATTTCCAAGAAATCATGCAGAACTTTACAATTCACATTTAATTAGTGTAAAATTCATAAGATTAGCATGACTACAAAGACAAAACAGACAGACTGTGAAAGTTCAGAATATTTCCATCACCTGGTCTTGACGCCAAACATTAAGGACAAACATCTGCTCATGGCCAGAGTGTACGTTTGTCATTTTCTCGGTCCTTTTACCCAAAAATACATCATTAGAAATCTCCATGTTCCCTGTCCTGCGCTAGAACACAATGAATCTCTCTTTCGCCTTGAGCCAAATTCATGGAAATGACTTTCACACAGATGCAGAAAAACAGCGACGCTGCACACATTCATGCAAAAAGATGTCACGTCTAATGTCAAGTCTCTGGTCACAGAGCCACGATTACTAATCACGCACACCTGTGCGGAAATAACCCGGACTTTCACACAAACACACACACGTAATCTAGCCTACGATTCCAAGCACATGAATTCTGTTACGGTTCATGACCCAAAGCCTGTTCAGCTTATTTTTTTTAATAATGCCTGGTTTTGATCATGATTTTGGATTTGCACTCATCTTGCTTTAAAAAAAAAACCCACCTTGAGCGACTCACATGTTAATCTTTAACATTAACATGTGATCTTCAATGGTTTTCTTTTAGTGTAGTCCTCTGATCTATTTTCACTTTTCCTATATTACCCACAATGCCGTTCTACCTGCTGATCACAGTGGTGCAGGGGGAATTAGCCCTGGACAAAATGTACCTTCATTGTATGTCGTAAATCGAGACAGCAGGACAGATTAAAGGGACAAAAGCGCTGCTGCATCGCTCTCTTTGGGTAGAGATGAGGCGAAGGCTAAATCGCTTTGCGCCACTATCAGCATTGCGCGTAATGTAGGAAACCGTTAAGTGAAAACAGACCGACATGTCAATGAAAGAAGTTTAAAAAAGCTGAAAGGACGGTATATACGCCCTTCACCTAACATCAACAACGTATTCTAAAACTGAGGACAGTCTTGACGCTGACACGTCTAAGGGAAATGCTAATTTCTCGTTTTCCTCTCAGAGGCACTCTTCATGAATCAACTTTCACCCGTTCTGTCATTCTGCGCCCGGGTCCCTACAGACGGCCGATTTTTCACTAATCACGTCCGTGTTTACTCGCCATCAAGCTGTCAGGCTTCGGCTATTTCTGCCGCTTTTGTGGCCGCACTAAAGACCTCGGTGCAGTGCGTTAGTGGCCTGTTGTGTGCGAGAGAAAGAGAAATGACAGGCCTGAAGGATTTCGAAAAACATTACGACAGCTCAGAAACAGCAGCACGAAAACAAACCCAGCTGGCAGGAAGTGGGTCATTACCTGGCTGAGCGGCTTCCTGTGGTGATTTCTCTCTGAGCCAGGCCCAGTTCTGTATGGGCAAAGTGGACTTTGGAGAGATTTTTTTTGGCTTTAGTTACATTAATATGTGGAACGGTGAGTGTCTAACGAGACATAGACATTTATAGCTACATTTATTCTTTTGGCAGACGATTGCATCCAAATCGACTTAAGAAGCGAGGCAGAAAATAATCCAGGCTTACAGCTGTATTGCTGCAAAACTGACTTTCAGAACTTTACAGTGATGCCCGAGCAGTCTGTCCCAATTAGAGTTGGGGAAAAAAAATACTTGTTTAAATGTTTTTTTTTTTTTCCCCTTCATGTAGTCAAAGTGTTTTATCCCTCCAATACCACGGTAATTTCCCAATGATTTATCCATTTATAGTTACACTTAGTTATGCATTATGGCAGCTGTAAACAGTCGTTCGCTCAGCAGCCTCTCGCTGCAGCTTGCAAGTGAATAGTTACAGCTCTATCATGCAAAGAAGAAGCCATATGTGAACATGATCCAGAAATTACGCCGTCTTCTCTGGGCCAAAGCTCATTTAAAATGGACTGAGGCAAAGTGGAAAACTGTTCTGTGGTCAGACGAATCGAAATTTGAAATTCTTTTTTGGAAACCATGGACACCGCATCCTCTGGACTAAAGAGGAAAGGGGCCATCCGGCTTGTTATCAGCGCTCAGGTCAAAAGCCTGCATCTTTGATGGTATGGGGGTGCATTAGTGCCTATTGAATGGGCAGCTTGCACATCTGGAAAGGCACCATCAATGCTGAAAGGTATATACAGGTTTTAGAGCAACATATGCTTCCATCCAGACGACGTCTTTTTCAGGGAAGGCCTTGTATATTTCAGCAAGACAATGCTTAACCACATACTGCATCTATTACAACAGCATGGCTTCCCAGTAGAAGAGTCCGGGTGCTGAACTGGCCTGCCTGCAATTGAAAACATTTGGCGCATCATGAAATGAAAAATACGACAAAGACGACCCAGGACTGTTGAGCATCTAGGATCCTGCATCAGACACGAATGGGACAACATTCCTCTCCCAAAACGCCAGCAACTGGTCTCCTCAGTTCCCAGACATATATACAGACTGTTGTTGAAAGAAGAGAGGATGCTACATAGTGGTAAACATGGCCCTGTCCCAACTTTTTTGAGACTTGTTGCTGCCATCAAATTCAAAATTACCTTCTTTTTTTTTTTTTCTTAAAATGGTACATTTCCTCAGCTTAAACATTTGATATGTTTTCTATGTTCTATTGTTAATAACATATGGGTTGATGAGATTTGCAAATCAATGCATTCTATTGGTATTTATATTTTGTGTCCCAACTGTTTTGGAATTGGGGTTGTAGCTTTAGATTATGCGTAGTATGTGGCGAGTCCACCCTACAAGCCCCTGTGAATGAGCTGTTACTATAAACAGGCTGTCTGCCACATCGTAGCTCAAATTAGCTAAAAATAAAGTGCAATATATATATATATATTTTGCACTCTGTCGTGTAGTGGCTCATTAAGCTTTCTCGAGGGCGAATCTAATTTGAGTAATAGCCACGCTACAAGTAGCACATTTTATTTTCCGCGTTTACTTTCCTAAACGGTTCTGGGCAGCAAGTCCGACATCCTGCTATTAGCGAGTGCAAAGAACAAAACCGCTTCACAGTTTTCGTCCGAGTCGGTTTGTGTCGAGCTGTCGTCGGAGCTAAATTGCTGCCGGGTTAGAAAGTAAAGTGGCGCGTCGCTCATGCCTGAAAACAGGCAAAATAAGGAAAACATTGGGGAAAGAACCGCAAATGGGCTCTTACTGGACCATTAAATTTGAGAACTGCTGCTTCACAGGAACCTGACTGAGGTGAATGTGAGCACTGTTCAGATGGAGCGTGTGTGTGTGGTAAGGCCTTCATTAAACCATCACGCCGAGAATTGAGTCACGGTATGCTCATGATGTCATAGCATAAAACACGAATGCAAACAGAAACCCCACACACACACACACACACACACACACACACACACACACACACACAAACCTGGTGCATAGAACATTTTTAGCTCGACGACATGCCTATTAGGACTCCTGTCTCGTCAAAACAAGGATTTGTTTCGGATTGTGATGCATTCCGTTATGTTATGTCCATTAACCGGCTGTCCGGAGACACTGCATTACAGCTTGCATCATTTTTTTTATTAATGAAAGAACACCACGTTGTACTTTTTATCCATTTATAGTCACATTTCACGTCTGCGAAACAAGTTTCATATTTGCTTAACGCAGTCCTGAGGGGACAATGTGTTAAAGATCTTTTTTTTTTTTTAGTTGTTGTTTGTTTGTTTTTTTCCCAAAGAACCATTTGTATTTGCGGAACAGAACGGGGAAAAAAAGGAACCGTATCAGCATCAGCTGCTCCAGCTGTGTTTGTCCAACCTGAAATCATAGCAGGGAATAACGTACAGCTTAGCGAGACATGGGAAGAAATAAAGCGGTGTTTGGAAAGGAGAAGTCGGTTTTCTTAACCAGCTATGTCTGTACATTTCCTGCGGCACGAAAACCACAAGCTCGCCGTACGCTTCTCGGCTTCTCGGGTCTGTACTCGAGAACATCTGGGCGCATTCCAAGCTTTATAGTAATTTTCTTCGTCATATGACATGAAAACGTTTCACAGGAGCACAGCCTTAATCCTGACTCCAGCTTGACACTGCAAGGCTGAGGAGGTTTTTTTTTTGTTGTTTTTTTTTTTTTCTTCCAAGGGCCTGTTTTACTGTTTTAATATTGGCGCAATCATCAAGATCCATAGTTTCACGGATGTGTTTACAGGACGTTAATACGCTGAAAACCACAAGCTCGCTGGAACAAGAAAGGTTAGGAAAGAAATGCGTCCAATATTCCACGGTGCCTTTCTCTCCACTGGGCTTGATTTCTCGGGAGGTACTTTGGAGTAAAAAACATCCTGGGAATCCGTCCCCCTCGCGATAATTACATGATTTATGACGGACTACCGTGGCATTCAGAGAGACTTTTTGCGGCATGTTTATTTGGCCAGTCTGCATAGCGGGGATCCTGTTGCACTGTGGTCAGGGAGACATGGCAGCGGTCGCCTGTTTTGACTGCAGCTTCTCTTTCTGTTCCAATCAGAAGAACATGTGGAGATCGCAGGTCCGGACCTGAGCACCACTGGCTCACTGTCTGACCATTTGAAGCCCGTCGGGGCAAACGTGGGCCAAAAAATGAACATGGTTCCTGGTTCACCTTTCCCTGGTTTCTTTTTTCCCCCTGTTCCATTCTGCCTGTTGTCCCAGAGTCTGGATGTCCCAGATTCCATGCTCGAATACGCCGTGACTGTTTGTTTTCCAAATTCCTCGACTTTGCTAAATGTCAGAATGTGGACACGGAGAGAAAGTCTGACAAGAGATGTCTAATGACCCATCGTTTGCTGTGGAGTTTGCATGTTCTCCCCGTGCTTTCGGGGTTTCCTCCCCCAGTCCAAAGACATGCACTGTAGGCTGATTGGCATTTCCAAATTGTCTGTAGAGTGTGATTGTGCCCTGCGATAGGTTGCCACCTCATCCAGGGTGTCCCCCACCTTGTGCCCCAAGTACCCTGGGATAGGCTCCAGGTTCCCTGCGACCCTGTGTAGGATAAGTGGTATGGAAAATGGATTGATGAAGTGACATGTGAAGGCCAATGTATGGTAATTTGTCCTCTGTATTTAACCCGTCCAAGTTAGTGCACACACACTAGGAGTTGTGAGTAATGAACACACACACACTACAAACCATGAACACACCCAGAGCAGTGGGCAGTCATTTTTGCTGCGGCAGCCGGGGAGTAGTTGAGGGTTAAGGGCCTTGCTCAAGTGCACAACAGTGGCAGCTTGAAAGTGCTGGGATTTGAACTCACGACCTTCCGATCAGCAGCCCAACATCTTAACCACTGAGCTACCATGGATGGATGGAAAAAGTGTGGGAAGTGGCCATTTTTAAAAGATTCACCTTTGCAGAAAAGCAGAGTGATGTGGCCATGAACTGTCTAACTCGAGCCTGTGACTTATTGTGGAACATCAAGTTTAATACAGTTCATTATTTGGCAGGGATGGGCAAAAAACAGTTTGTTCTGAGAATATCCACGTCGCATCGCCATTTGACTCCAGTTTGTCTTCATGTGAGTCCGAGTCAAGACCTAGTATGACAGATCAAGACAAGACCAACGCCACACACGGCCAAGTCCGTGTCAAGTCCAAGATACTCCGATGTGTTGATTTACTGGCTGTATCATTTCCCTAACCTCACATGAATTTTCTCTTGAATGAACTACAATAACCTATCTACTTTGGGATTATTACTTTGTACAAATAAGTACAAAGGACACAGACCCGTACAACTTTCTTACATGCACTTGTGCTATCCATCCATTTTCTGTACCGCTTATCCTACACAGGGTTGTGGGGGAGCCTGGAGCCTATCCCAGGGGACTCGGGGCACAAGGCAGGGGACACCCTGGACATGCAAAAATTCCACGCACACAAGGCAGAAGTGGGAATCGAACTCCCAACCCTGGAGGTGCGAGGCAAACGTAACCATTAAGCCTACATTTTATACTCCAACAGGAACAAGTACTTGTTCGTGGAAATGACGTAGGCAGAGGCCGAGACAAGACCGATTGAAAGTTCACTGGGGTTTATGACAAGATCAAGACATGTGGTCTCATGGCCGGTCTCGAGTACCACAACACTATTATGCTTCATTCCAAGATTAGAGTGTAACATAATGTAAAAATTATCTCCATGTTTAGGTTCCTGTCACCACAGTGGTCTAATCCTAGTTGATTTCTCCATCTGACTCAGTTTAAAGTAGTTGCTACGATAAAGATCTTTTTTTTTTTTTTTTTTTTTAAACTTAACTCGCGGCCCATATAATATAAATTCGTAGTCAAGTTTTATTAAAAAAATAATAATAATAGCCACCATGTCACCTCCTTGGCTCTGTAAGTGACGTCAAGCTTCTTTTTTTTTTTTTTAAACTTTGCAAGCACTGTAATACTGAAAAGACAAAACACACACACACACACACACACACACAACACTGCCATTGATACTTTTAAGGTCACTGGGGCCCTTTTTATAATAACATACAGCTTTATTATAAACCAGACTACACACTGGGTTCTGTTAAGGCAAGACATTACACACAGCACCGTATAAACTCTAAATGGAAGATATATACAGCATTACCTCAGACCATCCTTTCATACATGTTCAGGAATATTCATTTATTATTATGGCGTACTTTATACAACACATTTTTACACGTATCATAAAAACAACTCACATCTTTGAGGTCGGACAAAATAATAGAAGTGTTACATTACAAAAAAAAAAAAAACAGTATAACTAAAAGCACACGTGCACACACACACACACACACACACACACACACACACACACACACACACACACACACAGCTCTTTCTTTGACCTCGGAATATCCTGGCAGTCTCTACAGTGTGAGCAGGAACGCACACTTCCATCCTGAAAACACACACACACACACATGCGGTTAGTAACAGCAAACACTCAAAGATGAGGCGAGTGTGTCCTTTTTCTCCTGCCTGTAGCAATATTTACTAATGAAAACCAGGACCACACAATAAATGGAGACTAGCACTGAAGGGTTAGCATTGTTCATCCTGACTAGCTATCGGTTCATTAGCATGTTGGGGTGATTTTCAGTATTGCTTTAGGATTTAGTGTTACAAAAAGCTTTCCAAAGCTAAGCTCTTCTAACTTCTATCTGTGTTGCTACATGAGGTTACAAGTTCATGAGGACTAGCATTAAATAGTTAGCATGACTTTGTATGTCCTGACTAGCTTTTTGTTCATTAGTAATGTTAGCATGTTGCTGTGATTTGCTTTTTTTTATTTATTTTTTTATTATTTTAGAATGTAGTGTTTCAAAAAGTCCAATTTGGGCTCTTCTCTGTCTGTGAAACTATATTAGGGTTCTGTGAGAGCATGCGAGAGTGTAATTAGCCATGTATCATGTAAATTGTAGCAATATGTACCAAGTAAGCCATGAAAGACCACAATAAAGACTAGTATTGAAGAGTTAACATTTAATAATTTTATCCTGACTAGCTTTTTATTCATGAGTAGTCTTAGAATTTTTGGTTATTAGTGCTATCATTAATTATTTTTCTTTACTAATTAAACCATAAAACCACAACAAATAATAAAAACATTAGCATGACCCTAAGGTCATGACCCTATTTACAACCTCTTAGGTTGACCCTCTGAGGGGAACCCTTGAAGGTTCTATGTGGAATCCTACAACAGTTTTTCCTTATCAAGGAAGCTAAGTACCCTTAATTATCCAATCGACCCCTAAAAAATCTAAGAGTGTAATATTTATTTAGGATTTAAGAGCCCATACCATCTAATGAAGTGTTTCAGTAAAACCCTCTGTTTTAGGGTTTGTTCTACATACCTTTTTTTCCCCCCTTACAGTGTAGCCCTGTTAAATGTCTCCAGCCTGTAGAATTATTTACCAGCTAAAGCATAACTAAAGCAACTAAGTGAAGACTAGCACTTTATGTATGAGTAAGCATGAAGCTTATTTATCCTCAGTAGCATTCCAATTAGAAATATTGGAATTTATTATTATTATTATTATTATTAATTATATACAATAATATCATAATTATAGGACCAACTCCAAGGAGGAGTTTTTAAAAAGAGCGACGCTGGGCTCCTGTGGGTTCCTGTGAGGATCCATGAAAGTGCAACTAGCAGTGTTTTTATTTCTTAGGAAGGATGATAGTGATGGTCTCCATCAAAATCTGGTGTCTGCCCCAACATGCTTCAGAGAACGACAAATTGGCACTTACAGGTTAGACTGTAAAATATCATATTGTGAGAGATGAGATGTGATGGATTTGGGCTGAAACTGAATTCTCCAGATTTTCATGGAAAGGGCTGAAGACCAATGACATGTAGCATGACATGGCATCTTTCACCAAGGGCATCATGCTTCTCTCTAGATATGCTTCCACCCAAATGTTTCACAAATGATCAGTGATGTTCTAACAAAAGGAACAGATGTGTGTTTCCATTAACTGTTGTTACTTAGGGGTTCCCGAGTGGTGCAACAGAGAAGTGTGCAAGTTATCGTCAGATGATTGCGAGTTTGTATTCCAATGATGCCACAGCCATCCATGGCTGGAGGCCAAGAGACCCAAGAGGCTATACTCCTGTGTGATTCAGTGAGATCATGTATGCGAAAGAGGGTTGATAGCGTTTTGACAGTAGTTATGTACGGTAATGTGTCTTGGAGGAAGCATGTTAGCCTTCACCCTCCCCAGTTTGTAGCTGTTGTATGATAGTGGAGAGCTGGCTGGTGGGTGGGAACTGGCAGATCACCAAATTGGGGCAAAAATGAAGAGGGAAATGCAAAACTACTATTATTTAAATATTCCAAAAGACGAACAATGATGAAATCTTGCTGTGGACAGACCCAGCGGAAAATGGACACAGCCAAGACCTGGGAAAATGGGGAGGGGAAAATGCCTGTAGAAACAACAGGCCTGTTCTTCTACTAGCAATCCCAGGCAGCTTTGGCGTTCACTGTAAATCAGGAGAACAGTCCACAGAGGGTGAGAGAAGGCAGCAACACACATCAATGCAAACCTTGGCACATCACACCTCAATAGATTGACTTCAAAGCAATAGAACAAAGAAGACCAAGTAAAGGAAAGTAAAAGTAAGTCATGAAACCTTAACCTTTCTCACGAAAGCAAACAAAAAAAAAAAAAAAACAAACAAAAAAACACCAGAACCCCATCAAAGACTGGTGCACCCGGTTCCTCAGTCTTTTTCCAAAGGTTTATTTTAGAATACCAAAGCCATGAGCACTCCAGACAGCACTTCAGCGTCTCAACTCTGCAAATATTTCAGACACATATTGGGCAAATATTCACAGAGGGCCCATGCCAGTGTATACAGCGCCCAGCTACCTCGTGTCTATCAGCCATGAGAGCTTCACACAGCAAGGCAGTGGGATTTACAGTGTTCAAGAAACCCCACACGGATGTGAAAGAGGCCCCACAGAGTGTTAAAAACACCTCCATGGGGAGTGAGGCAGGGCAGTAAGGCGTGAACAGCCGCCATCTACCGTCACAATATGCACACAAAACCTCTTAGGCAGAGTGCACACATTACACGAGTTTCAAAATCTCAGAATCGCTGACCCACCTACACTACACAACTTTAATCGCTTACGGTCAGTTGCTTCATAGACATAGCTGTGTGCAGAATACACAACCACTCAAAGACGAAGTGCACACAATTTCACAATCTTTGGGGTAGTCGCCAAGCCCCAGAATTATTCGGTGACTGGGAAATTGGGGCTGAAATCAGGTACTCTGCAGCAGGCCTTCGCTGCTCATGCTAATGATGATCCTACTAAACTGCACTGGATTCTTATAGACTAGACCAAAAAGAAGGGGTCAGAGTGCAGGGTCAGTCATGACACACCGTCCCTAGAGCACTGACGGTCAAGATGCTTGAGGGCCCAGCAGTGACAGCCTGGAAGTGCCGGGGTTTCAATACACAGCCTTTAACCACTGAGCCACTACTGCCCCAGAACCGGGCTTTTGTGTTGAGAGTGTTCTGCCAAGGACAACGAATGTCCAATTTCAGGTTACACAAGAACAGACGCTTTGTGGATAACAAGTGATCAGGTTATTTCAAAAACATTGCAACTTGAAATCAAAAGGGACAAGTTAAAACGAGAACCTCTGACTGTGGCTAACTGTCTGCTCGCTCCTGTGGTATCTCCATTTAAGGCCCGAGGTGAAATTTTATAATCGGAAATATCGACAAAACCAAGAGAACGGTCCAGAAGGTTTACAAGCTTGCAACCTCAGGACATTGAGGCTTTCCGTGTCCTTTTCCATCCCAGAAGCCAGCAGCCAAGTGCCGTCAGCCAAGATAGGCCATTACGCGCACTAATACAAAATGTAAAAAGTTTCATTTGGGTACCACCAATATTAGGTAATACTCTGCTCACTCACAACCACATCATCAAAGTTCACGAGATTTAAAAGGGTCTGAACAAAAATATCATGGCTAAAAAGCATGACACCAAACTGTGTCTCCTTGAAGATCTTCTTGAGGATAATGGATCAACTGAACTATACCATCATCCGACACTGGCATCATTAGTGCCAAAGGTACTTTGGAATGTGGGACATAAGTCATCCCTCTCCTCATTCCCTTGTAGACTAAAGGATGTGTGTACACAGACTGTGTCTAAATGTTTAGTCTTCTATTTTTTTATTTAAATGCTTCTCCACCGAGTCAGCGCCAGATCAATTTCTCACTCGACAAACCCCTCTTTTTTCTGCTCTCCAGCTGAACCACTCGCTTCCTCAAGACATTCTTTGTCCAGAAGCAAAAATAAATGACTTCAGCTGTTTTTTTTCTCTACACATTCACCAATTATTCCTGAAGGATTTACAGCTCACCAGTCTGACGGGTGTGGCATGTATGATATATTGAACGTCAAACTGACATTGTGGGATAAAATAAACGACAACCTGCCGATTCCTAACACTGTGTACGATTCCTACGATTTCTATAAAAACTTAATTATGTCTTACGGATCACCTTATCATTAAGTCTTCAAAAATGATCAAACCAATTAAGAGGGAATATCTGAAACCTCTAAACCAGACAACTAGATTCCCATGAAACTTATTTATTACAGATTCATGGTCACACCTTGTGTGTTTGGCAAACCTAATGTGGTCTGAAACAGCCTCAATGGTACTGTAATTCTGGGAGATTTAAGGAGAACATCAAAAACCGATGCTGCGCTATTTCTCATGGCCAGAGCTTTCTTTGAATCCATGCTGGCAGGACGCAGAAAGTTAAGGCGGAGGATCTGGTTTCACACTGTATTGACACATCGAGCTGGCTGGGCCTAGACTTGGCATGGTCGCCGTTACATGTGGCACATTTTGCACATACTGGACTGGAGCTGTTTCTTGATGCTAATATACTTTTATGAGGTTTTCCTTGGCTGTGGACAGTGACCAACAGTTGTCGCCAAACCAAATGGGCAAACATAACTGAGAAGGATACGCGATGACACAACTGTCTATCTTGATGTTGTACCAGCATGCATTCTTTTCTCTATTGTTGTTTGAGGTTTACACAGATGGCTCCTGGATGTGACGCTGACCTCTAGTGGCAGTGACTCGGTGTGCACTGAAAGGGGCTCCATTAAGAACAGTGGTGTGGAATTTCCTTCAAAGTCCTTGATAACTATAATAACAACATATATAATAACTATATAAAAGCATAAATGAAGTTGAAATCTGATCCGAGAAACAATCCTGCTGACCCTGGACATGCATACCCCTTATTTAAAAAATAAATAAATAAATAAAAATAAAAAAGGGTGGGCTATTCCAAACCAAGGGTTCAACAGAGTTTGACGCTTCCATCCTCGACCGAAAGGCATGTCTGGAAGGACATCACTCATATCCAAAAATTCTTGTGAGTGCATGAACACAGAATGCATGAATTGAGTTGACCTGAATGCATGCTCCTCTTTTGAAAAGAAGCTGGTCCAAACCAGTGGGTTCAGCAGAGTTACCATGACCTTCAAATCACTGCTGATGATACCACATTCATTGGAAAGGAGCGGTGCTGGTTTCCTGAGATCTCTAGGATGGCTGATGGCTGAGCACTCACCACTAATGCTAGGAAAACAGAAGCTAATCCTTACAGCAACACACACCGTTCTCACTGCTGCCCATTCATCATCATAATAACGGTCTTTCACAAGACCTTGCATATCAAGGGATCATGATCGGGATTGAGCTGATGAATGAGCAGACACACCAGCCCTTCGGGGACTTTTAAGGTCACCCGGGAGTGGATACCACACGTCGGTTGCACATCAGGGCGGATACATTCATGCTGTGTTTCCTATCCTTCCCAGGGCTAGAATGTCTCTTTGGCTGAAAGTGCTAAACAGAACTCTATCCTCAATCATGGTGTTGATGTATTTGATCTAAAATCACTTGTACCAGCTTTTAATCATAACTACAGCGGAGGAGTACACCATCTTGGATGTCTCGAAATTATACATTTCAGGAAAAAAAGCAAAAAAAGAACGAAATCAGTCTCATTTCTAACATATTCAGGTTTAAAACCTCATTTGGAGGCACAAAGGCAAGACGTTGAGACAAGGCTTGCGGCGGCATCCTGAAAGCATAACTTCGAATCATGTAAACGCAAGCATTCCAGGACCACAGGCTTCACTTCCATCAAATAGAAAGGCTGACCCTGGCCTATTTAGACAACCCTGGGCAGACAAAAAGTTCATGATCCCCAAGATCCACAAAGACTTCAACCTTCAAGGCTGCGCAAATGGAGGGTTCTCGCTCCAGACTTTGTTCCTAAGCTACAAAAGCGAGCGCACCTCCAAAAAAACAAGACCGGAAACAGATCATCTCTGTCATCTCGGAGGTCATCCTTCTACAATCCCTCGGTCTCTTGAAACTCGTTTATTGCTTTGCTCCAATGCAAGGCCAGCTGTGAGGAGATCTCGGAAGGATGCCTCGCTGAAGACGTACTATAGAAATGCCAGAAAACACTGTATCCATAACATCCAGGGATAAACATAATGACTGTCTTCTTAACACTGATTAGCTAACAGAGCTGCGGGCTGGATTTTTTTATACGTAAATAATCCTGATGGTTTGTTGAGAGATTACTATAAATCGGTCACACAGCAACCAACCAACCTAAAGTTCTGTCTAGTTGTGCTCATTCCCAAATTACAGGGGATGAATTTCTGTATCTTCTAACCAGCACACGTAAAAATTCAAATACTGTAGGTTGTTTTTTTTGTTTTTTTTGACTGAACTGGAGTGTAATCCATCTTGTTCTGAAATAACTATACCCGTTAAGTCCGACAAATTGTGTTCTTATACACGACTAGGAAGCAGATGTGCTTTCAACCGCAAGTCACGCAGCTACGACTGCTGATCTGATTCTGCAAAATTATTCTGCACCTTCAACAAAAGGCATCAAGTTCCTTCTCAGAGCAGAACAAAAAACTGTGGAATTCATACACTCCCCTTTGATATCGTTTCTCCTTCCAGTAATGAAATCTGTCGGGTCACCAGATGTGCAAAAAAGACGAGGGGAGAAAAAAAAAAAAAAAACCCTTCTTCCTTGATCACAAGGTCATTAGAGCCATTTCTGAGCTCTCTCTTTTGACTGAGGTGTTAAACAGACGGAGACATCTTTTTATTGCGTGTGAGGGATTCACTTCATCATGAAGGACAAGCTACAGCAGAGTCCAAGATGCCACGCAGGAATAATGGTGCTGTCCTGTAGGCGTTTGTCTACGGGATGTAAGCATGTTGATCCAGCTGATGAATCTAGGACTGAGGGCTCCACATCTCTGGCTGGACTATAATCAATAGTCTAACAGCCCAAGACTCATTCTTTAAGATTGGGTAAATAAGACATCCAGAAGACACCAGAAGTGACCAAGAGATAAATCAGACCCTGACGTACAAGAGTCTGACGTTTGACACTAGACAAAATTTAAATAAAAATGTAATGTGCCTTAGACCTTTGCACAGGAATGTGATAACTATAAGGCTAATATTGTGCTCAATATTACAAATGATTGAATTAATGTACAATTCATTATTAATTAATTTATGATGAATGAGTTCAGTCCTTAATGTCATAAGTCATCAACCCTACCACTTTCGCTGACAATGCTGTGAAAAAGTATTTGCCCCCATCCTGATTTCTTCTGTTTTTGTGTATCTCTCATACTCAATTGTTTCAGAAATTAAAACAAAATCTAAGATAAAACAAAGGCAACCCGAGTAAACACAAAATACAGTTTTTAAAAGATAATGTTTCTTATTGAAGCAAAAAAGATATCCAATACCAACTGGGCCTGTGTAAAAATGTATTTGCCCCCCGTAGTTACTAATTCCCCAAATATATGAAACTGCATTCATAATGGGGTTCAGCTGGACTAGATGCAACCAGGCCTGATTACTGCAAACCCTGTTCAATCAAATCATCACTTAAATAGAACTTTTTCAACAACAGGAAGTTGGTTAAAAGGTCTTACCCAGTAACACACTAAGTTGAAAGAAATTCCAGAAACGATGAAGAAGGTGGATTGAAATACATCAGTCTGGGAAGGTTTAAGGCTCTGGGACTCCAAAGAGCCACAGTGGGACCACAGTGAGAGCCATTATCTTCAAATGGAAAAAAAACTCGGCACAGTAGTGAACCTTCCCAGAAGTGGCCGACCTTCCAAAACTCCTCCAAGAGAACAGCAACTACTCATCCAGGAAGTCACAAAAGAGCCAAGGACAACATCAAAGGACCTACAGGCCTCTCTTGCATCAATAAAGGTCACTGTTCATGACTCCACTATCAGAAAGACACTGGGCAAAAATGGCATCCATGGAAGAGTGGCGAGGTGAAAACCACTGCTAACCCAGAAGAACATCAAGGCTCATCTGAATTTTGCCAAAACACACCCTGATGATCCTCAAACCTTTTGGGAGAATGTTCTGTGGACTGTTGAGTTGAAAGTGGAACTGTTTGGAAAACCACCTGATTCCACAAAAAGAACATCATACCTACAGTCAAGCATGGTGGTGGAAGTGTGATGGTGTAGGGATGCTTTGCTGCTTCAGGGCCTGGGCAACTTGAAATAATTGAGGGAAACATGAATTCTGCTCTGTACCAGAAAATCCTAAAGGAGAATATCCGGTCTTCAGTCCGTAAGTTGAAACTCAAGCGCAACTGGATTATGCAGCAAGACAGTGATCCAAAGCATAGGAGTAAGTTCACCTCTGAATAGCTGAAAAAAAAAAGCAAAATTAAAGTTTTGAAGTGGCCTAGTCAACGTCCTGACTTGAACCCAGTTGAGATGCGGTGGCAGGACCTTAAACAGGCAGCTCATGCTCGAAAACCCTCCGGTGTGGCTGAACTAAAGCAGTTCTGCAAAGAAGAGTGGGCCAAAATTCCACCACAGCGCCGTGAAAGACTGATCTCCAGTTATCAGAAGCATTTGGTTGCTTGGTTATTGCTGCTAAAGGTGGCACAACCAGATTTTAAGTTTAAAGGGGCAATTAGTTTAGTTTTTCACATTGGTGATAGGTGTTGGATAACTGTTTTTTGCTTCAGTAAAAAAAATACATAAACAAACAAAAACTGTATTGTGTGTTTACTCAGGTTGTCTTTGTCTTATGTTGTATTTTGTTTGAAAATCTAAAACTATTTAGTATGAGATATACAGAAAGACAGAAGAAATCAAATACTTTTTCACAGCACTGTATCAAAAACAACCTTCTCTGGATGAAACTATAGTTTTTTTCCCCCTCATAGTTCTGTAGACTTTTATGCATCATGTTGAAAATGTGACTGTACGTGTGTACGCATAATTGCCGTGGCCTGCGTGAGATTCCGTCTCATCAGTAAGTCGTTACGAACGTGAGGTGCTGGACTATGTCCCGATGATCGAGTGGAAAACTTTTGAAGTACAACATAAACACTGAATTTAAAAAAAAAATAAAATAAAATTTTTAACTTAAAAACTAAACTTTCGCACAAAAAATGGACATGCGGTAGCTTCAGATACCGCCGAGTCAGAAGCAAGGAGTCTGGAAAACATTACAATGGAGACAATTTGAGCTGAAGTTTGGGAGGCGTTTTGAAAGCGTTAGCGATTTCAACACCAATCGTTCCCCATCCAACAGAAATGTTGACATAAGCTAGTTCCACCCGTCTAATAAAATCACACAGGATTTGATTATAGCATGAACGCTCTGATCTCTCGCTCTCTCTTTCCAAGTCTGGCTTGTACTCTCTCTTGTTTTGACCGCAATGTGTAGTCCTGCTGAGCGTGTTTAGGAAATGTAGCGCGATGGCACGTTCGGCTGAAAAACATGGATATTTGAGAGAAACATGGCAAGCACGAACATGGTGGACCAACTAGAATTTTAATGCATGTTTTAATGTTTTGACAGCATGAACATAAAATGTGCTTTGTTCTACATACAAGTGTCACGTTTATACAACAGAAAGCAAATCAAACATTAAATTAAATTAGATAATACAGGAAAGAGCATTGCAATACGTCGTGCCATCTTGGCATCGTGGACATCACGTGATATCAGCATTTTTGAAAAGGTGCATTTTCCCTGATCCATTTTCAGATTTATCCACTTTGGAAAGAGAACTCGAAAAGGATGAAAATGCAAATCAGATAAGAAAAGATCCCAGTGTTATCATGGACTAGGCCTTAGTCTGCATGTTTAAATCTGGTTCTTAAACCAAAAATAGCAGGACGGATACAGTGGCCAACAACCTCTGAGATTTCAGACAAACCTTTGTGCAACACAGTAAGCATGCAGAACAAAATCAGGAAAAGTAAAACCTAAATCTTCCAAGGTAAATTTTGGAGGGATGTGTATTGTAAACTGAATCCCACGTGCCATTTTGCACTCATGTGAAGACTGACATGTCCACTAGAGGGCGGTGAGTGATCACGGTGAAGTGAAAATCATCACGGTCTGGTTTCTTTCCCCGTCTACCAAAAAGAGCCATGTCTCACGCTCTCACATGGAAAGTCCTCTTTGAAAAAAATGGTTCAGCCAAATCTTAAATGCTGCCAAATGTTGTCAATCGTCCAAAATACGTTGATTTGAACAGTGATTTAAAGTTTTGCTGTTTCCGTACCTCGGACGATCATCTCCGCCTGGAGCGGGTTGTTTTCTCTGGGATTGTCTTGCTCAAACTCGGATTCTTTACAACATTCCTTTTCGAGCGACGCACTCTTTCAGGATCACTTTCTAATGGAGAGTTTGGGGGTTTGGCAGCCTTTTGGGCTCTTCCCAGTGCCTGTGCTGCATTTAAGGAATCCTGAGAAAGTAAAACCAGAACAGTAAACTAGTCATTGTAAGAAATGTAATGATTTGCATGATGTATGTGAGGTGTAACAGAAGAAGGGGGAAAAAAGGAAGACCTTTGCTTCTGATGGCTGATCAAAACGTTCGTCCAAATGGATCTACGGAAAAAAAGAAGAAATTATTTGCAACATGTTTGCAAACTGAGCATCATGTTATAAAAGTTTAAAAGCAAATGCACCTCATCTTCACTTGGGTTCTTCCCAGCTTTCTGCTTGGACACTTTCTCTTTTGAGGCCCTTCTCCTCAGAACTGTCTCTTTCAGGGCTGTTTCTTTCTCAGGCATTTCTTTTGGGGCCTTCACTTTTGAGGCCGTTTTCTTTCGGGCTGCTTTCGTTGAAGTCGCCTCCTCATCCACTTCCTTTAGAGCCGTCTTTTCTGAAGCGGTCTCCTCTGGGTCCGTCTCCTTCTTAACCTTGTTTTTCACTGCCATCTCCTTTTTAGGAGTGTCTGCCTCTTTCAGACCCTTCTTCAAAACTGTCTCCTTCAGGGCATTCTCATCCTCAGCCATTTCCTGCATGGCCGTCTCCTTCAGGTCCATCTTCTTTGAAGTCATCTTCTTCGGGCCCCTTACTTTCGAGGTCATCTTCTTAGTAACCATCGCCCCCTCGACTGTCAACTCCGTGGGCATCTCCATGTCAGCAGTTTTCTTTGAAGCTGTCTTCTTTGGGGCCTTTAGCTTTGATACCTTTGGGGCAGTCTCCTCCAGTGACGTCTCCTCTGGGGCCTTAACTTTCAAGGCCATCTCCTCCAGGGCCATCTCCATCTCATCAGTTTTCTTTGAAGACATAATCTTTTGGGATCGTACCGTTGAGGCCAGCTCCTCCAAGACATTCTCATGCAGGGTCTTTACTTGTGAGGCCATCTCCTCTGGGGCCAGTTCCTTCACATTATTATTCTTTGAAGTTACCTTTTTTGGGGCCTTTACCATTCGGAGGGACTTACCTTTCTCGTCCGCCTCAATCTGAGCCGTTTCCTTCTCAACTGTCTCTCTCAGAGCTGTCTTCATCAAGACCTTCTCCTTCAGGGCTATGGGTGCGGTTTTAGCTGTTCTGGATCCCTTGCATCCTTTCTCTAGCACTTGAGGCACATTTAAGGACTTCATCTTTGGGGGAAACTCCTCTGGGGCCATCTCCTCTGTGGCCATCTGCTCTGGAATCTTTACTTGGGAAGCTGTCTCATCTGGGGCCAATTCCTTCTCTGCAGTTTTTTTTGAAGTCGTCTTTTTTGGGGCCTTTATCTTTGGTGCTATATTACCTTTCTCAGCCTTTTCCTTGTGAACTGTCTCCATCTGTGCCATCTTATTCTCGGTCAACTCCGTCAGAGCTGTCTTCTTCAGAGCTTTATCCTTTGGGGCCGTGGTTGAGGTTTTAGCTGTTCTGGATCCCTTACGACCTTTCTCCAGCACTTGAGCCACGTTTGAGAACTTTGCCTTTGGGGGCATCTTCTCTGGGGCTGTCTCCTCCAGGGCCGTCTCCTCTGGAATCTTTACTTGTGAAGCTGTTTCATCCGGGGCCAATTCGTTCTCAGTCTTTTTTAAAGTTGTCTTTTTCGGGGCCTTTATCTTTGGGGATGTATTACCTTTCTCAGCTGTTTCCTTGTCAGCCGTCTCCATCGGGACCATCTCATTCTTGGTCGATTCTTTCAAAGCAGTCTTCTTCTGGGCTTTGTCCTTTGGGGCAGTGGTTGAGGTTTTAGCCTTTCTGGATCCCTTACGGCCTTTCTCAAGCATTTGAGTCACATTTGAGAACCTTACCATTGGGGGCATCTTCTCTGGGTCCGTCTCCTCTGGGGTATTTACATGTGAGGGCATCTCATTTGGGGCCATCTCCTCTGGGGACGTTTCGTTCATGGCGGACTTCTTTGAAGTCGTCTTTTTTGGGGCCTTTTCCTTTCGAGCGGTCTTACCTTCCTCAGCCGTGTCCTTGCCAGCCTTCTCCTTTGGAGCCATTTCCTTCTCAGCTGTCTCCTTCAAGACTTTCATCTTCAGGTTCTTGGTTGAGGGTTTATCCCTTCTGGATAACTTGCGGCCTTTCTCTGGCACTTGAGACACCACTGAGGCCTAACAGAGTAAAATTCCACAACGAAATGTGGAGAGAAAAAAAAAAAAAAAAGAACTTTTGTTAATTGTTCTGGATATTTCTAACATCAGTCATGCCTACAATCAACAGTCAACCTCAGCACACCAATACTACGTTCTGCATCTCCTGGTTATCCCCTGAAACCTGTTAGATTATAGTGAAAAACATGAACAGTGTACACAGAAAATATTACTTTTCATTTGTGACATGACAATAGGGTGGCACACCTTCTCCAATTTCAAGCAATTGAAACGTACGTTTTGCTTTTCAGTGTGATCCAATGTCCTCATGTTCACTAAATTCAAATACCAACCATTTTACAGTGTTTGTGTGTATTTCAGATTTCAGTTTATACCTCATTTGTTGGGTTTTTGCATTAGAATGAATTCCAGAGTGAAATAAACAGGTACTGGTAAACACATCAATAACAGCATGACAGAAAGAAAGCACTGAATTGTACCCGACTTTCCTCTGGAGTTTTTGGAGCATCGGAAATTGCTTGGGCTTTAGCAGTCTTACGGACTTCCCTTTGTGCTCGAGCCGCCTTTGAGGCCTCCTAAAACAGGAAAGTGTTTCTTGAGACCATATTTATTGACGGTTAAATAATAAGCCACGCTGCTTACAGATGATCTCCTTCGAGTAGCAATACACTACTTCACAATGTACAAAAATATTTCCTAAAAGCCAACATGGTGACTTTGATTCCTGACACAACCTGTGAGAATAAAGCCCCGCCCCTGTGGGAGGTGCCTTGAAAAGGATATTTGAATATATCCCTAAGTATTGCACATTTAAAAGCTTGACAAATGCTGGTTGTTTTGACTGACTGACTTTTCCCCAGACAATTTTTGGATATTATTTCTAAAAATCATGAACGTGTGACAATTTTCAGACGCTCCCTTGCCTTAAGTACAAGTGGACTTGACAAAGGGATTGTTTAAAAATGGCCACCTTTTAAGACATTTGTGTCCAGTTTGAATTAATTTTACATCAAAATTTTAACAAATATTTTCAAATCATGACTGAAATTCACCCATTTTTTCAGCACGATGAACTCGCTTAAACAATTTCACACACCTCTTTCTCCAACAGCTGAGTCTTCAACTCTGCGAGTTCCACCTTCAGAACGTCTACGCTTGCCTGGAAAAAAACTTCTTTTTTTTTTTTTTTTTAATTCTGAACAAATTAATATCAGTTGTTGTTTCACCACCCAGTCCCGGGTGTTACCTGAAGTGTGCTGATTTTCTTTTGGCAGTTGTCCATGTCCTTCATGACTTTCTCCTCCTTGTCTCTAGAATGAAATGTCAGAAGAAAATAACAAACAATATACCGAATCATGGTGAATTAAAAGCATGAAAATTTTCCATTTCCCCTTCTTTTTAAAAGACATTCATTAAGATTTAAATTTTGTACTACGGTAGTGCTACAGTTTTGCTGCCACTTATCACGTTTTATCAATTCTCTTGGAGTGCAGAAACGGATCTCCAGCTCACGTTTCTCTCTTTCTGTCTGATCCTAAGCTACAACCCGATTGTGTGTGTGTGAATCACGTGACCCTAAAACCTCTGCTACCTGAGCTCCTGAGCTTTAGCTGCATCTCTCTCGAGACGACTGATCTTGGCGTTTTCCTCACACACGGCTCGCTGAACGTCCTGGAGATTCAGCAGCGAGAGCAGAGCTTTGTCTCCCAAACCGTCCAGCTGATCGGAGGGTCGGGAACGGGACAGGACGCTTTTACACAGCTGCAGCAGCAAGTCGCAGGATGGAGTCTGCAGCGCACGATTCAACATCACAACAGTGTTGCTGTACAATACAGAAAGGCACAGCGGCATGAGCATAGAAGCTTGGTCCTTATCGAGTCCCCTCACCTTAGACAGTTCAGACTGGAGATGGTCTCGAGAGGCGACGGCCAGCTCCAACCTCTGAGTTTCGGCCTGTAGAGTTTTCTCAACCTCACTTAACTCTTGCTGTAAATAGAAGAAATTCTTTTATTTACCAAGTTGCTATGAGCAGCAGGAAACGATTTAAAATACATTCCTAAAAACACAAACCCAGCACATCAGCACTAAAGTTCTGAACGTCAGAAACAATTCCTGACAGACAGTGTGTGTAATGCGCTAGCTATGGTTAGTTAGCGAGTTGACTAGCCATGCTAGTCGGCCCTCTTTTTTTTTTTTGAAAAGCTAGCTAGATTAAAATAATGTAAAACTGCTGACTAAAAACAATTACAAGTGGTCATTGTTGGATACAATACCATGGTAAATGGCTGGTCAGTTATTGTTACGTAAAACAATAACGCAAAGACACGTAGAGCTCAAAGCCTTAACTAAGCGCAGATTGTCACGGCCTACGCGTTTACCTGTAGCTGTTGGGCTCGTTTCTGCTGCTTGGCCTGATAGACGAACTCCAGGTCCACGTCAGTCCACTGGTAGCCCTGCATGCCCTGGATGAAAGCGTCAGGGTCTGCGTTCCCCATCTTCGCTAAACACCCAAAAAAAAACAAAAAACAAAAGTCGTAGTTATCAAACACACTAAATATTCAAGTCAAAAGTGTACACAACATCCCTCTTACGCTTCAAATGTCTTGCACGGCCAACTACATTGTAGCTAAAGGTGTGACAGAGTAAGGAATTCAGTACTGCAGTCTGATTCGAGCTTACGACTCTGAGATGTGAACGGGGAAAAACCGAGAACACGCAGGTTACGCAGAAAACGCACCCGATGCCGACGTGATGCTGGACCTGCGATACGACTTCCTCTCCTCCTTCACAATGGGGCACGTTGCGTCGCCCCGCCCGCTGCGGGCACCGTCCGGCGGTACCGTCTTACAACAAGAGACAAGAGGAAACGTTTTAACATTGTTTTAAGAATTTAAATTCAGACATAATTACACTCATCGTCACCCACACAAAATGGATCATTATAAACACACTGGGTTCTGATTGGTCAGAAGAGGGGTCCGTTTCTATCCAGTTTCTCGTTCGAACACGTTACCGTTGCTATAGTAACAGCTCGTTCACAGGGACTTGTACGGCAGACGCTCGACATATTCTAAGACTAACCATAAACTTTTTTTTTTTTTTTTTTAAACACACACACACACGTGTTTTACACGTCTTAAGGAATCAAAACGCATAGTCATAGACACATAGACATGGTGCTTTCTGTAAGGAGGTGTTTATGTAACATTTATGGAAGGAGTCTCCAGTGTCAGCACTTCGTAACAGTCAGAGGTAAAGTTTAAAAGGTTTCTCGCTAAATTGCTGTGGTACAAGAAGAATAAAACGTCATGACAACGAACGCGTTCTTCCTTATTTATTGTGTGACCGACCTTTGCGGTACTAACAAACGTTGAAATTACGCAACGTTAACATGACGTTATTTTTGACAAATCAGAAAGAAATATGTGTTTTGTTTGTTACATGTGCTTGTTAGTTTGCTAGATTAAAAAAAAAAAAAAAAAAAAAACATTATTCCTCTCATATTAGGTTAAATAGACTTTCCTGAAGAAGCCACGCCCTTTTCATGCACCTGGAGGGAACCGGTTTGTGTGGCATCCGGGTACTTTTCATCATCGCCTACTTGGTCAACAGGCCTACTGTAGTTTCAGACGCACTATTTAGTCAAAGTGTGGGATTAAAACTAGGATTGATCCAGCTTTAAAAAACCGACCTGTGAGTCTTCTTCATCCTTGATGGCCGGTTCTTCTGATGGATGCGTGGTTTGCGTGTTCGGGGTTTTAGTCGGAGGAGTTCTCTGCAGCTGTCGCCCAATAGGGATGAGATTTAAGTGTTTATTCTCTAAAGGTGACTGACACTGAACTCGAGCACCGTGTGAACTCATGGCGTTTTACGAAGAAATTTCTGAGAGAAGTTTTAAATAATCGGTTTTAATAGCCTGGCTATTATTCGACGCGCATGCGCACTAGCTTTTTTCTTTTTTTTTTTTTTACGCACTCGTCGTAGGCGGCGCCATTTTGTGTATTCTGTTTCCATACATACACAAGAACGACTAATAATATAAAACTAATATTAACACAAACACACTAATACATGATGTAATGTCCAACGTGCTTTTCACCACTCATTCAGACAGTTAAACGCGTGTATCCAATTTCACCCGTGATGCTAGCTAGCTCTGTTTAGCGTTCATAGCTCACGCGGCTTCAAGGATGAACCTTAATTATCACCTATTTATTAAAGATTAAAATATTACATGTTTATTAGAGAAAAATCAAGAATCAACAGAATTTGAAGACTGAAATTCCAATAAGACACTACTATCCGAAAGCGGTCATAAACAGACAAATTGGCTGCAATTAAACGCCGCAAGCTGTTCAATTAACACCGGTGCCCAAATTCCTGCATGCACCCTACACACGTGCACTACACGCCGCGTGAAATAATAGCATACACTCCCTATGTAGTGCACTAAGCAGCCAGTAGAGGGAGCAATTCGGGATGCAGTCCTATGATGCACACGAGAGACACAGCGCCTTGATTTAGGCAGATATATTAACTTTTTATTTAATATATTTTTTTATATATTTTTAAGAATGTTTTTATTGTATTCAGACATGAATGTTCAATTAATTTTTGTGTATATTTATTGTAAACTCATTAACAATTTAACAGACATTTAATATACGGTAGTTATTTATAAAATGTAATTACAAAAAAAAAAATCAAATTTATATATATATTTAAATATATATAATTAATGTTATTAAGCTATCATATATATAAAACTATTTCAATTAGAACAAATATACATATTACATTATATAATAAATATTTTTCTATTATACTGATTTTTAAAATTAATTTATTGAGATGCAGTTACTAATTAATTTAGTAATTAATTTTTTTTTAGTTATTTAATGCATATTTATTTCATTTTAACTGTTGATTTTTTTTATTCAATTTGTTTTCTGTATGAAAGTTCTTATAATCAATTAGTGTTTGTTTTAGTGTAGTGTCGAGCACCTTCCACTAGGGGGCATGACTACAATTCAACCCTCAACCCTCCATCCTATTAAACACAGCACCGCTTTTTGATTTTTAGCTTCAGCTTTATTTTTTATTTATTATGCATCACATAACATATACAACCTACAAACTCTGAATCAAAGAACGTTTCACTCGTTAGAGTTAAATCAGTGATTTAAATACATTTTAAACCACGGCGCTGTTGTACTCTCCACTCGGACTGGTCAGAAGGTTGACTCTGATACCTTATCGTTTCTATAGTAACGATACAAACTTTGCTCTCGTGAAGCGTTCCGAGAGGACACGTTTATGGAACGTTTACGGAAGGAGTCTCCGGTGTCGGCGCAGTCCACTAGTCTGGCGTAAAATGCAGCGCGAGTTGAAGTCAGAGTGTATCTTTCAATGCTGAAGGGGATGCATCAGGAACCGTTGGCTCCTCGATATCATCCAATCAGTTCCTGATGCAGTATCATCAACATCAGAAAGCATCGCCGCACACCAGGCGTGAGAGTCGCCCTGGGTTAATGACAACAACAACAAAAAAAACCCTCAAAGATAGACGATTATCAATGTAAAACATGTCTGGTGTCTGAAAAAAACGTTTCTTTCATTTTACATTTTCTAGTTTGACATATAAAAACAGATTTTAAAAAAAGGCACAGAGCTAAAAAAAAAAAAAATAGGGTAGGGGGCGTGGCCTGAAGTCTGAAGGCGGAGTCATGTGTTAAAAGATGTTAAAGCGCCAATTTAATTTGTATGTTAAACTTTGAACCCTTCTTCTTTTTGTTATTTAATGACAGAAGTGGTAGCGAGGCAAAACAACGTCTTCGTGATTGAGTGCGTAATGATTTAGCGCAATGCTAAACTAAACTGGAAGATATAAGAGTCGCTTACCCGTTAGCGTGTAGCTCCAGTGCATAACGGAAAAAGTAAACATTGTGCAATTGTATACTTTTTTTTTTGTTTGTTTCCATTCCATCAGCTCTGCAGTAGATCATCAGATGAGTACATGGACCAGATTCAGCTCATTACCAGAGTTAGCAGCGGTGGCAATTCTGGCTCTTTTCAGTGAGTCAGTTCATTTGACTCAGGTTCGTTTGACTCAGAGTCGACTCTTTGGTCTCACCATCATCCCTGTATTAATACACACATCCAGAGAAGCATTGTAAATGTGCTGCAGGAAAGACTCATGTATACTGTATGTATGCTTCATATACACATACTGTCCACTTTATTAGGAACACCCTGTATAAATTAACACCTTGTTGATGTGACAGATCAGAGAAGAATGGGCAGACAGGATAACTCCACAGTAATTCAAATAACTACTCTTTACATCCGTGGTGCGCGGAAAAACTAGCAGCTCAACACGTCGGACTTTTGGGTGGACAAGCTGCAACAGCAGAAGACCACATCATTGGGCACAGGCTCACCCAAACTGGACAGCTAATTTGAGTTAGTTTACTCATTTGTTTTTTTGGTTTGTTTTGGTGTAAATGTCAGCAATGTTACGCTACGTTCACACTCACTGGTGACAAGTCGCTTGTTTTCCTTGCACGAGGACGTGCGGCAGCCGCTACTGTTCTAACGGTGCCACTGTGATGCCGCTGTTTGTCCAACCTGCGTGTTGCTGAATACCATATAAACCGGGATCCAGGATGTTTGTGGGCGGAGCCTGGAGGGGGCGGAGACGCTGGGCTTGGCGCAATCCCAGCAGCCCCTGCGAGGCTGTCTCACACTCACAGTTGCCAGCTGAGATTATGCCAGCGCTCAGCTCAGCCTCACACTCCTTCACAGTGTGCCTTCATATTTACACAAATGTGTGTGTGTGTGTGTGTGTGTGTGTGTGTGTGTGTGTGTGTGTGTGTGTGTGTGTGTGTGTGTGAGGTCGACAACGCAACCCCTGCAGGTGAACGTGAGCATCATGAGCACATCACAGTTGCCTGCAGAGATTACGCCGGCGCTCCCGTGTGTGTGTGTGTGTGTGTGTGTGTGTGTGTGTGTGTGTGAGAGAGAGAGAGTGTTACCAACATAGTGTTCAGTTCACTAGATGACACACTGACTAGTTCCTAGTTGTTCTGATCTGTGTGTGATAATGAGTGTTGTGTGCCAGAAATGAGCCATACTGATCTCTTCACCTCAGTGATGTGTGTGTGTGTGTGTGTGTGTGTGTGTGTGTGTGTGTGTGTGTGTGAGAGAGTTTAGATTCCAGCAGCTGCTGAGCTGTAAGGCGTCACCCCAAGGCATCTGCCGTGTGGCCCCTGAAACACACACACACACACACACACACACACTCCTATCCTCCACCCACCAGTTGCCATGGTAGGAGCAGAAGTACGCGGGGTTGTATTGTCCAAGCATCCACTGTGATCATCCCTCCATACACGCTGAGAGAGAGAGAGAGAGCGAGAGAGAGACTAAGTTCAAAGAGCCACTTTTTCCAAAATGAATCAAAAGCATGAAGTGTTTTCTTAAAGGTGCAACCAGGAATTTTGTGGACTTCAGGTAAAACATCAGGTTCACTTCTGACTATTAGAGCTTTTAAATGAATAATTTCCCTATCTACACCGAACATAGCCGATTAGCCGACGTTTCCTTCTTTAGTCTTGCGCTAGAGATACGACGCTAACGTGTCTAACAAGTAGCGAAATACATTTTTTAAAATGTACATTTCTCCCTCGGACCACACCCAGTTCTTCAGTGATGTCACGCAGATGTACCGACTTGGTGTAGAACGCTATGACGGCGGCCATCTTGGACAACGGTATAATTTTTTCCTTTACTGCAGTTCAGTATGACGCCACCCCTGAGGCTCCGCCTACCAAAATTTGAAAAAGATGGCAAAAACAAGAAACTCTGTAAATATTTACTCTCCCTATATATTTTAGAAAAGATTATTAAAGGTGACGGAGATTAACGATGCTGTTTGAAGCGGGAACATAAAGATTTGAGCAGGTATTTACAGAACAGATTATTGAGTGAGACAGACTTCTATTATTTGTTAGCTCCATTAGGTTCGTAGCTCCAGCGCAAAACTAAAGAAACAAATCTCAGATACCAAACATACCTTGTCCTAGCGAGTGAAATCTACGAAAAGTAACTAGTGAATGAATACTGAATACTGAGAAATGAATACTAGTGAGCCAAAGCTGACTAGTTACTGAAAGTAAACTAGTAAGTGTAAGGTAACTTGGGAATGAACGCTAACCTCAAGTTAAAGCTAACTAAACTACTGAATGGAGAAAAACTAGTGAGTATAAGCTAGCTACAGAGTGAAAGATTACCATAGAGTACAAAATAGCTAGCAAGTGAAAGCTGACTAGCAAATAACAGCTGACTAGTGAGTGAAAAACTAGCAAGCGAACGCTAACTAGCAAGTCAAAACTCACAGGATAAAAGCTAGCTTCTGAGTGAAAACTTACAAGTGAGTAAAAGCTGACTATCTAGTGAAAGCTGACTAGCGAGTGAAACTAAACTAGTGAATGAAAGCTGACTAGTGAGTGAAAGACCAGCAGAGTAAAAGCTACAAGTGAGTACAAAACGACTAGCAAGTGAAAACTGACTAGCAAATAAAAGCTGACTACAAGTAAAAACTAGCTAGCAGGTGAAATCTGACTAGCGAGTAAAAAACTAGCAGGATAAAAGCTAGCTATTGAGTGAAAGCTGACCAGTGAGTGAAAGACCAGCAGAGTAAAAGCTACAAGTGAGTACAAAACAACTAGCAAGTGAAAACTGACTAGCAAATAAAAGCTGACTAGCGAGTGAAACTGAACTAGTGAATGAAAATTGACTAGTGAGTGGAAAACCAGCAGAGTAACGTGAAAGCTTACCAGTGAGTTCAAAACAGCTAGCAAGTGAAACCTGACTAGCAAATAAAAGCTGACTAGTGAGTGAAAAATTAGCAAGTAAAAGCTAGCTAGCAAGTGAAACCTGACTAGCAAGTCAAAACTAGCAGGATAAAAGCTAACTAGTGAGTAAAAAATCGACTATCAAGTGAAAGCTGACTAGCGAGTGAAACTAAACTAGCGAATGAAAGCTGACAAGTGAGTGAAAAACTAGCAGGGTAAAATCTAGCTATCAAAGGGAACTCTTATTAGCTAGCATGCTAAAGTATACTAGCCAGTGAACGCTGACCAGTGAGTTAAAGCTAGTGAGCAAGACTAGCAAGTGAAAATAAACTAGTGAGTGAAAGCTGACTAGGTGAAATCAATTGAATGAAGTATTTGGTGCAGTTGAAATCTGCATCTTTACGCCAGTGATTTTTTGATTTTTAGATATTTATATTGTGCTGTGTAGAAAAGTACTTCAGTTTGTCACTAGTTCAATCATTTATTAATCTGGACTTCATTTGAAATTTTTTAGTAACATCTACACAAAAAAACAAACAAACGTACTTTTAGGCACCGGGGGAGAGAAAAGCAGAGAATAGACCAATAAGCTGACAGATGAGCCGTAAAGCGTTCTCTAACCGTTGAATTCAATTTAATTGAAAGCTTCAGTGAAACATTAAACCACGCACACGGCTGATATTCATTATTTATATCACACTTTAGGACCTTCTGCCATTTAACCGTATGCATCATCTGTGATGATTACTGTCCAATTCCCAATACATGGAAAAAAATATATATATCGAATTTTTTTATCATTTATTCAGTCATTATAATTGTAAACCTTTGTATTTAAGTTTACTCAATTTTACTCCTATCTTCCCTGAATACTATGTTCCAGAATAGTGTATTAGTTTGTGAGCTGTTGTTTATGTTTGTTAGAGTTTTACCAAATGTTTTTTTCAAGAAAAGCTGAATATATATATATATATATATATTTGAAACTGAAACACTGAAAGTTAAGTGGACTGTTTCTGAGAGAACTGAATCATGTGCAAAATGTTAGTGTGAATGCAAAAAGAGCCCAAATTAATAACAACGACAATAATAATAATAATAATAATAATAATAATAATAATAATATAGACTCATTTAAAACCCTTAAATGTTTTAAAAACTTTAAAGTAGCTAAGCTGTTGTGACACAGAATACACAGACTATTTTTAAAATGTAACCAGAATCATTAACATGGTTATGATAGAAATGAACATTTTATTAACAGAGAATGATTGTGTAAAAATAGCATCATTATTTTTTTAGAGCATTGAAATTACCTTGTAATTTGAAGTAATATTACGGATCATTAACCGTAAAAAAAAAAAAAAAAAAGCAAATATAATGCCACCTCTCCTTTCATGGCTCGAGTCGAGTATTTTAAATGCACGCACACTTTTGCTCAGGGCTACCTCAGGCCCCGCCCTCTTCTTCCTGACTTTTCCAATCATGTTACAGTATTTAGTTTGTTTGTTTGTGTTTTGTGTTCAGCTTGTGACCACTAATAATCCAAACGAAAGGTTCTCCGCCTCTTCTTTTATTGTCATCTGCCCTGCCTGAAAACAAGACTCGGGGTGTCGGTTGGCTCCGGTCTTGAAGAAATGGTTTCCCTTTTGTGGCCTTTCTGTGCGAGTTTTTGGGAGGCGATGGCCCCCGGTTAGGAGGTAGAGAAGGATGGAGGGAAGGAGTTATTGTTAGGAATAAATCAGCATGAGCTGTTGAGCTAGGCTACACTAGGTTAAGGTGCTGTGGGAGGAGTATAAGGGGCGGGGGTAGGTGGGGGGGATAAAACTTTTCCCAACAGCCTTTTTTCTTTTACAGGCCACATCAACCAGATTTCTGCGGGCATTGGGTTTCCTAACAAACAGTCCCTTTAGACTTAAACAGACTTGACACTTTCCTTTGTGGTAGCCCAAAGGTTCTGGATGCTTTCTCACCGGGGGAAGAGGGCGGCGGCAAGCTGGACAATGCAAATCTGGAACAGCTTCGTTTGGCGACGGATGCCATATTGTGTGGGAAACAATAAGACAGTACGACTGGAACCTGACAGGAGCACCTTAGACAGCCTTGCTAATGAGCGTAGTGGAAGTTTCTGGAAATCTTGAGCTTCTTCCTAATCAAACTAATGGTCAGTCAGCAGGGGTGACACACATCATTTACATCACTCCTACCATTTTTTTTTTCATAATGTTAAGGTCGTCATATAATTACGATGGCCTATAAGTCCAAAACAGAACCAAAAAATGCAACATCGAACCAGAAAACAACAACAAAACTAAAAACAGCACAAGATTAACACAAAACTGAAAGGGGAACATGCTCGTTGCTGATTGGACACGGCGTGTGACTATCGTGTGAAGAATTGCACATTTTCAATCTCTTAGTAACCTAGCTCTCTCCTTTGTCCATCGTCTCTCAGATGGACTCGCACTGTAGCCAATCAGCAACGAGCATGTGATGTTCAGTAAGGACCCAGCCTTCCTGTTTTAAGTTAACGTTAATGTGTTTTCAAATTTGTTGTCACACTCTTGGTTCGTTACTGTGTTTTGCGCTTATGCGCCGCCGTAGATTATAGCAAAGAGGGCATAATTTGAAAGGTCACGCACATTTTACAACTTTCGATCCTTTTTGGGAAAACATCATCCTCGTCACAGAAATTGTAAATGATAACAAAAAAGAAAAGTACCGAGTCATGGTTGATATGTATGGAGAGAAAGTTGACCTGGTAATGCAAACGGTCCTCAGAGTGCACCCTGAGGTACATCGACAATGACGACAATTTCTGGAGCTGAGTGAAAACAAATGTAAGAATCCTGATTACTTGGCTGAGGTATATCCTGAGCTAGGACCGAACAAAAAGCCTCTTTCGGACATTATTGAACAAGCGATGTAAATGTTTAATGGCCGAACCAAGAGGCAAAAGGTGCCACATGGATTGATGACGCTGCACAATTGAATCACACGACGTGTCGATGATCCCCTACTCATAACATTCACATGTTCGGCGTGAAGAACAGAAATCAAAGCTCAGAGCTACCGCTACCTCAACATGCCATCGTCATACACTTTAAAACGTCAATCTTTCAATCTTCGTCCTGAACTTGCTACACAGGAATCACTCTGGAGGCAACTTACCTCGCTTCTACCTCCAATGCGCTTGTCCTGGGTGGCGACACGTGAATAAATAAGCCTACACATGAATACACGTGTGTCATGGTGTGATTTCTTGCCGTTTGCCTGCTCTGTAAGGTTGAGAAGGCACACCACCCCGCCTATCTTCTTCAGTGGGCCAGCTCTATTGATTCCCCTCTGTTCGTCCTCCGTCGCTTTCCTCGCTGTAACCAATGGAGAGAAAGAGAAACACAAACGAGTGAGAGAGAATTTTTCTCTTGCCCTCGTTCTCCCATATTAGAGAGATTTAGTATCTGAATGTTAAAGTAAAGCTTGTTCTCAGAATCAGGATATATTCTCACGTGTATTTATAATATTCTCCAAAAAAAAAATCCACGCAGTGTTTTTTGGCTTTGTATTGTATTGTAGTTTATTGTAAGCTGTCCTATACTGTACTATACTATACCATACTATAGTACACTTCTTGTCCACAGGAACCCCAGGTCCTTCCTCCACATTCACCAGCAGAGCAGAGCAGATACAGTATAGTGGTATGAGTTAACATTCTGAGAATGTATTGTTGTTTGTAAGCCAAAAACCAGCGCACTGGCCGCAGTAATTGCTGATTGGGCTTTTGAAATAAAGCTGACTAATGAGGAAATGGATTAAAGCTCCGTTCAGCATTTGCAGAAACAGCACCACGTTCAACCCAAGCACTCATTCAGTGTCCAAGAACAAGGCAAATATATTACAGCTTTTGAAAAAGTTCTTTTTTTATTTTATTTGCAAGGCTATACCTGGCTCATCGTAATACATCAACATGGAGTTTTTACTTAAAGACGTTTTTCTGGATTATTGGTTATATTATTGGACACTATATTAAATCTTACAAAGGTGTGTTGAAAAGAGTAACACGCTCAGCCACTTTTGGTCACTAATTAACAGCAAAATGGCTGACTTGGTAAAGAAGGACAGTCTTATCACAGGGACGTGTCCAGCAGGTGACCTTCCCATCAGTCCAGACTTTCAACAGTCCAGACTTCCAAACACACACACACACACACCTGCTGAAATTCCCACCATCACCATCCCGGTACACTACTTTTTTCACACTCTAGAAGAGCAAAACAAGATGCACCATTTCCTGAATGTATCAACAAAGTAATTGGGAATAATTAAAAATTACTCCAATACTCCAGTATGGGTTCCATATCCAACCAATCAAACCCTTAATGAGCTGCATCAGGGTTGGGAATATGGAAAGGTCAAGCCTATGCACAGCCAACCCATACTGTCAGCACCACGCGGGTTTTGCATTTCAGTGAACTAATACAGGCTTTGGCTCAATGATTTGTTTGTTTAGTCTCAACTCCCAAGACCAAGCACTTCAACTAGTTCATTCATGCATTGTGCCAATGATTAGTCTGTTTTCTAGAAGAAGGATTATTTCAAACTTGCACAAAGTCAAGACTCTCTCAGTCAAGACCGAGACCATATTTAGCTAGACCAATGCCATAGTACAAATCCCAAATTCCAAGACAAATACAGAAAGAGACAATACAGAAAACATCCCAAGACTGGACTCTATAATCCCCAGAGTCCCCAGAATTGAATTTGAGAGCCATTGCTGTATTCGCCAAGCTGAAATTTCCTATAATTTATATAGAATTCAGGTTTAAATAATCCTGCATTAGTTGGGTTCAATGAATCCAAACTTAGCGTAGTCATTTGTTTCTTCAGTCCTAGAGTCCCAACGTACCCCGACTCCAGATTTGTGATGTATATAATATTCCAGAAATGTGAAATGACTGTTGTACCTCAAGGACCACCTTAGGGCCCTATGCGTTATGATCAATCTTGGATGTAAATGTAGCTAATATCTTTTTGTTGGCTCATCTTCTTAGCTACAATGCAAAACTAATAAAGGCAAAACCAGGACTTGCTCTAGCTCAAGAGTTTCCAACTACACAAAAAAAACTACACAACAGGTAAATTTTTTTGTGTTCTGCTATCATTAGGCTATTTCAGGTTTTGATGATTATGCTGGCCACAATCTTGTTGACACAGGGGCACTAAACTATAACCTAGACAACACTATGACGGTGTAAGATTTGGGACTTTTGATGACTGGCATTTAAGACAAAGACACTGGATCTCGATCCCACCTTCATCTTTCAGGCTTTGCATCTTCCACGATGCATTAATGCAGTAATGTGTGTTGAAGGTGGACCAACAAGGCATTGCAATTTGCAATTTGGCCATCGTTTTGACATAACTGGGCACTCTTTCCAAAGCATGATGAGATACTCAATGGTGGTGCAAATTGGTGGTGTGGTCAGATGATATGGAAATCTTCAACGGGAGGAATCGTGACTAAGAAACTGAGCAAGGATAAAGATAGTTTCCCAGAAATGGGGAGACCTTTGATATATTTCTGAAAATATTCAAATTAGTCTTCATATATTTCCTTTTTTTTTTTTTTTTTACTTTAATTAAGCAAAAGATTTCAAAATAATTTCATATTTCTTAATTATTATACAATTCTGCTTTTTTTTTTTTTTTTTTTAAATTTACAATAAAATACTTCTGTACAGAAATAGACCAAATCGGTATCCAGTACCCCTCGTCCGCACTGCAATTTCATCTTTTCCGTTTCGGAAGTTATCCGTAGTACAACAATAAGGAACACAAGGAATTGTGAGATGTGTGATGAGGAATACGGCCGTTTCACGCCAATCGATCGAGCGTTCCTCTCTCCTGCGTGACCTCAGTCCTCTCGGGGGTTAAAACCTATTAACCTTCGACCTCCCCTGACTTCCCTCGACCTTCAGCGTGAAAGGAAGTAACACTGAAAGATGACCACCTCTCCAGCCTTCTGTTGACCAAACCCAACACACACACACCCCAAAAAAAAGGCAAGGCACACTCCGCAAATAATACTATTAACTAATCAATACCGGGGCCTGAAAAGGGATCGGAGTGTGTTTTTTCCATTTGAAAAGAGGAAGATATGTGCCACGCTCTTTTCAACGGATAGTCGCTGATCTTGTTCACGCACACTCATCATATCACACCCATACAGAGAGACGGTGGAATGGAGAGAAGTGTGGAATCGGTATTTCTTTTAACCAAGGATTACAATTATCATAAAAACACATATAGCGAGACACTAATGACCAAAAATCTTTTTTTTTTTTTTTTTTTTTTTTTTTAGGTGAAAAGCATTAAAAAGTGTCATGGGTCCGTGTATGAAATATGAGCTCGCTCAACCACCATCCACCCCCTGACCTCATTCGCCAATTTCGGGACACACCCCAATCTCAAACCACACACACATTTCCTCAATCTCAATCTTTAAATGTTCCAATAAGAAAACATTTTTGCGAAATTTTATCTACAACCCTCAAAGTGTGAGAAGATGTGTGTCAATAAAATTGATTACTACTGATAATGACACAAAATGACACCATTTACTCCACCTCTGTAGGAATGGAGAAATGGAAAAATGCTGCCTTGCCTTGGATAATACTAGGATATACATTCATTTATTTACATTTTAAAAAAATACATTTTTTACGATAATCCTGAATATACAGTAGAGTGAGGTTTGGAAAAGGCATGTCTTGACCAGCCCTGATTTGACAACCCTGATGGTACACGTTGACCTACAGTTTGTTCCAAGACATTAAAGCTACACAACTAAACGTAGGACGTGTTTTTTGCACGTGGTTGTATAAAACGCAGACCTCACGATGGTCCGGGTCGGTCCATTTGGGCAAAAAATTGGTGGGAAAACTTTAAACATGCTAAACAATATATTATTCACGTGGCACGATCTTACTGTGGTGTGAAGCTCAGCATGTGGCATAGCCACACCTGTGATGTGGGTCGGGCCAGTAGCTTTTTGGCCAAAATGAATGATTAAATCCACACAGGAATATAATTAGTTTAGAAATCATATGACTCATATGACTCATCAATCTGGTATTTACTATCCTCTGTTAGAATTTCAAGTGGCTCCTTTTGGGCCAAAATGTGCAATTAAAAAAAAACCAAGCAATATTATAAATAAGATTCAATTTTTAAAAAAAAATTCATGTTGAGGTTTTGTTCACACACTATGACATTAAATTCCCTACACCTGCATGCTTGGTTTGGATCTATAACATGCATCTTCCGATCCTGAATGCAACCTCAGGATCGAAAAATAGCCTAATGTGATTATTGCGCAATATCAAGAATCCAGAAATAGGACGTTACAGGAATATGCTACACGGATTTAGCTCTCTTGGTCCATCCCGGAGGTGGTTTGGAGAAAAAAAAAGGCACATCATTCTCAGCCCTGAGTCGGTACACACTGATTTGTGATTTGTTCCAGCGTGTTTTGGGCCAAAATGAGTCATCAGTTTACACGATTCAAAGAAAATCTTTGATAAAATGCTAGGCATGGGCCGGGCTGCAGTTGCACTTATGAATAAATGCTTATACATGATCCAGTCGTTCCATGCATGTTGCATGAAGTTAGTCCATGTGGCATCGCTACACCTCTGGAACTACGTTCTGGTATCTCTAAGAACATCAAGAAATACAGTATAATATGAGAATATGATCAAATTAATATGTAATAAAAGGATATGAATGGATTCAGCAGGCTTGCTCTTGAAACGATTCCAAATTTTGGAAAAAAGCGCACCTTGCCCAACCCTGATCTGCCATGTGGTTTGATAGAGTGGCCCAAACACCCCAAAAAACAAGTTCTCAAAGATTCACAACTAGAAAAATCACACTACATATTATATGACTAAATCTGGTGTTGATCTGTATCCTGGTATGTAAAGTATATATATATATATATATATATATATATATATATATATATATATATATATATATAAAGAAAGAAATCAGCAGATGTTGCTGTCTTTTGGGCGGAAATGAAGAAAAACAATGTTTTGATAGCGCTAGTTTTGAAGTGTATCAAGGATGTAAAACTAACATAATATCATTATTTCTGCAATATTAATAACTCATTTGAGAACATGCACAGATTTACTGTAGGAGTGTGTAGGAATATGGTTCGGGGGAAAAAAACAACAACACATCCCCTTGCCCTGCTCTGATCTGCCATGTAGCTCGATCCAGCGGCCCAAACGCTTCAAAAACAAGTTATTAAAGCTGCACAACTAGAAAAATAACACTATATATTATATATAAACTATTTACACAATTAAATCTGGTGGGTGTTTTCTGTAGACTACTGCATAAAGTTAAATTTTTTTTTTTTTTTTTTAGAAATCAGCACAGACTTTCGCGTCTTTTGGGCCGAGATTCATGAAAACCCAAAAACCAAGAAAAGAAACAACTGAGCTGATCCGATCTCGAGGTTTTGTTCACTCACCGTTACATGAAGTGGTGTCATAACACATGCATATCCAAAAGTACCACATTCTGATTTGTGTATTTGAAGGATCTAAGAATAGTATGATGTAATTATTGGGCCATATTAATAATAAATTTGAGAGTTTATTTTGTTTTATGTAGTAACATGGTTTTGGGAGGAAACGTTGCCTTGCCCATCCCTGATCTGCCATGTGGTTCAATTCAGTGGCCAAAAAGCCCCAAAAATATGTTATGAAAGCTACACAACTAGAAAACAAACAACACTAAAAAATAGATTCAGTCTGGTGTTGAATAAAGTAAACAACTTAGCACTGACTTTGTTGCCATTTGGGCCATGAAAACCTAGCATAATGTATTATCCTATACTGCACAATTTTAATAATTCATGTATAAATATCGCAGTTTTTTTAACCACTGCTCTAATCACAAGCATGGTTTGAGGGGGGGGGAGTGTTGCCTGGCCCAGCCCTGATCTGCCATGTGGCGTTGGTGCACATGGATGGCCGGCTTTCGGGCCAAAAAAAGAGTTATTAAAGCTCAACAACTGGAAATAATATAGATCAGGATTTATTTACAGCAATGAAGCTGATATTGTTGTTCACGCACTTCTGTATAAAGTACTTCAGAAGTGTCCGACCCTACTGAGGTGAGATTAGCATGAAAAAACAACAACAACAAAACGTTAGCAAAACTAGGAACGAAATTCGAAATCGTATCCATTCAGTACCTGTGTGTGTGAGAGAGAGATGCTGCATCAAGTGTACCATGTGGCATCGCTGCACATGCATCCGAGGCAGTAAATGCTAGGTTCTGATCATCACTTGTGCATCTTCAAAGCTCCAGAAATGACGATAATTCAATTATTATGCAAAATTGATAACCTCTAAGATGATGCATGGCTTTAGAAGGTTGTGGTCCAATCACGGAGATGCATTACAGAGAGCATGTTTCACTCCTCAGATGAGAAGATTTTGGAAAGCTCACACTCGAAAAACACACGCGCACACACACACACACACACACACACACACACACACACACACCAAAAAAAAAAGTTGCACCAAACACTCCAAAAAAGAAAGATGAAGAGAAAGAAGGAGAGATGGAATACCTCGTGGATGCGTCGCAGAAGAAGAGAAGCAGAGGTGTGGCAGTGTGAAGAGGAGGAGAGAGACGCTACTCGTGCCCAGAGGGAGAGAAGGAAAGGAAGGAGGGATGAAAGAAGAGAAGTGCACCAGCTCCTGGTTTTTTTCGCCTTCTTCTCACTGGCCGAGAGTAAGATCAGGCTTGGATTGGTGGGTCTGATGGGCTGAGGCCCCTCCCCCTTTTCCTCCTTCTTCTTCCCTGTCAGGCCGAGTTAACGGAGCGAACGAGAGAGATGGAGCTGCCTCGCTCCTTCTCGTCCTCTCGGGTCCCCCCGCTGGGAGATGGGGTGGGCAGGTGGGGCAAGAGTGTGCGGAGTGACCAACGCCCCCCCCCCCATACCCCCAGACCCCCAGACCCCCCCCCCCCCCCCTCAAAACTACCCCTCCTTTCTTTCTCTCTCTCACTCTGTCTCTCACTCTGCCTTGCTTTAAAATTCTAAATCAGCAAATCTC
The DNA here is from genome assembly GCA_023630585.1 of Cranoglanis bouderius. Lineage (NCBI taxonomy): Eukaryota > Metazoa > Chordata > Actinopteri > Siluriformes > Cranoglanididae > Cranoglanis > Cranoglanis bouderius. The sequence goes on along the minus strand of CM042555.1, from coordinate 19,070,923 downwards.
CACACACATTTACTACTCAAAGTTTGTGTAGGGCTGATGTACCCGATGAGAGGGGATTTATGTGAGAAAAGAGGGTGTGATGGAGAAAGCATGAACAGGAACAAAAGCGGATTGGAATTCAGATTAGTGCAAAAAAAAAAAAAAAACAACTTTTTTTCTCTTTTTGTCCTGCATATTCTCTCTCTCGCTTTCTTGTTAGATTACCTCCATGTCTTCTCATTTCTCATACAGGACAAGTATTGATTTCTTCCCCCTTTCCTACTCTGTGCTCTGAGCGCAACCTATGATGAAAAACAAGAAGTAAATGAGAATGAGAATAACAAAAATGTCAAAACAAAAATGTCAAAACAAGGCGTTTCTGTTGCGAAAAAGTAAAGATCATTTGGAACTACAGCTCTACTGTAAGGTTCTCCAGAAGGAGAAATGAGTATTGATTCATTTGTTGGCGTGTGCCGGCCGTCCATGCTCTCGCTGACCCTCACCACCCTAACGCTATGCAAATGCGACGACCTTTGGCGAATGACCTCGGTCCTCGAGCGCCCCCTCGGCCCTTCCCCCTGCCTTCTCTCTTAGTGTCCAGTGACCTCTGACCGTTCCCTACCCCCAGGTCGTGAGGTCGGGACCCCCGGAGGGATGGCGTGTGCCGTATGTCCCCAGAGGGACCCGTGCCCGTTGTTATGGATATGATCTGAGGGACCAGGAAATCCCTGAGCTGTTACATAACATGGTAGTGATAAAAAAAAAAAAAATGTGCAGCACTGCCATCTTTGGTCTTGGGTCAGAGTTCGTTCTCTGGAAAACAAACCTGGTAGACAAAAAAACTAGTCATTAAGAAATAACAGAAAATTCCAGGTCCAATATGGTCGAAGATTAGAATCATAATGGCATAATGTTGAATTCTGGATTGTGATTGGTCAGAAGGTGTTGATAAATTCTCTATAACAGTGGCTCTGACAGTAGTGCAGATGGAAATCAAAGGTTTATATTATTTAGTGCAATTTCACAACTATCGGTTAGCCAGAAATTAGATTCCGAATCACAGTGAGATTTATACTTCTGATTCATTTGCCATTTGGTTTGGTTTTACACTGTAAATAATTATGGCTGATGGGCGTGCAGAGCTGAAATCATCCTCGAAAAAACTCTTCCATTCACTGGTCAGAAATTTTGTTAAGGGAAAAAGGTAAACAATCCCTTAAACAAAGCTTTTTTCCAAATTCAGTCCGTATTTTCTATCCCAGATTAATTTTTTTCAGGCTTAAAGGCGAGTGCTTGTGTTTAAAGATGGTGGTCTAGATGATGTTGAAAAACCATGTCCCTGATGATTCTACTCTGGCAGTGTGACGTGAACTACACGAGGGTCGTTTTCATTAATCATCTGAGTAGGGCAAACAGAAAGGCAGCTAACTCCAGTCCAAACCATCACATCTTAGCGATATAGGTAAGTTCTCCTCTAGTTACTCCAACACAGCATTGCTTCTCACTGGAGACATTTCATTGGATTACGCTTGTCATCAGTTAGTTTAGAGAGTCTGGATTTCAACATGTTATGCTAAAGGCATAGCTCTCAACCTCTGAACAGCAAAAAACATTTTAACTTCTTGTTTTCAGACATTTTTTTCCACAGCTCCTCTAAATCATTGTACAATAAGTAGTAGAGAGAGAATTAAATGTGATGCTCGTTCTACCATTTAGTACCAGTTTGAACATCGGTACTTCACAATTGTATTTCAATTTGGATTTAAAAAAAATAATAATTTTCAAACCATTAAGTGTCAAATATTGGAAATTACAGATCGCTAAATCCTAACTGATTTTATTTATTTATTTTTTAATTAAGCTCTTGATATATATATATATATATATGGATATTTGTGAGACACCTGTCAACACAAGTGACCTTCTTTCCAATGTTAAAAATTAAATATAAACAATGACCTTTTAATTGAGTAATATTTTACCTGCCCTCTAAAACCCTCTAAGACACCTGAATGCTTGTGCAAGGGAGGCGGAGCTTCCTGAAGCAACAGGTGAGTCGACACGCCTCCTCGTGCCGATTGGCTGCATGTCGGTGGGCCACATCATGTGTTTTTCCCCCTATTTATAGATCCTGGGGAACCACAGAGAACGGATGATAAAGCTACCAAATTGGGATGGAACTAAAAGATGTTTTTGATGTAAAAAAAAAAAAACTGATGAATTTTTAATGAACTGCAGTGGACTGAGGTAGAGGGAAGAAATTTCCGGAGTCATGAGTATTAGATAATCGGGTGCTAGGTCAAGTTACATGTCATGAAACTCATCCACGACTTGAGTATAACATCTCTGGGGAGATGAAAGAGAAAGAGAGAGAGAGAGAGAGAGAGAGAGAGAGAGAGAGAGAGAGCACATCATACTGGACAATACAGTAGTAAAAAAACAGAGAGAGTGAGTGAGAGGGAGTAAGAGAGGGGCACTTGTTTCCCTCTAATGCTGGGGCACAATGGTTTTGGGATCGAGGCGGGGCTCGGGGGAGCGGGCCGCACCATCTGCCATGGAGGGGGAGGGGGGGGGGCAATAATAAAGAGGGGTGACTCAGGATGAGTTAGCGTCAGATATGGAGAGATTCTTTCTCTCCAAATGAGACAAGACCCCCCGGAGTGCACACTAGAGGCACCGCCCAGTTCCTGCCCACTCAGGGCCAAGCGTCCTTCTCTTCTTCACTTCTCTTTTCCACACTTCTTTTCTCCTTTTCTTATCTTTCTTTACTTCTTCTCTTCATTCTCTTCCCTCCTTCTTTGCCTTTTCATGTCTCTCACTTCTTCCTTTCTCGTCTGTTCAGTATTACGTCTTTCCCCCGCTACCCCCCCGTTCGGTTTGTTTTCTCTTTTCCCCCATTCTCTTCTTTTATTTTCTCTTCTTCTCCTTTTCTCTTGTCTTTTTTTCTCCTTTCTTCTCTTCTATTATCTCTTTGCTCTCTACTCGCTTTTTTCTTCTCTATTTTTTTCCCTTCTCCTTCCTTCACTTTTTCCCTCGCTCATTTCTCTTTTGTCGTTTTCTCTCTTCTTCTTTACGATTTGTTTATCTTCTTGCTCCTTTTGTCTCACATGATCTCTTCTGTCATCGTTTCTCTTTCCTCATGTCTTCTGTCTGTCTTTCCTGGTCTTGCCCCCCCCCCCCCCCCCCACCCTTAGTCTTCACCCGACCCCTTTTCTTCTTTTTCACCTGCTTGTACCTTGTACTTAAAACCAGGTGTTGAACAGATGTGGACGCTGGTCTAACGAAAGCCACCTTCGCGTGTAGCTGCTGCCCGATATCTCCATCTCCTGGACACCACACGGAACGTCGCATTACTGCGTCCTGTTGGTGCTGATCCTGGTCAGGTACCGAGTCCAGTGGAAAAAGCAGAATTCTGCCTCCACCCCAGTACTTTCATTCCTGCACACTGAGAGAGTTTTCTCGCTCGAACACACCAAACAGTTCAGCTCGAGCCCATGATGAGGTTAAAGCGGGTGTGTTATTGTGTTTCATTTCCTTTCAACGTCCGTTATGATAAAACGGCCACATCTGCGGAACGTAAGCAGAAAAAAACGTAACTTAATCAGCGTAAAGAGACAGAGACAGACAGTGAGACGCAGGGGGTTGTGTGTGTGTGTGTGTGGGTGTGTGTGTGTGTGTGTGAGAGAGGACTGTTTATGCTCTTAGCTCTTGTGTAGATGATGTCATCTGCTAATGGTCAATAAAATGGCCACCCACTGAGCTCAGATTAGACCGAATGTCACATCAGATCTGAATCTGCGGAAACTGATGAACTAACTCTCCAGATCAGCTTTCAGAGAAGGAAAAAAATATATATTTTGGGGTTGACTTAATTAGAACTTTTTATGTATTTATTTATTTATTTTTTAAGCCCTGTTATTGTAGTTCTGGATTAGGCCCTGCTCCATTTTTTTTCACGAGCCCTTGGCTTGTCGATTTTCACATCAGCTCATGCGCTGTTCAATAGATGAAGGATTGAATCATTATTATTATTATCTAATAGTGGTTTCCTTCAACTTAGGCCTATATAAACAAACAAAATATAGCTCTTGTGCAGCAAGATGCTACTGTAACCAAGCGGTTTCTTACGTCGAACTTGATACACTGTGATATTTTGGCCGAACTTTAGCGACGGTCCCTAACGTTTCAGATCCAAAGCAACGGCGATTCAGCTCCAAAACACCACAGATCCAAAACAACGAACATGAACAATGAATAAATTTGGTAGAAAACAAACCTAGAAACATACCAGCAATAAAATAAAAAAAAATAATAGAGGTATTCTTTAAAACTGTACATGACCAATTTAAGACTGTAAAAAAAAAAGGTTCAATAGGGATTTAAGAGTAGAAGTATAAGTGGGAAATTAAAAATGAATGAATGAATAAATTAGTTAATTAACACATCTGCCACTGGGAGAAAACCTCTAAGATCCTGATGGTTGGGTGGTTAGAACTCTGTCTCCCTCTGCAGGCTGGAGTTTACTTTCACCAGCAACTAAAAAACTAAAACTTGAAACTTTCTGATTAAGTAATAATAATAATAATAATAATAATAATAATAATAATAATAATAATAATAATAATAATAATAAAGCTGTTTGGGCATTCTTATTTCGTATTCTTTTGTTAAGTCACAAAGTGTATTTAGAAAATGGGATATTTGGGTTTAATAAAGAGAAAGAGAACTGGAAACTGAATATTGTATAGTTCTTCTATTTTTTTTTACTGGTAAAGTAATATACATAGATGTAAAATACTTAAACACTACATATATATATATATATAAATGTAGGTAGTATTTAGACTACCTCATGCGTAGAAGTTTTGTGTAACTCAGTCATTTTTAATATATTACGTGCTTCAGGATTTTTATTTTTAACATTAGTGTGTATTACATTTTACTCTATATGTATACGATATCCTTGTTTTGTTGATCGTCGCTTTAGTAACATAATTGTGGCTTTCTTTCTTTCTTTTTGCTGTGCAATGCATCCCACCTGCATTTCTTACCTTTTTTTGTTTTCAAATTTGGTTTGGACAAATAATTCTGCCATTACTGTGAAATAAAAACTACAATTTGGAACAAGGTTGCCAGATCAGTCCATTTAAAACGAGTTGTTTTTTTGTTTGTTTGTTTTTTTTAACAAGGAAAATGTTTTTTTTTTCGATGTTTGATAAGAATGCAATGACTGCACAGCTGATTTTGTGTTTGACCCGACAAATAAATGAACTCCACCATTTTGGGGATTTTACTTGGAGCGAGATCAACGTCTATTTCCAGAAGTTTCTCTGCACGCTCGAATTCACGACAAAGGTTTCCAAAACAGCTAACAGTGCTCGAGTTAGTCACAAACCCCCGAATCTCCACACGCTTGGTTTATATTCGAGAGTTTGAGTACAGCTTATTGTCAACAGTGTAGGATTTCTCATGTTCTGTATGAGACATTAGTAATTAGACTTCCTTCGCTGAGGTAACACGAGGCAGTAAAAGCTTAGCTAGCTAGGTGCCATAAAGACGTCCAGAACAACATTTATGTAATACGTTTGCAAAACCTTTTCCAGGCCTTCTTAAAGAATTCCCATAACAGTGAAATCCCTGTGGATGTTCAGGGATTGAACTTCTTTTGTCTTTTTTTCTTCTATATATTTCATTAATCAGGGCGGTATGTTATTAGCCTGGGGAGTTATATGACTACTTTTTCCTTCATAGGCACATTTTGGGGTAAAACAACTTTGTTTTATGAAATAATAATAATAATATAAACATTTAGGGAAAACCTAGTACATTAAAAAAATTTTTTTAAAAAAAACACCAACAATTTTGCAGTGCTATTGGATAACCGAAGCCAAAGCACATTGTTATAGGAGAAAAAAATTAACTATCATGTTTAACGTAACGTTTTGATATAATACGTAAAGGCACGTTTCTTATCCCAAGTAAACTAGGTATCCTAAGTATCCGAGGTGTTTAATTATTAATATTTTTGTGTTTTAGCGCTGTTTAGCGATTCGTGAGGACTCCTTGTGAAGACATAAGGAATAGAAAGAATTATTCCAGCACTTATTACAGCTCCAAAGCTCCATAAATGAGTGGATTTAAAAAAAAACAACAAAAAAAAAAAAACATACAAAATAAACCCAACTTGATTTAGTTCTTAATAATCACTTCCACACAGTAATTGAATTTAAAAGGCTTGAATACGGCTGAGCGGTGGTTCTCTGAGAGCAAACGCGTCCATGGATGAAGAGCATGCATGACCTGCCATGTCTGTCTTTCCACTCCATCAGTCTTGAGTCTCCAAGGTCGAGGAAGAGATGGAGGAAGACGGTTGGAGGAAGGGAAGGAAGGATTCAATACAATGTGAAGAAATTGGGATGTCGATGTAACTTTGAATGTAACATTAATTGTATTGTTTATCTGATTGATTCCTTGGTTGGTTGGCTGATTGATTGATGACATTTTAGTTTGGAGGTCCATCCATCCATCCATCCATTTTCTGTACCGCTCATCCTACACAGGATTGCGAGGAGCCTGGAGCGTATCCCAGGGGACTCGGGGCACAAGGCGGGGAACACCTTGGACAAGGTACCAACCCATCGCAGGGCACAATCGCTCACACATTTACACACTATTGTGTTTAATATTGTGTGTAACACTATTGTGACGATTTGGAAATGCCAGTCAGCCTACAATGCATGTCTTTGGACTGGGGAGGAAACTGGAGTACCCGGAGGAAACCCCTGAAGCACGGGGAGAACATGCAAACTCCATGCACACAGAGCAAAGCCAGGAATCGAACCCCCAACCCCGGAGGTGCGAGGCCAACGTGATAACCACTAGGTTTTAGATCAAAATGATGTTATGACAGTGAAATGATCTCTAAAGGAAAATATTGGTCTCATGGCACAATATATCAGCTGCATTAGCTATACCACGCCCTCAATCCCATTTATGGTCAATGCCACACCCATATTTCCAATATATGTACTCAAAAACACGCCCCCTGTGGACTGGGATCTTAAAGTTTTCCTGACATTCATTATGTTCATTATGACTCACTTCACTGAGTCGATTCTGAGCATTTTGAATCATTTGATTCTTCAAATGAATCAACCTGCAAGTCAGTTATGGCAGGAACGCGTGCGCGCGCTCCTCATTAAGCAGCGAGAAATTGAGTCGAAGTTCGTGACGTCACGGCGCACGGCATCTCATTTGCATCTCGCGCCGTGCACAGACACGCCCCCTCCGGTGCGCGAGCCACTGGCGGAGAATATACGTGTCATACATACACACCGGTGTGACGGTAGCGGGGGTGTAGGATAGCGAGCGCTCGCGGCTCTGCGCGCGTGCGGCTCCGGTGTAAGATGGACGCGTGGATCCGGTAGCGCGAGCCGAGCGCGTGAGTGTGTGTGTGTGAGAGAGAACTGCTCGTTAGACGGAGCTTTGGAGGATTTCTGTGAACAAGTACACACGGCAACAGGTTTGTAAAGAGCGACCCGGGAGGCGCGAGAGCACCAGAGAGAGAGAGTCGCGAGAGCACGGAATAATACACAGTACAATACATTACAATACAATACAGAGACACACCGAGGACGGAGTGCAGGTGCGCGAGCGAGCACATCGGCTGGACTGCAAAACACACATAAACACTGTGTGTGTGTGTGTGTGTGTGTGTGTGTGTGTGTGGGATTAACACAAGGATTAGGAGGAGGTCTGCATTCTTCACGACTGACAATATGATGCCGGTGAGTGTTACCGAAAAGCTCGCGGGAGATGACACCGAGGTAAAAATCAACGGATAAAAAAAATTGTTTGGTTGGAGCTTGGTTTTAATTTCATAACTCTGTGTGTGTGTGTGTGTGTGTGTGTGTGTGTGTGTTTGTGCAATGTGTAGAGGAAATGCCCGTGTTTATCAGCTTGGATCTGAATAAACATCCTGTCACGCGCTGCGTTCGGGTAGTCCAGGGGCGCGCGATTTCATCTGTAGACATTGTATCGCGCGATCTATTGCTTTCTTTCGCAAGTGAAGAAAATTTCGTCCAGTTCCAGTGGCCTTTTACGTTTATTACTCATCACGCTGCACGAGATCCCGAGAATAAAAATCTCGGCTGAACATAAATCTATAACCGTGCAGTAACGTGTGTGTTCTCCGTATCTGGCTACACGACGAAGAAGATCCTCTAACGATAGACCTACGATTAAAGTAAACGTTCTACGTTCTGCTTACGCGGTGCAGAAAACGAGCTCGCGGTAAACACGAAGTGAACTTTGACGCCAGGGAGCGTGTTTTGTTTACGTTCCGTCATCGCGCGCTACCGTATCCGTCGCTGTCCCGTGAGTTCGCCGCCATCCCGTTGGTGGATGTTAGACGAGCGTCGCAGCAGCGCTCACGCTCTGAGACTTTAATCGGACGTGCCGGGAATTTGTCGTCGGCCATCTTTGTTTGCAATGGCGCTGATCCGAGTAGGTCACGTTACGTGTTGTAAGACCACCTCAGCTCTGGACCGCAAAACGATTTGACGATTTTTGCGATTTTTGACTGCGACACCAAACGCAGGTTGTAAACAGGCATCTTAAGTGGAGCGGGTGCGTCGTTTTAGACCAAACGAATGCCGTTATTCATCCTAATACGCCGAAGCGCGTGACATTTTTAATACCGCGTCTATCACCAAAGCAAAGGTCAGTATCGCAGTAACAATTCGCACGTGATGCACTGCATTGCAACACCCCTTCCAACCTTTTTTAATCTTATGCAACCAAGCTTCTCTTTCTGATTCCCAGCGCCCCCCCACATCCCCCCCGTTCCCCCCCCCTGCCGTTCCCAATCCGGATTTTGTCAGATTGTTATCAGACGTGTCCCTGCATGCCTGTTTGGGCTAATTATAGGAAGGGCAATCTGCTCAACACCACCCTTACAGTGCTTTGTGTTAAAATCATTGCTGGAAATGTTACCGAAGAACAAAATGAATGAACAATAGGGGCAAAAAAATATCATCTCGTACAGTATTTGACATTTTTTTATAATAAACGATATTCGACGCCATCTTCCCTGCTGAAAAACAAACAAACGATGGAAACCATCACAAGAAATTCAAATGGTTTCCACTACAAATACCATTACAAACCATCAGCTAACCATTAAAACCATTACTGGTCCTTAATGGTATCCGGACATAACATGTGACCAATAGAAGGCGGTGGGCACCCACAGGGAGTATTAGAGTTTTCATTAAAACCAATACAATTCCCAGTATAACCATTAAAACCAGTACAAATTTGGTTTTTGTTGGTTTGTGGGTTTTTTTCCAGCAGGGTTGTATTTAATTTATAACAATATAACTACGTTTCAAGGTACCAAGCTGGACTTCTCCTTACGGTTGGGGTGGTACCGTCACGAAAACCTGTTTTGTAGAGTGTATGGTAATATATATGTATAAAATTGTATATAATAAATGTATAAAACAGATACTGTTGGTGGGAAAGTACAGTTTGGTACCCTTCGTTTCTGAGTGACACATCCTTCCATTTTGTGTGGGAGCATATATTTATTTTCTCGTACGTGTCTGGAACACATTGTTTAGAATGGACAGGGGTTTTCCACGCTTAATGCCACTTAGGGAACTACAGCCTATTGTTCAAACTCGACACGTTGACCCCAAAATGCATTTCTGCATTGTTAGTAGTTCCCTAGAGGAAGCTGAACAGCTGGGCTTTTTCCCCGGTTAGTGCGGGATGTTGCGTGACTCAAAAGCCTAACTGGCTCGACATCATCGCTTAACCCCCACCCCCACCCCCCCCTCGTTAATGAGCATGATTTGACAGGCGAGTGTACGGTTGGCACGCGGAAGACGGATTGAATGACGTTAGCTCTCAGTAACCCGACCCCCGGACCCGTCTCGGCGCAAAGGCTGCTGTTGCTCTGCTCCTGACGAAGACGTTCATTTCACTCAGACCGGACCCCTCACGTCACAGCGGACCGTTTCCGACCGGACCTAACCCCGTTCCTCGATACGGCGAATATGACGAGACGTGTGTGTGTGTGTGTGTGTTTTTCTGAAGTGGCAGAGCCATTCGGCGCAGAAGCTCTTCCCTGCATAGCACCAATGTTGTCGCGGGGCATGTTGCCATGGCAACAGTAACCATGGCAACCTGCCTTTCACGGGAGACTTTAGCCCTCACTCTGTGTTCGGTGCCTGGCGATGGATTTCCCACTAACCCAGAGCCGTACTGTACATGTTGTACGATGAAAGATTTAGCATAGCTTTATCTCAATTAGCAATATAATAAACAACATTTTATGAAAACGGACACACAGAAGCCTTTTATATGCTTGGAAATCCTCTTTCCAATATGTGTGTGTGTGTGTGTGTGTGTGTGTGTGTGTGTGTGTGTGTGAAGATTCCAGAAGATTCCACAAGCCTTGTGATATTTGCATCACACCATTTGGTCTTCAGAATATTCCGACGGTCCCTCCTGAGGCAGCGTTCATTTAGCGGTCGATGCTAAGCGTGATTCCAGTCACACGGATTGTGTTTGACTAGTCATTCGCAAACATTTCTGAGGGAAATGTCAACATTCCCGATGATTCCGCAACATTTCCACTGTCGTGTAGTCTGTGTAAAATACTTAAAACATCTTAACTTACTAAATGGTGTTATTAGCTAGCTAACAATTTGCCCTGTTGACTAGCGCCAGTGTTCTCGCAGCTATAACCAACTAATTGTTTTTAAATAGAGTAGAAAAATAGAAATATTTTTTTAAAAAAACAACAACAAAAAAAACAATTACTAATAGCTGACTAGCCCGCTAACTATTTACCTAATTAGCATAGAGCTTTTCTTAAAACATAGCAAACTTAGCTAACGCCTGACAGAAAGCATATCACTGAGAATGACCTATATGAACACAACAGGATGTGAAAGAGCAGGAAGTGATGTCAGAACAGTGTCGATACGTATAGATATCAGCACTTGGGACGTCTCTTAAAATGTCTGACGTTCCAGCAGGAACACTGATGCTAACGCTTTGTGTGCTGTGTGTTGCAGATAAAGTAGCTAACTTTATCTCTTCACGCAGTGCTAGCGATCATTTCTTAGCATCGAAACGGGCTAGCATGGGTAGTACACAGCCAGACTGCACCGTATGAACGCTATAAATATGTAAATAACTGTCCTGTCGTGCGTTTTTATGTGTTCTAGCGCTCATTTTTACATTCGGCTGCCGTTGATAAGGACAGTGAGATGGAGCTATAATCTCCTTCTCAGATGGTAACCCTTTTAGAGGTCAGCAGGGTACAAGGGTAAGCCCCTGTCACGTGACTGTGTGTGTGTCCGTTCTGTCTACGGACCATATGGTCAGACGCACACGCACACACACACACACACCTCAATCAGACTGAAAGTAGCTTGTCTGTGACACACACAAGCTCAGTTTAATAGGCACGATACAGCAATTTCCATCTAGCTAATTAATTAGTGGTTCAATTAAAATCATAAATATATACATCCATGGATTTATTAAAGTACTCCCTCAGCGGATTTGTTTCGGAAGCCTGTATTGTACGACAGATGATAATTTGTCATCAATTATTGATGGTGTTGCGTTTCTGTTGTTCCTGTAGTCATGGGGGAGGCGAGGGGGGAGGGGGGGGTCCCTCTTTTTTTTCTCAATTCACGTATAAGATTTCTTTTACTATCATTATCTCAACCAATTAAAGGTGAGAAAAGTAACAGTAGCATGAGACCTGAAAGTTACACCTGTTACAATATACTATACATTATTATATATGTAATACCATATATATATATATATATATATAATACTTTGAAATAAACACCTCCTGTTTATACCACATCGCCGCTGAATTCTGATTGGTCAGAAGGTGTTGATCACTTTTCTGTTACAGCAGCTCTGATTAGGTTAACGCACTCGTTGTGACGCGTCACCGTTTCTATAGTAACAGCCGTTGACTATTCAAACCTTTCTGTTTTTAAGCGCAGCCGAGTTTACGTCTTATGCCCATTTATGGGCGTTTGTGTAAACAATGTAAACGGCGCGTCCGGGCGACACGGGAGTGTTGATCGGATCGTCGTCGCGCGACAAAGTGGGACACGGTAGAGCGACTCTCACGTTGAACACACACTTCAGGATGTCCTGTTATAGAAAAATAATCAACAACATTAATTCAGTTAAAAAAAAAAAAAAAAACAATAGAAACCATCGCAGAAGTTCTAATGGCGTCCACTACAAACACCATTATAAACCATCAGCTGACCATTAAAATCATTACCATTACTGGTCCTTAATGGAATCCACTAGACATAAAATGCCATCAGTAGAAGGGAAGAAATTACCAGTAGAGACCCATTAGAGTTTCCATTAAAACCAATACAATTCCCATTATAACCAGTAAAACCATTACAAAGTCTATGAGGGTTTCTGTTGTTTTTATCAGCAGGGACACCACGCCATCGCTGAATATTTTCCTATAACAGCACACCCTGAAGTGGTTTATTTCTTATTTATTTATTTATTTATTTATTTAAAATTCAATATAATTGGAACAATTTTAAACGGATTCTAATGAATAGCTTCAAACGTACGCCTGCGTTGTTTTGGTGTGCACATTACTGAAGAGCGTTCTGAATACGAGTCAATCCCTAAAAAAACTAAAATGAAGTAAATGAACAGTCCAGGAAAGTCTCCCATTACCTCAAGTGTAGCTGATTAGCCAACATGTTAGCTTCTTTAGTGTTGCAGCTAACAAGCAATGAAAATTTATCTGACAAAAAAACAAAAAAAAACCCCAACATGCCCAAATCTTTATATGCTCGCTTTAGACTATGTTTTTATGTTTTTTGTTTGTTTTTTAAATCTCATTTTTTTAGCACAGAGTAAAACTCTACTTTTATCTGGATATCCGCTAACTTCCAAAATGGCCGCCCTGGTAACATTCCAGCGTTCGGCTGCAGACGGTGAAGCTTTTATTCGTGTTTTTAGACGACGGGAAATCACAACTGTGTCCTAAAACACAACAGTGATATGTCTGAGCGATATCCCCGAAGAACTGGATGTATTTTGAGGCGGATATTTAAACAAAATATTTTTTTGTCAGAGACGTCCATCACTTGTTAGCCGCATTAGCCTTGTAGCTCAGTGAAACGAACATGTCTTGAGGTAAAAGTTACGTGAAGTAGGTATCATTTTCACAGAAACTTGTCCTTAGATTCAAAACAAACTAAGAATCCAACTTCCAGCACTGTCCCTGCCTCAGACGGACATTTGTGAAAGGTGTGAGCTCTCGTATCAGATGCTGAAATCATACCGTAAAGATTTAAAAACAGCCCTCGACTTTATTTTTCCGTGGAAATGTTGGCGTCAACATGGAAATACTCCCTCGCGCCGATCATAAACACAGATATGTGCGTTTGAGAGACCTAGACAGGCGACAGAAGCCTATCATTCGTCTTCCTGGTAGTGTCTCTCACACACTTTCATTCATTTCTCTCTCTCTCTCTCTCTCACTCTCTTCTATTTTTTAAGGATATTACGTGACACAATCGTTCCTCGTATACCGCGCTGCTGTTGAATTCTGGATTCTGATTATTCAGAAGACAGTTGGAAAGAAAACCTCATAGTGCCTGCAGCGTGCAGGACAGAACCGCAAGTCCCTCTCTGTGTGCGTGAGACTCAGGTAAAGCAGCATGCGGTCGTATAATTCTCCCTGAGCCCATCTGCCACGCTAACAAACACTTCACACTCAATCAGCAGCGAAGATGTCTCTGTACAAGCTGGCACGATCGAATCCGATCCATCCAGTCCTCGTTCGCTTCTACAGCACCGCCGATGTTTCACTCCCCCCCCCTCCCCCCTCCCCCCAGCATTTCTAACTGACTGACAGTGCTACAGCGTGCTGCGATGAGTACAGCTCTTACTGTACGTCAGAAAATCAATTACTACCCCCCCCTTTTTTTTTTTTGTATCTTCAGTGACAAATCCCTTCCTCCCACCAGTGTTTTATTTTTGGGTCCAAAGCCTCTTGACATCCATCTGTGCTTTTTCACTCGAGCCAAGAGAGAAATCCACAGTGTTTTTAGCCTTATGGTGCGGTTTAGGAAGGGAACAGCAGGCTGACGGTACTAGTGGTGGGAGACATGATAAAAATATCATATCAGAGTACTAGGAGACATTTTTTACGATACACATGATGTATCACGACATATAGATTTGAACAGCATGTTCGAATGGATGTCTGATGTTTTGCGCTGGAGCTACAAGAAGTAGCTATGTCAGTCAGGGATGCAGCGTGATACAATGGCAGCCATCTTGGCAACTGGAATGACTTTTTTTTCCGCAGCACAGCGTGGTATGGCTCCGCCCCCACGGGCCACACGTCTCAAAGTGTTGAGAAAGGTTGATGTGAACAAGAGATGTGGATGATGACTTAATTGTGGAAATTCGGACTATCCTAGATACGGATTTAACATGTATTTACGGAAAACATGTTGGACAGCCTTTGTGTTCAAATGAAGTTTGTGTAATCAGTGAGTGTATAGTTATATATGTTTCTATACATTGTTCTGTGTGTGTGTGTGTGTGTGTGTGTGTGTGTGTGTGTGCGACAGATGTTTCTAACCGTATACCTCAGCAACACCGAGAAGCACTTCACCGAGGTGCCTGTAACCCCGGAGACTCTGTGCCGGGACGTTGTGGACGTGTGTAAGGAACCCGGAGAGACCGACTGCTACCTGGCCGAGAGCTGGAGAGGATCAGGTGAGCACATGCCCGATCCAAGGGATATCAATGATCCAGCTTAAGCACAACAATGCTGCTGGCCTTTAAGATTCTGAAGCTTGTTTCCAGAAAAGTATCCTGTACGGACTGATCTGTTCACACCATTATTTACTTTCGAAGAATAAGAAAATAACCGGGCCGACTATAAACCAGACGCACGTGATTGTGAAAACGATCTCGCGAAACCGTTTACGTTTGTAAGACGCAGTGGGTTTGGTGCTAAGGTACATAATTTGTACGCTGTTTATCGCAGTGTATCGTGGGAATGAAAGCCTGACTCTGCAACACAGCTAGTCCCATCCTCAGATGCTCTGCCGACAGGCTACAAAATAGATCTGACAGCTTTTGCACACTTTTCTGGCCACGAGCTTCAGGATCATGAAGGTTGCAGTGTAAAATGAGATTTCCTTGCGTGTCGGGGGGGAAAAAGTGTGCCGCTGGCCGTTGTATGGGTTTTGCTCTGTGTGCGGTTTCCTCGAACAGAGCGTGCGATTGGTGACGGTGAGAGGATGATGGAGCTGCTGCAGCGCTGGGGGCAGCAGAGGTCCGAGGTTCGGTTCGTTCTCCGCCACGAGCGGGCGCCCAGCCATGACACAGGTGAGAGAGAAAACAGGAGGATGAAGAATACCGTAAGAAAAAAAATACACACTGCGTAGCTTATTAATCAGACCTTTCATCTGTATTTAAATATCTCAGGACCAGGAAAGGAGAGCTGGATTGTTTTGTTTTTTTTCTTTTAAATTAGTACAAGTTCACGACTGTACACACACACACACACACACACACAGCTTGAAGTGAGTGCATGCGTCTGCTGCTTGTTGCTGAGGCAGTGATCCGTTGCGTTACGCCCCCTCACTCCCCAGACAGCGTGGAGCCGACGCTGGTCTGTTCGAGATAGAGACTTGCTTTATTTATTTATTTAATATCAGATCAAACTGAAATACAGCACACGTGTCGCAGTGCTGATTATCTTATACGTGCTCTCAGAATACCGAATGGTTCTGAAACTGATATATCGACCCGATTCTGATGTCGTTGTGGGTGGAAATGTGGATTCATGAGGACTTTCCAGGACTTTAAACACATTCATGGATTCATTCCTTCATCTTCAGGTACATAAGTATATTGTTCTGTATTACGGTGGACCCCAGAAACACTCACACACACACACACACACACACACACACACACACACACACACACACACACACAGTGCCAAGCAAATGTGACGGTGGACCCATGGGCTGTGAGCTCCCAAAATATTCTGCATGGCCAGCAGGGTAGTGTTCCAATTTCTGTGGCTTGGCACAGTGGGATAACATACACACACACACACACACACACACTCACACACACACACACACATACTCACACACACACACTCACACTCACAATGAGTGTCAGTGGGGCACTGAGCCAGTGCTCCTGGATGACCCTGGTAGTATGAGGACACATTTTTGTTTGTGTGTGTGTGTGTGTGTGTGTGTGTGTGTGTGTGTGTGTGTGTGTCATCCCACAGCCCAGGGTGTTTCCAGGCTGAACTGATGCTAGCTTTAGCTCGAGTAGACGTGTTTTGTTCGGTTCTCGTAGGGCAGATGAGCAATGAGACATGTTTCTCTCATTATTTAATATTGATGATGGTGAAGATTTAAAGGATTCACCGCTGGCAGCTTAATGAACCGGACAACACAATGTTTTTCATTAGCCGTGCTTAATTAGTGTCATTAAACTCTGTGTGTGTGTGTGTGTTTTCTCAGGGGCTCCCAGAGGCCCGGAGCTCTCGCTGAAGAGGAACATGCTGAAAGCCACATCTGAGACACACCTTGAGAACGGGGTAAGTGTCAACCCATGTCAGTGTTGTTAATGCTAACCATCCAAAATATCTGTTTCATTCATGTTGCTAGTTGCTCCTAGCTAGCTGCTTTTTTCGTTTGTTTGTTTGTTTTTGTTTTATGACCAAATACCTAGCTAGCTCAGTTCGCCTGATGTTAGCCAGCTTGCTAGGGTCTGTGAGTTTCAGAGATTACGATTACCAGAACTTTTGGAGTCGACTCCGATTCTGATTCGGTGGAGTCGATTCTAGGCGTCGAGCCCATACAGTAATCGTTATAGAGATATAGAGATATAGAGAGTACCGTGGAGATATAACGACATTACTCGCATTACAGCCAGCTATCATATCAGCTCTTGAATTTAGCCAGCTATCTACTTGGTGCGGATCATAGATTATCGCCACTGTTCATTCGATCGTTCGTTCATTCATCATTCTAGCCGAATCAGCTAAAATATACCCGATTCTCCTTTGACAGCATTCTTGATTTGCGTAAGCCAAATTTTTGTGTGGTTTCACCTTGTTTTCCGCTTTGTCCGAAGAAAAATACTCCGTGACTGCCGATATGTGTGCAGTGGAGGGACGCAGTTTTCTTTTCAGAGAGTCTCTCTAGACGATAACAGCACTTCTTCTGAGATGACTCTCATTGTTGAATCTTTGGAGTTGACTCTCAGTGACCAAATTCAACATTCCTGAAGAACTGACTCTTTTTGGGATCGCCTCCTAGCCCTGGGATTATAATCGTGTAATATTGGAGCACAGCTAGTCACGTGTACGACTGTTGTATAAATTATTGCCCCTAGTGATGCGTAATAATCACAGGACAATAGGTATTTTAATATAATAACTGGCTTTGTTTATCTAGGTTGTTCATCCTCCTATGGACATCAGTCTCGCGGAGCTGCAGGAGATGGCGTCCCGGCAGCAGCAGCAGATCAATGCGCAGCAGCAGGTCCTGGCCTCCAAGGTGCAGCTTGTGTCCTCTGAAATGGTGTCGGAATTTTCAATAAACACAATATTATTATGGGAAATGAGCTTTAGAAGCAGTGGCTATTAAAAAAAATGGCCGTGATTTCTGTATGAATCGCTCAGGAGCAGCGCCTTCGATTTCTGAAGATGCAGGAACAGCAGCAGCATGAGCAGGAGAAACTGCGGCTGTTACGCGAGAACGCTGAGAACCAGGAGGCCAAACTGCGGCGTGTTCGGGCTCTCAGGGGTCAGGTGGAGCAGAAACGCCTCACCAACAGCAAACTAGGTCAGAACTTGTTATTCTGCTAAATCATTAATGAAGCCTTAAGTGTTCTTCAGCTGTTGCTCTGGGAGAAACCTCAAAGCAAGGATGGATGGATGGATGGATTTATAGAAAAAGAGATGGAAGTTTATTTGGGAAGCAAAGAACCCTCAAATATCTAAAAAAAAATTTAAAAAAAATACTAATGGTTGGATGGCTGGATTTGATGGATGTATACAGAAAGATGGATGATTAGATATAAAGAGAAAACGATGGCAGTAAAGCCTTTTTTTATGAATCGAAGAACCTTTAATCATCCAAAGAATCATGGATAGATGTATGGAAGGTTAGATATAGAGACAGAGGTACATGGATGGTTAGATGAATAAAGAAGGAGATGGATGAATGGATAAATATGTTAGGAAAGAGATGGTTAGATGAATAGTGAAAAGGCTGGATGAATCAATGGATGGGTGGATGTATTGATGATTAGATATATAGAAAGATTGGTGGAGAAAGGGATAGATACACAGATAGATAGATAATGATATGGGTGGATAGAAAAAGAGATGGATAGAGAAGGGATTGGATGGATAAGTGAAAGGATGGATGGTTAGATATATAGAGGAAGAGGCAAATGGAGAAATAGATGGATGGATGACTGGATATATGGATGGACAGATGGAAGATTATATATATATATAGAGAGAGAAAGAGTTGGATGGCTGAATGGATGGATGTGTATATAAAGAAAGAAAGGGATGAATGCATGGATAGATGGAAGGATGGATAATTGGATATATAGACAAAGAGATGGATGGATAGAAGGATGGATGATTAGATATATAGAGAAAGAGGTGGATGGAGAAAGGGATAGATGGATGGATGATTAGATATATATAGAGAAAGAGATGGATGGAATAAGAGATGGATGGATGATATATAGAGAATGATGGTAGATGTGGTAGATATATAAAGAATGAGATGGATGGAGAAAGGGATGGATGGATGGATGGTGAGATGAACAGAGAACAAAGATGGAGGTGAAGCCTTTTTAGGAGGCAAAGAACCCTTAATTATCCAAAGAAACCTTGAGAAGCCTGTAGTGTTTATATTTGATTTATATTTATTAGCTGCTGCTGTTGCACAGAAACATACCGCATTTATTTTGGATTTGAGAAAATGTACACATATATTTTTTATGTGGGCGATTTGGTGAAAATCTGCAAAGCTTTAAAAAAAAAAAAAAAAAAAAAAAAAGCCTGAAAGTTTTTCAGGAAGCACAGACTGCTATTAGCCTTGCGGTTTCATGCTAATAGCATTAGCAATGAGGCTTAGCCACGACGCGACACTCCATCTCCACAATGAGCTTTAAAGCTAATGAGCCGGAGAAAAACAATTGTTTCATCGTTAGTGAAAACTCTCACTCTCTGTCACTCTGTCTCTCCGTGTCTGTAGTGGAGGAGATCGAGCAGATGAACGGCCTGTTCCAGCAGAAGCAGAGGGAGCTGCTCATGGCCGTGTCCAGGGTGGAGGAGTTGAGCAAGCAGCTGGAGACGTTACGCAGCGGCAAACCGGACGAAATCGCTGAACTCGAGAGACTCTACAAAGAGCTTCAGGTGCCTGTTGTTCAGATGGATGGATATACAGTATGGCTAGACGTATGTATGGATATATGTATGGATGGATGGATGGATGGATGGATGCAGAGCGAAAGAGAGACAATTAGCTAGAAGAATTAAGAAATAGAGGCTGGGCATAGGATGGATGGATGGGTGGATGAACAGAAAATAGAGACACTGGTGAATAGATAAAGAAAGCTGGATGGATGGGTGGATAAATGTGTAGATGTTTGGAACGAAGTGGATGAACCGATAAAGGAAGGGAGAGAGACAGAGAGAGAGAGAGAGAGAGAGAGATTGTTCAGTAAAGAGGTAGACTGGTGGCTAGATGGACAAATGGCTTGATGAATAGAAAAACAGATGGATGGATAGATAAAGGCAGGTAGATGGGTGGGCAGAGAAATAAAATAAGGGATGATTTGGTTGAGTAGATGGACAGATAGATGGATGGATAAACACATGGATAGTTGGATAAACAGATTAGATGGAGAGGTGATTAGATAAAGAGAACTAATAGAAAAAGAGCTGGATGAATGGCTAAATAAAGAGATGGATGGATGGGTGAGTGTAAAGGAAGCGAACAGATGGATGGATGGATTGGCAGATTTGAAAAAAGAGTTATAGATAGATATAGGGATGGATAAGTGGATGGATGGATGGATGGATGGATGGATAAGTAGAAGTACATGTAGTAGAAGTATATGTAGATAATGGATGGGTGGACTGGTAGATAAATGGATAGTGAGATAAATAGATGGATAGATTGTTAGATGGGTCTACAAACAAATGGATGGACGGATGATGAAAGATCGGAAAGAATCTGAATGATATGTCCAATAAAAAGATTTTGTGGGCGGGGCTTTAAAAAAAAGGGGGGGGGCTAACTAACTAAGACTCTGTGCTCCCCTGAAGCTGAGGAACAAGCTGAACCTGGAGCAGAGCGCGAAGCTCCATCAGCAGAAGGAGTGTCTGAATAAGCGCACACAGGAAGTAGCGGGGATGGAGCGGCGCCTGGCCGAACTGCGCCAGAGACTGTGGAAGAAGAAAGCAGCTCTACAGCAGAAAGAAAACCTGCCTGTGAGTGCAGGACAGAACTGGTCATCAGTTATATCCCAATATCCAACACACACCGCGGTGTTTGCTATAAGATACGGTTACGACTTCTATAAAAAAAACTTCAAATTAAGCTAAATTAATTGGCTACCTGGTTTCCATAGTTACCTAACTACTTTATTGCCTAGCTAAGGGAAGACGGGAAGTCCTAGCTAGTATCAGTTAGCTGATATTACCATGCTAACATCATCTGAGGAGAGGCAGTGTTTTTAACGTAGTTAGCTCCAAATATTTTCACAGAATACAGCTTGCTACCAATTTGAGTAAAAAAAAAAAACCAAACAATTCTAACACTTACCCAAACTTAAACATTCAATTCTTCTTTACGTATTCTGGAGTAAAGTAGAACTGAAAGTGTGTTTAGTTGCATATGCTCGTACAACACGTGACGCTCCAGCAATTAGCCGTGAGGCTTAGCCATGACTCGGCACTTCAAAAGCATCAGTAAATAATCTCCACCTGTGGTGTTCTGGTTATAATTTTACACTGAACTTTGTTAGCTAGCTTGTTGGCTGTTTTAATTACTAAATGTAACCTGCTAGCTAGCAATAGTGGGCTAACCCGGCTAACATTAGGGAGTCTAGTGTAGAGTGTTTAACGGACAGAACTGACACGCAGACTGAGGAAAATATATATGGACACACAGCTTTATATCTTGTAGCTTAGCATTTTTCTTTTTAAATGTTCTATTTTCCTGTTACAAACAGGAAAAATATTTAACTTCCTAGCTAGCTATATTAGCAAAAAAACAAAAAAAAAACAATATTAGGCTAATGGAAGTCCCAAGTAATTCTTTTTCTGGGTACAAGTAAAACTGTAATACATTAAATAAATAAATAAATAAAAATAATAATAAAATGCCCCTATAAACTTTTAGACAAGTTATCATTATAATATAATGTTTGCAGATTGCTGGATAATTATTACATTCAGCTAGCATAAGTAGTCATCATATTTAACTTGCTAGCTTCAATTAGCTTGTTTACTGAAAATAAACCTGGCTAATGTAGCTCACTAGCTAGTTTGCTTCTTAGCCATCCAGCTTGTTCTTTGAAATTAGAGGTAGTTAGCTAGCTATGTGAGCCAGCTCGCCTTTCAGTCAGTTTTTTTAAAATAAAGTGGATAAGGTAAGACTGCTAGCGGTACGTAGCTAGCTTAAACCTAATTGCTTTATATAATAAAAGATGTTAGCGAGCAGTTGTTTCTGTTAATACTGTAACCTTGTAAATTGTGACAAAACCAAACACACAAAGCAGAAACTCTCTCTCTCTCTCCCTCTCTCTCTCTCTCTCTCTCTCTCAATCTTCTTTTTCCCCACAGCAGCCGGGTGATGGACAGAGCTCTCATCCTCCCTCGGTCCCGTCCAGAATCGCCGCTGTCGGCCCGTACATTCAGTCTCCCGCTCCTCCACTTCCTCCCAAACAGGACGTCCTGGTGAAGCCGGCCTATCCAGATGGCACTAGCACACTGCCCAAACCGCTTACCAAACCCACCGGTACACACACCCCCACACACACAGGGTGCATTTGTGTACCAAACCCCTCTATTCTTTAACTATTGCCCCTCCCCTTTCTCCCTTTCTCCTCCCACCCAGGTAAACTCTCCAAGCTGTCTGAATGGAGTGTGAGCAGTGAGATCAGCAGCGTGGGCGGGCCACAAAGAAGCTACGCCTCCACCCTGCCCCGTATGAGCAGCCACGGCTCCGTGGAGAAAGGTAAGCACTCACACACTCCACATGCTAATCATCCATAAACCTGTGATGCTAATCATGCGAGTTTTTCACGTGTTAGATCCCGAGGCAGATCGGAAGCCACCACCAGCACTTCCGTTACGGAAGAATCAGAGCAGCGAGGACCTCTTAAACGATGGCCAGGTAACAAACACACTTAATTTACACTCCACTCGTGTGGAGGATGTCGGACCTGTTATTCCCAAGTGGTTGCCCAAAATCAGATCTTTTCCGCTGGATCTCGCCCACTTTCATAATCACTTGCGACTTCAGTCACTTGAGTGGCTATTGGTCTATTTTCGCCAATAGGCTCCGCCTCTTTGAGGCTGATCCAAGGAAATCATTTCAGCTAAAACTAAAACAGTTATGCATGTGTCCATTCTGAGCAGGTTGGAGGTAAAGTGCCCCCCCCGGTCCCCAGCAAACCCAAACTAGGCCAGTCTGGCTTCCCCAAGCCCTGCTTCTCCACTGGCACGTTTCCAGGCAAAGCCAGACCCACCCACCAGCTGGCCCCCCACCTCCTGAAGGCACCGATGCCCGCAGCCACCGTACGGCCCTTCAGCGTGGAGGGCTCAACAAGCAAAGGCCCCGCCATCCAGAAACCTCAGACTCTGGCAGCCAGCTCCATCTACTCCATGTACACGCAGCAGAGCTCGCTGGCTAAGGGCTACCAGGGCCAGAGCACGCTGACGCGCTCGCAGCCTCGGGGTGAGCATTGCTAACACCGCTACTGCTAGTCTCAGGGTTAAAGATACAAGCAGTTACCAGCTATAAAACACGCCAAATTAAAGGTACAATCGGTGATCAAGCGTATTACACCCAGCATTAAAGATACCCGCATTCATATTACAGCATGAAATCATGAGTGTGACACCCTCATCTGTTATGCGTGTGTGTGTGAGGGAGTGAGACGGGAAAAGAGAGATACAAAGCACCCAATGGACGGTGTGTTTTGCATATGACTAAAGAGAAGCGGATATATGTAAATAGCTGGGTACGCTGTGACACAGAGGAAAGCATTATTTATTAATCCCTGTGTTTAGCGTATGTTAACACAGTTATCCTACAGTAATGTACGCGTGCTGACCATTCATTTAACGGCTAACGAAGTTGATGCATACTCTGAAACTAACAGTTAGTAGGTGGCTACTACGAACTTGAACGCCATACGGGTACATCGGAGAATGTATTGTTATGAAATGAGACCCTGATCACTAGTGTATGTTCTTAGCACCCGTGTCTTACACTCTTTGTTTTAGTGTATGGAAAACCGGTCATCCCGTCCAGCAGAGGGCAGCACTCTCACTCCCAGGACAGCAGCCACAATGAGAAAGGCAGCTCCGTCGAGGCTGATCAGGTGGACCAGGCCATCAGTGGCGGTCCAAGTGAGGGCACGGAGTCGGAGCGAGCACCGCGCCCACTGAGTCCCACCAAGCTGCTACCGTTCCTGATGCTCCAACACCGCCTACAGAGCGACGCTGAACTGGAGACGCCGCGCAGGCGGCTGCAGCATGCACCACGCGCGTTAAAGAAGCGCAGCTCCATCACGGAGCCCGAGGGACCCGGCGGACCCAACATCCAGAAGCTCCTTTACCAGAAGACCACGCTGGCAGCCATGGAGATGCCCGAGACCGGCACGGGGGCCGCCGAGGAAACGGGGTGGCTGTCGAGTGGAGCTCAGAAGGCGTCGGATACGGACAGGGATGGAGAGGAGGAAGCTCAGACTCCGCCTCCACCTCCGCTTCCACCACGTTCCTCTGCTGCAGAACAGAGCAGAAGATCTGAACCGAAGGAGGATGATGAGCAGGAGGTGGGTAGTTCAGTCCCAGCTGAGGAATACCCTCCGTATCCTCCGCCCCCGTACCCCAGCGCAGGCAACCAGGATGGGCAGGGAGAGGAGGAGGACAGCGGCATGAAGGCACCGGAGGTCACTGGACAGGTCACGCTGCCACCGGTACGTATTATGCTACGCAGTTTAGGATTTTAAAATACCGATGTCCCCTTTAAAATCCTCCTATGGGTCTGTGAGTCCAGACTTAAAGTCCTCGATCTTCTGACTGCATACCGGTTTTATTTTGACTGTTGTTACTGAATCATATATGTTAAGACAAATTAAGAAAATTATTAGACTTAATGGTTAAAATCAGCTTCAACAGTTAAGAAGGTTCTGGCAGTTTTTGTTTTCTTATAAGAAAGGTCAGCTTTTTTCTCTAGGCAACAGTGCCATCTAGCAGGCAGGTGGGTTTTTTTTTTCTAGGTCTGTAATAGTGAAAATAATTTCAAAGATACCTTAGAAAACCTGAGGCCCAAGCCATAACAGAAGACAAAGGTAGGCAGCAAAGTGCTTTAAAAATGACAACCCACTCATTTAAGTCTTAAAGTTGCAGTCTGTGACCTATTAAAACGTCACTAGACCTGTAAAAAATGATACATTTTTAAAGATACCGTAGAAAAACTGATTTGCAGTATTGCTGTGCATTGTATCTCTTTAGTTTCCTTGTTCCATGTGTTTTCCGGCCCAGAAATTAGCTCCTTAAAATACCTGCCCCTTTTCCGTATAAGGCAGCTCAGGAGGCATGTGCAGTTTGTTAAAAGGAAATAGGAATATATAATGTAAATATTTACCGTACAGTTGTAATTTGCCTTGTAGGCAGCAGAGGGCTATATTTAAAAAAATACAGATCGCTGCTTTAAATTTTAAAGGTGCAGTCTGTGATGGTTTAGAAAAGTTTCTTGACCTGTGAAACGTGGCCCAGAAACTTGCTCTGTCCCCAGGTGTAAGAGAACTGCTAAGCTTTGCTCCTTTTCCTTAAAGGGCAACTCAGGAGGCATATGTAGTTTGGGGTTGGGTTTGCTGATGTTTTTGTCTGAATTTGCTTTGTAGGCAGCAGAGGGCTTTAAAAATTACAAACCACCTCTTTAAGTCATAGGACTTTCATTCTGATGAGTCAGGCATGCAGTTGGAATGATGCCAAACGGGTCGCTATAAGTGTCTTTTGCTTGTTAGTCATCCATCCGTCTGTCTTCTCACATTTATCTTTCCTTCTGCAGGGGAAGAGGACGAACCTGCGGAAGTCGGGGTCAGAGCGGATCAGCCACGGCATGCGGGTGCGCTTCAATCCACTGGCCCTCCTGCTGGACGCCTCACTGGAGGGCGAATATGACCTGGTGCAGAGGATCATTTATGAGGTGAGGAGAAGGAAGAGGAGGAGGCGTGGTGATAAAGAGCTGTCAGAATTGGTTCATCTACATTATTAGTGGCGTCGTAATGTAACATATTCCAAGGGAAGATGCAGGATGGGAGTGTAACGAGTGTGTGGTGTCTCCGGGCAGGTGGAGGACCCCAGCATGCCCAACGACGAGGGCATCACGGCGCTCCACAACGCAGTGTGCGCAGGGCACACGGAGATCGTCAAGTTCCTGGTGCAGTTTGGAGTCAACGTCAACGCCGCCGACAGCGACGGCTGGTGAGGGGATTGTTTTTTTCATTTCAAAGATAAAACTAAATTACCCCATCTCAAGCCCCGCCCACGGCTGGTTACTGTTGCTATGTAGGCCAAGCTGTCGTCACTGTGTTAAGCAGCCACCGTTATTATATAAATTATTATAGTTCGTAAATAAAAAATGCAGAATTGAGTATTTAAGGTACGACAGACAGTTAAGCAGCGATTTTGGGGGGCCAAGCAAATAAGCCAACACTTGGGATCGGAATCTCGCCAACTTTTCTGCCTTCACCTCTCGCTTTCTTCTTCTCTCTCTGTCTATCCTCTATCCGTCCTTCTCTCTGTTGCTTTATTAAATCAAAAGTCAATAAATGCCTTTGTTATTAGCAACACTGTTTTTTAACATCATTGTCAAAGCAGCACACAAGATATCGTTCTCTCTCTCTCTGAATCTCTCGCTCTCTCTGTAGGACGCCCCTGCACTGCGCAGCTTCCTGTAATAACGTTCAGGTGTGTAAGTTCCTGGTGGAGTCGGGCGCGGCCGTGTTCGCCGCCACCTACAGCGACATGCAGACGGCGGCGGAGAAGTGCGAGGAGCTGGAGGACGGATACGCACAGTGCTCACAGTTCCTCTACGGTGAGTGACGTTACGATCAAGACAGTGAGCAGAACTCGTTTATAATGTATTTAATAAATATACTAGACGTTGATATGTTTTAATGGAAGGTGTGTGTGTGTGTACGTGTGTGTAGGTGTGCAGGAGAAGATGGGGGTGATGAACCGCGGCATCGTGTACGCGCTGTGGGACTACGAGGCGGACCACGCTGACGAGCTGTCGTTCACCGAGGGCGACTGTATGACCGTGCTGAGGCACGAAGACAGAGACGAGAGCGAGTGGTGGTGGGCGCGGTGCGGAGACAACGAAGGCTACATCCCCCGCAACCTGCTCGGGGTGTGTAGATTATTTTTTACTGTTGCTAACTACATTCCACATCATCCCAAACTCTAGAATCTGTGCCTGTTCGTCTTAGCTAGCATGATAAAAGGTAACACAGTTGCTGATTATTATTGTTACTGATATTATTATTATTATTATTCCCTTCACAGCTGTATCTGCGGATCAAACCCAGACAGAGGAGCTTAGCCTAAACCTCACTATGGTTCAGTCCCAATCCAACCGACGTGCCCTCGATTCTAGTGCGCACTGCCAGCAAAGGGCTGAAGGAAACAAGTCCCTCCAAAGTGCTTCTTCTCTACACGCTGGTGCATTCCTGAGCTTCACTTTTTTTGTACTCATTCATTCATCGTCTTCAGAAGCACAACAGAGGATTAGGAGGCTTTTTAATAGTTAATAATCTGATGAATGTTTAATAACTGCTGTTCATGGCCTTTCTAGAAGGTGAATGTATTCCATAAATGGTTATTTGCACAGCTTTTTAAGTTATTTTTACAGGTGTATAGACGTGATGGCACGTCTCGTGCGGCAAAGGTCAATGGACTCGTCGTGTGACCGCCACTTGCCTTTCTTTTTTTGGCTTTATTTTAGCTGACAAGTTTGCTAGAAAGCGACTGTGGTGATGTCGGACGATCGGGTCGGCAACCGGTCGAGCAAATGTAGCTTAAGCTCCGCCCACGTCGACAGAAAACCAGGATGTCCGTGTCGTATCACTTTCCTTTTTTTCTGTTTAACAAGTTCAACGCGCAAGCTGGATTACTGTCCGTCTGCTAATAAATATCACTTCTCATTAACTGTTAAGATTAAAAATAATGAATAATCACTATGGTGCTCAATAACGCGGAACAGTTCTGGTTCACAATAAACGACACCCTGTTCAAAATAAACCCTTTGTATTTAAACATGGCTTACTCTCAAGCTTCCATTTATTTCATTTCTTTTTTTTTTTTTTTTTCTTTTTTACCCACCTTTATCGAGGGCGCCAGTAATGCTGGAGCTGGCTGTGTAATTCACAACTGCTCCACAAAATTCACTCTGGAACCGCAGTCCACAATAAAACATCTCTTTATTACTTACAAACTGGTTGCGTTTAAGTACAGTGCGATTCACGGACACTGATCTCTTGTAGCTCTGGAATCTCTCGCATCCCAGAACTCCGCACAGCATGCAGTGTATCAGCCGAACGCTGTGCCATGGGACGCAAGACAGAAATGTTAAAAAAACAAAAAACAAAAACATTGTTACACACTTCACAGTAATAAGCATCAAAAGTATCGAGCGCGAAATGATGGGAGATGGCCACGTAATACAATACGTTCACGTTTTGTACTTTTTTTTTTCTTTTTTTTTTTGCTGATTAGTTGCACGAAACCTCAGGAATTTGCACGGCACGAACGCACAACATGCACATCTCAAACATCTGACAGGAAAATGTTTACAAATATTTCGGTCTGCTAAACCTGCGAACATCCTGACTTTACAGTACGAACGGGTTAATACGGACGCCCTGGAGTGCAAGTTGGGGGGGGGGGGGGGGGGACAACAACCTTAACCTCGTTTTAACTTCGTAATTTTGACTTCGTAACTAAAGACGGTATCATACCGTTATTTCAACTGAACTTGTTGTTTTACAAAATGTCACCATTTCGGCTTCAAGCCTTTTCTAGTTAATATCGTATTTTAAAATAAAATCCGATTTTATATCTGACGCGACTATCTATCAGTAAGACTAATTTATTGAATATTAGCTAAAAGCTGTTTCCCAGACAGTAAGCTAGTTTTAGTGAAATTCAGCTGACACACATTTACGTATGAAACGCGTTAAAATAAGTTAACGATGCTATCCTAAAATAACGAGATATTAAGTCGAAAGAGCGTTTGTTTTTTTTAGGCTTAGGCTGCTCTCACACTGTACTGTAATGTACTGGTATTAAAAAAAAACAAACCCAGCTCACACTGTAACCATAACAACGCTAGCTGGTCACTATTATTAATAAATGTTAAGACTTATTCGAACTATGCTGAAGCAGCTCGTTTACGCTTTTAAGAGGAGTTGAAGTCCGACCGGCCCGAGACGTCTTAAAACTTATACTCGCTCACTAACAAGCTCCGTGTTTTTCTGGTGTGTCCACAGAGCTGCCATCTGATTGGTCGAGAAAGAAAAAGGCGTTTGTCTTCACTCAGCGCATTTCTGAAATCTTTCAGGATCACGTGTGAAACTGTAAAAACGAGTGTGAAAGCAGCCTTACAGTCCTCGCTTGGCACAAACAAGCTAGAAATGTACTTTAGTCCACAGACAAACTTTCTATTCATGTTTTTTTTTCTTTTTTTTTTATCGTTCATAAATGGAAGGTAAAATCCATCCAAAAAAAAAATTATAGTCCTAATAAAGTGCAAAAAAATTATTTTGTTATTTATTTTCCTACATCATATCTGACAAAATATTCAAAGAAAGGGGGGGGGGGAAAGGTTCCAGTTTTACTATTTGGCATTCAGCGTCAACATTAATAACCAAAATGCAAATTAGAAAAAAATATTAGATCTTTTTCCCCCAATTTTAGTCATGATCATGAAATACTGAGGTCATAACAATAAAATGAAACAAAAATACATTTTAAATTGAATTTTATATTTGGTACAAGTGCTCATGCTTGTATAGGAAATGAAATTTGGATCACTGTGCACACGGTGTTATTTTGATTTGTATTCTTTAAATGTTTGTTTTTGGCCAGATTCACCTTCCTCGTTCTGCGCTTCTGACAACCGAGGAACACTTTTAGATTGTGAACTCTACTGTAACTCCATCAGCCAGCTTTATTAGACCTGCTAATCACTCACTGCTCTGTGAAGAAACAATAATTAGAATAAAATGATAAATATCCACATCTAATGTGTGTCTATTGAATCTAAGCACAAGCAAATCTCTGTGATGTGCGATTATGATTTCTAGGTCGTACCTACTGACACGGTTACTGTACAAGGTTGTGTTTATCCCTCACTGACTGCGCTTCTTGCTCTTCAGGGTCAGGACTCTCGGCTCAGATCTAAAAAACAAAACAAAACAAAACAAAACACTAAAGCGCCAGAGATCTAGCGTGACACGTACACAGGGAGGGGGTAAAGTTTGCGACTTTTGTGACGCAGTACGTTCTCGTTGTCACCAGTCTACAGTGGGCGTGTCCTAAATCACATTCGGGTCACCGTATAGTCCACATAAACACTATTACATTCCAGCGTCTGAGCATTATCAGTCCACAGCGGACGTGTCCCAAATCACACACCGTATTTCACTGTATACTGTAGGTCAGATAATACTGTGAGAAACATATAAGTGTGGACGTGTCCTAAACCACATCCTAGTCCCTGTATAGATCCTATAGGCACAATTACAGCCCTAATGAAATAACAAGTAGAAATCGTGAGTCTTAATAACAACATACTTAGTGTTGTCCGGTGTCTGATCGTTATCATTCTACACACACCCTAATTCACTATATAGGGCAAATAAACAGAGAATCAGGCCACTGTGGTTGTGTCCCAAACCACACACCCTAATTAGGCCACAGTGGACGTGTCCCAAACCTCATGCACTCCATTCACTATTTTGGGCATGTTAATGCCATAGAGGAGAATCAGGCTACTGTGGATACGTCCCAAACCACAAACCCTAATTCACTCTACAGGCCAGATACCTGCTATAAAGAACATCTAAGTGACATGTCCCAAACCACACACTTTAGCCTTCTCACTCGTGGCGTTGTGTATGTTTTGCCTCCTTATAAACGAACCATATGAATATAACTCATTATATTTAGCTATCTTTCTACTCCATCACAAAAACCACCGTTTTATACAACTGTTTCTATGGTTACGTCTCAGAGGTTATTATCTCCGTAGCCTATAAATAATTCCTCGCTGTGTAAATCGACGTCATTTTTCATAACTTTTTGTTCAGCTGCGCAACAGCAAAGGCAGGAGCGAAGAGTAAATATACACCTACAGCCAAAACCGTAATTTAAGCTCGTCGTCATGGTTACATTTCAGCGTTTTTACATAGTATCCATTTAGATTAGCATACGATTAGATTACAATATTTCACCACGTCTGCATTAGAGGCGTTCCGATATAAGAAAATCGCAGGCACCTGTCAGCCAATCAGAAGTGAGTAAGCCAGGGTGTGAGTTCACTAGTAAGTTTAAGCATTAGAAAATTGTTGGTTTGTTGCAAGCATGTTTGTAGGTAAAGACTTTTTTTCCCCCCACCTGAACGGGAAACCCCGCCCCAAACCGTCTCCTATTGGCTGACATCAGAGTAGACGCTGTTTAAATAGGTGTCACATAAATGTTTATATCGACACGCCTCCCCACATAGTGCTCTCTTTCACGCGCACACGCTCTCTAGTTGTGGTTCTGGTGTGGTTTGTGGTTCTGGTCATGTGCGCTGTTCTGACCAGACGGCACCAGGTGGGTCACATGACCGATGCCTTTGGTCACGCCCTCTCGGAACAGCAGCTTTGCTCCGATGTGAAGGTATTCGGGGTGCTTCAGGAAGCGGAAGCATACTACCGCCCTCTCGCCGGTGCGCAGCTCCTCCTACACAAACACACACACACACACACACACACAAATATGCTGCAGTTTTTCAACATTCATGCATTCATATTCATGCTCCTCCGCTGTTCAGACACTGCACTAGCACGCTAACACGACTACGGGTTTGTCAATGAGCTAGTAATGAGAGGAGAGCAAAACAGCCACGCCCACCTTGCCGAGTAAACACTCCACCGTGGCCGTCTGCCGAACGTTTCCGACGTGGACCGTGACCTGGAAGCCACCGCGGAACGTCTTGGCGTGGAACAGCAGCACGATGGCCGCCTCAAACTGCCAGCAGATGGTGGGGTTCATCTTCGGACTCACCATCACCATGCCCTAGCGCGCACACACACACACACACACACACACACACACACACACACACACAGCAACTATGTTAGAAAAAATTTGCTATACTCAGAGGGACTGTTCCTTTAACAGCAGGTCTAACTGTCACTACTAAATACTGATTTAGTAGGGTGTCCAAACTTTTGAACATGCCATAATTACCATTTTATAGAAAATAGTTTGTGTTTACTTCTTTTCCCACTTCAAAAATCCACACAATATGTGATTATGGCCAGGGGCGCCCAAACTTTTGCATACAACTGTAGCTAAAGAACTTTACCTTGCGCAGGAGCGAGCGGTCGAAGTTGCCGAGTGCCAGCGTGGCCGCCTGTCCGGCCCGGAGAACCCTGCAGGCCGAGCGGTTCCTCTGCATGCTGCACACCTTCAACCGCAAGAACTTCCCCTCGTCTGTAGGCCCCACTACCAAGCGGTCTCCCTCGCGACACACACCGCTACACACACACATAAAAATGTTAACATGGACACATTGTAGAAACAGCATTTATCTTTAGTGTTTGTTTTAAGACGATAATGCAGAGGGTGTTTTGTTGTGACAAATAATTTGTTTGTTTCGTTGTGACAGTTTGTTTTTTTGTTTGTTTGTTTGTTTGCTTTCATTTGTTTTTGTTGTGATAGTTTTCTCATTTTTTTGGTTATTTTTGTTGTGACATAATTTGTTTGCTTCCGTTTTTGTGTTGTGACAATATTCGTGTTACTTGTTTTCGTTCTAACAGAAACTTTGTTTGCTTTTTTTTTTTATTGTGACAGATTTGTTTAATTTATTTACACTGTTATCGTTATGACAGATCGTTGTTGTTTGTTTAGATTTGTTTTTGTTGTGAACTGTGACAGAATTCATTCCAACAATGTTGGTTAAGGTAGCACATGCTTGGCTTGCTAGCTACATTTTCCACTGGCGTTCAGGCAAGCCACATCGCAGGACTCGTAGAATTAACATGGCACTCAGAGGATGATGCAAATTCTAACAAGCTTGCTTATCTACTCATGCAAATCAACTAAGATAGCATGGGTATGATAAGTCTTTTCTTTTACCGCAATAACCACGATAAACTCAAATCTGGAAAAATAAATAAATAAAAATAACTATAGCTGGTTAATAGCAAATGACTATCTTGGTGGCGTAACAGCACAGTCCTGAGACCTATAGTGGGTGTGGGAGGTAAAATAAAAATAAAACAACAGAATGACAATTTAAGTTGTGTTATCGTCGCTTGATAAAAGCACTCGCCTGTAGAGTGTTCCTCCGACAACTGTTCCTACATCAGGCACACTGTAGATCTCATCAACCTGCAACACACGGTCACGGCATAACATTAAAAATATAAATATTAAATTACTCAAAAATAATTACAGGTATATTAACTTTAATACCATTTTAAAAACTTTATAACACTATTCTAGTGTTTGTTGTTATTGTTGTGGTATTTTTTAACAAACTCTGTCTCTCAGCTACGTTTTGATTTATGTCTGTTACAGTTTATTTATTTATTTATTTATTTTGTACAATTGTTAAAAATTGTAGAATTAAAACCATCATTTTATTAAAGCAGCTCAAAATCATTGTGTATTGAGTTGTTGGTGCCGTTAAATGTATTCCTGATGAGTGTGTGTGTGTGTGTGTGTGTGTGTACCTGGAACTCGGTGAGCTGCTGCATGAGCTCCTCCTGCTCTTTGCTGTTGCTGAGGGGGGGCAGGATGTTGAAGAAAACCTTCAGCAGATCCAGATTCTCCCCTGAAACACTCGACAGTGTGAAGATCGGCGTGACGCTGCACACGGAGTTGGTGCGATGCGGGTAAAGCAGCGATGGGAGCAAAGGAAAAGATCCAGATGAGTGTCTTAGTGCATGGACAATAAATATAGCTTCATAAATATCTATATCAGTCAGGGTGTGTACCTGGAGGACTGGGCGAAGCGCTGGGCAGCGGTGACGGCGTCATCACGGTTGGAGATCAGCATGGGAACCTTGTTGCAGCCGGGCAGCTTGAGCAGCCTCTCTAACTGCCGCACGGTCTTCTGCACTGCGCCGCCCACACACACGTCCACCTTACTGACCACCACGAACACGGGCACCTTCAGCGCCAGAGCCAGACCCAGGTGCTCCCGCGTGGTGCCCGCTGACCGACAGGAAGGGGAGGAACAGACAGGTTTAGCCTTCTAGCAGGTGAGGAGATATATACAGCATATGATACATTTTCCCATATTTTTTTTTTTTACAGTAGGCCTGTGACTATGGGTATGGAAGAATTATCAATTATCAGTGGGGTCCGGGGACTCCCAAGGGTCTGTGAGGTATCCTTATTCCAGGTGTCCTTATTGCTTGACAATACTTGAACACTAATTTTACAATCAATATGATACACAGTATTTCAAATCTACATCTGGATAAGCGGAAAGTTCCGAATAAATGAATTTCATGATACATATTTACCATACTCTTCTTAAAATTAAATCTGTGCTGCGATCACAAGTGGGTTCTTCAAAATTCTGCCTTAAAGCATCAAATTTCACCCCGTAGGAGTCTCAGGGTTTTACATTCTCATAATCATTGCAAATCGGAGGCTTAAACCTGCACTCACCGATGCCCGTGTTGGCACCCACCACCAGCATGGCGAAATCGGGGCAGTAGCTGGTCAGGCCGAAGATGGTGGTCTTTAAGTACTTGTGGTGGCCGGCCAGATCGATGAAGGTGATCATCTTAGACGAGCTCTCGCAGATCTCCTCTGCCGTGCGTGACTCGCTGTAATTCACCACCTGTCAATCAAATTCTGACTGTTACAAAGCACTGACACTGGAGACTCCTTCCATAAACGTTAAACAAATGCCTCCTTCACCATGTCAATGATTGCACACGATTTTTAATCTGAGCATCCAGATTTTTAAAAAGTCCCCGTGAATGAGCCGTTAATATAGAAACGATAACGTATTAGAACAAGCACATTAATATTAACCAGAGCTGATCTTCCGACCAATCAGATTCGAGAACTCAGCAGCCCTGTGGTGTAACAGCCCACATCTGCCTCACCTCTCCTTTGCTGTTAAAACCGAGGATCTCGAAGCTGATGCTGGACGTGCGGCCTGTCTGGATTTCGTGCAGGTGCCGGAACAGGTTGAGACGAGCTCGGCCTCGTCCGTTATCCAGCTCGCCCTGCGTCAGGACGCCCAGGAGAGTGGACTTCCCCGAGTCGACGTTCCCCAGCACGGCCACACGCAGGTCCAGAAACTATACACACAAAGTACAGGAGAGAACGAAATGCTGAGTTTTAGGACAGACTGGTTTTAATTCATCAGTTATTAAAAACGAATCCAATCATTCTCCATATTCTTCAACAGTGAGTTGGTATTAAGTGAGCGAAGCAGGGAAGATAACACGTGCATGAAGATGACTATTCAAGAGACTATAACAATTAACACTGCGGGTACAACTGAGAAACTGAGTGTGAAACGTCCACAATTTTGCATTTTGCTGACTCTCATGGAGCCGTAAGTCAAAATACACATTAATTGTCCACATACTGCCTGGTGAATAAACCCTGCTACAGTTGTATGATGTTGGGGAACTGACCTGCTGGTTATCCGGAACTTTCCTCACAAGGACCTCTGCGATTTTCCGGGGTTTGTCCATCTCATAATCCACTTCCCGCTCTCTCAAGAGTGTGATATCAGCGCCGACCCTGCATGCAATCACATACACACACACACATACATACTAACACACACATATAACCCAATGACCCAAAACCCAGTTACTTGAACATGGTGCATTAGTGATGAACACACAGTGTCCATCCACTTGAAGATGATATCATGCCTAATGTTAAACTAATTATTGATTATATCATATCCCATTATATTGTGATATTCATATAGAGGATGCTTCAGAATAGTGTCACTTATTTTTATCTTATATTTGTGAGGCAGGTCAGGGTGAATTAGACTCCATACTTCTCAGCCATCCTGCGCAGGGTGTTTATGGAGGCCTTCATGTCGTTATCGGTGAGTCCCACCAGCAGGCCGTTGTCCTCGACGCCAATCTGGTAGACGGCCTCCCCTCGGCCCTCCTGCAGCCGCCACTTTAGCTGCGTGGCCAAGTGCTCGAAACGGTACTGCGTTGGGTTCACCAGCTTCAGCTGAGGACGGGACACGCGTCACTGAGAATGTGTGTGTGTATGTGTGTGTGTGAGCTGAATTTAATAGTTGCAGTGTGTATGAATCATACAGGTAACAACACTGAGTGGGAGATGCAGTACCTTGTACTCAATATTTCCCTCCTCGGCCTGAAACACGATAGATGACATTTATTACAGGATAATCCACACCAATTTGACACATTGAAAAGTTCAGCAGCACACTGTAATGGTTGTTTTGCACTAGCGGGTCAGTTGTGGCGTGTGTCACCTGGTTTTAGGGAATTTGGCTGTGGGGTATTTGGTTTTGGGACATTTTGTCACAGGATTATTTGGTTTGGAGACTTTTGGCTTTGGGGGGGAAGTTTTGGGACATAAGGGTGTAGGGGTATATGGTTTGGGGCATTTGGTTGTAGGGTTATTTGGTTTTAGGGCATTTGGCTATGGAGTTGTGGGGAATTTGATGGTGGAGGTATTTGGCTTTAGGAAATTTGCTTATAAGAATTTTCGGTTTGGGGCTGTGGGGTATTTAGATATGGGGAATATGATTATGTGAGTATTTGTTTTGGGGACATTTGGTTATGGAACATTTGTTTGAGGTCTGTTTGGCTTTGGGGTAATTGGCTGTAAGAGTATTTGGTTTTGGGACATTTGTATAACAGGAATTAATCTCTTCCTGTTTGAAGTGAATATGTGAAGGGTGTTTGTAAATAAACAAACAGACAGACAGACAGACAGATAGATAGACAGATAGATAGACAGACAAATGAATGAATGAATGAATGAATGCCCATGAAGTGCTGGGGCACTGGGGTGGCCAATCACAGTTTAAGGGTGGCAGCATGGCAAACTCTTAGTATTGAGCCTCAAATTGAATATTTTTGAAAAATATTAGTAGTGGGTGATTTTAGGATTGACCGTTTACCATTTGCTATATATTTAGCGAGCTAATTAGCTAGTTAAGACTTTCCAAACTACACAAAGCTACAGAGGATTGTAATTCCAGTCTAAATTATTTAGCCGGTTTTCAAGTATTAGCTAGCAGGCTAGTTGAAGTACATTTATATGTTTATTACGCCTTTGTTTTTGTTTTTTAAATTAAGTTTAGCTATTAAATAACATGAATAACATTGTAATTAACTGTTCTAGAGTTATTTACAGCACCTAGCTAGCTACTAGCTACGCTCAAATCGCCTCAGGAACGTTCACTTCACGCGCCGTTTTTGTGTTCACGCGCATTAACGGCTTTTTTTTATTTGAAATGTCAACATGGGAACGCCCGCTGCTGAAAAAAAAAAAATAGTAATAAAAATGAATAAATAAAAATACCTCAGGGGGCAGAAACGGCGGCGGCTCGTTGGCTTTTTTGCCCCTCCGTCTCTTCCCCCTCCTCCTCCTGCCTCTTCTGCTGCGGGATTTGCGCTTGTGTCCGTTTTCTGTAACGGATCCGGGCCCAGGCGCGTGCGCTTTCGCATCCATGTCACGTTCAGCGACCTGCATTTCCACAAACCGGGACTCGGTTACGTTCTCCCCCTTCTGTTATTCCTGAACAGTGCGTGGAAATGAAATGTATTTTCCGGTGTAAGAGCTATAAGCTTTAGGACAGAGGCGTGAGAGAGATGCACACTATTAACGCGGCGCAGGCGCGCGCTGTGGCCGCTCAGGGTTGCCAGATTGGACTACATTTAGGTCAGAAACCTCTGATTTAAAAATGCCCATGAAATCAAACTCAAACATACGCAATACGTAACACAATATATCAACAGAATGATGGAATGCAAATGTATTTCAATTTTTGTATTCTGAATATGTACGGCCGTTAGTTCTACTCCATTACAGTCCAGCTCCATATTTAAGTTTTCCAAGACAAAAATTTGTTCTTAGTTCCAGTGTCCTTGTCCCAGCCCTGTCCCAAACCCATCCATCCATGACCATGATGATGTCCAGCTAGAACAGATGGAGTGTGAGCGGCAGGAACATCTATATTCCCGATGCCAGCGCTTGAGAGAAAAGGCTACTGCATACGAGCAGATGCAAGAGGCCATCACGAGGAGAATCTGTGGCCCATCTGTATGTGAGGAAGATCTCAAGTCCCATGACAGCAGCAGCCTACACTGCGAGTCTAGGAACTACAATACAGTTGGTAAGCTGCAGGAGTGAATTATAAACGAGTCGTAAAATACTTACAAATAGATCACAGCTAGTTTTGGATCAAAGAGACGACTAACGTCAAAACAGCAAGTTCAGCGTGAAAGAATTAATCGCAAGCTGTTTGTGGTTTAAGTTAACAGGACGGAGACAACCAAGAGAGCCGGCGTGAGAGGACTAGCTAGTCAAAGGAAGGAAACAGAGATGAAGTTCCTAGATGTAGGCAGCATGGCTACCATAATGGCACCTGCAGCTAGCGAGAGCAGGCCACTTTACCTCCAGCCTTTAATCAATGTGGCCTCCAGAAAGCTGGCTGTAGTTAGCCAGGAAACAGGACCTGAAGTCAGCCACAAGCCTGAAGACAACGTTACTGCCAGAAAGCCGGATGGAGTTAGCCAGGAAGCAGGACTTGAAGCCATCTACAAGCCTGCAGGCATTGTGGCTGCCAGAAAGCTGGCCGTATTTGGCCAGAAAGTAGGGCTTGATGCCAGCCACAATCATGCAGGCAAAGTGTTTGTCAGAAATCCGGTCATAGTTGGCTACAAAACAGGACCTGAAGCCAGTTACAAGCCCGCAGGCAATGTGGCTGCCAGAGAGCCAGCTGTAGTTAACAACAAAATGGAACCTGAAGCCAGCTACAAGCCTGCAAGCACCATGGCTGCAAGGAAGCCGCCTGTAGTTAGCCAGGAAACAGGACCTGAAGCCAGCTACAAGCCTGCAAGCAACGTGGCTGTGAGAAATCCGCCCATAATTAGCCAGGAAATAGGACCTGAAGCCAGCTACAAGCCTGCAAGCAATGTGGCTGCAAGAAAGCCGCCTGTAGTTAGCCAGAAAAGAGGACCTGAAGACAGCCACAAGCCTGCAGGCACCTCAAAGAGAGCCAAACTCCAGGCCCTGGGTCTGATTAGCGAGAAGCCCCCCGCTAGACCTGTAGAAGCACTTGATGAGCTGTTTCAGCTGCTGAAGCTCCAGGACTGGTGTGTATTTAGTTACAATATTTGACATTATTCCCATCTTACTGACCGCTCTGATCTTTATCATGACTTACTGTAATAACGGCCTTCCAGACACGTTCATCTCGCACTAATGCAGCTTTCTGTAACAGGGAGAAAAAGATGGAGGGGCTGAAACTGCTGCGTGCTCTGGCTGAGCATCACACCAACCTCCTGCGGCCCAGGTTACATGAAATCTGCCTGGCCGTGCTCCGACAGGTAACACATCATACGCACAAACCGCACACACACACACACACACACACACACACACACAAATCATACACAATCTGGACAAGAAAGTGCAAGGACTAACATTGCATTTTCCCATGGAACATTTTGACAGGAGTGGAAAATACTTGAGTAATTGTTCTTGTAGTTTTTCAACCTGCCCTTTGAGGTACAATGCTAAAAGGCAAAGCTAATATTTGGACCTTCTGGAGCTCAATAGTCTTTAAAGAGCCTTTTCAGTGTGTTTATTTAGTCACAAAATAAAAAAGTTTTCTGGAACTCCATCAATGTCCAGGAAAATGCAAAGCTAGTATTAAAGAACCTCAGGAAAGACAGACGCTAACTATGCTCTCTCTCTCTTTTAACCACCGAATCAGGTGACAAACCGGCACACCAAGCTGCCATGACCACCATGGTCCACCTGTATGCCCACATTCGCACAGCGATGGACAAGGAGTGTGAATGCGTGGCCAGCATCTTGCTTTATAGAGCCGGCGAGAACGATCGGTTTATCAGAGCTAGTGTGGACTTGGCGTTCAGTGCCATGGTGTACAGCTGCTCACCTGGCTATGTCATAAAAGCTCTACTGATTGGAGGATTTGAGTAAATAGATTGATTTTTCAGTCTTATGAATAAAAAAATATTTTAAAAAACTTCAAAAAACCAAAAAAACCAAAAATATGGTTCTGCGTTTGCTTCTCAGCCACCTATATATATATA
Source organism: Cranoglanis bouderius (assembly GCA_023630585.1). Lineage (NCBI taxonomy): Eukaryota > Metazoa > Chordata > Actinopteri > Siluriformes > Cranoglanididae > Cranoglanis > Cranoglanis bouderius. Next base: position 19,031,008 of record CM042555.1, on the reverse strand, counting down.
TATATATATATATCATACGCCATCCTACAGTGTAAGTTATAACTGTTATATAACCCTTCCCGTGTGGTATCCACGGTGACCGGAAGGAATGCAGAGTAACAACTTCATTGTACATTTTGTTCCTGTGCATTTCACAATAAATTCTTGAACTCTACAGTCTGCAGAGGGAGACAGAGTTGTATGAGTTACTAATCCAACCATCAGGCTTTTAGGGGTGAACTTAAATGTATACAAACGGAACTTAATGCATTCTTCCTTCATATTGGTAATAATATATTATATATATATACATATATATATATATATTATATATTGTATATTATATATTGTTATCGTGGAGACCTACCCATAACTCCATCACAAGAGGTGGCAACTTTGCTAAAAACGAAAATCCTAGCAGGCAGAGAGACAAATTTTTTACTACAAAATTAAAAAATTTTAATTTTTTACAGTTCGTCGCTGGATGAGACGCTAATCTTATTCATTTATTTTTATTGAACAGTTTAACAGTGAGGCAAAAGTCAGGTGAAACCACTACTTAATAATAAGCACCATCTCCATTTTGTTTTTTTGTTTTTTTACTAACCAGAGCCCACAACTCAACACACTTTCTTTCAAACCTGACGCTTGCGATTTCAAAAGTAAATATGGGTTGACGACTAAAGTGGGTTGACGACACATAACCACAACCTACAGCGATTGTTGTTAAGTGGTTAAATGACGGCTTGTTGCCCACCTTTAAGCATCACTTGGAGCAAAACCCATCATTTATTATTGTGCTCCTGACAGTGGAGATATTGTGGTGGAGATTAACCCCAGAGCTCCGCTGTGTAAGTCTATTGATTGAGGTAAAATCCCGCAGCCGTAAATGGATTACGGTAGGCTGAGGTGAGTTAACGTAATGGACAGAGAGTTCGGCTCCATCCCTAAGCCGCTTTCAGATGGAGGGAAAGTGCAGATTTTAGATCATGAGGTAGAATTTATGCCTGTGACATTAGTTTGATCTCATTGCCAGACCTGCCACATTGAAGCACATTTCAGTTACACAGTAGAACTCAACATTACCTTTTAATGTGCTCATAAAATGGATAAAAATAATTTTAAAGGATTAAAACACGACTGTGTGCTGTTATGAATTGAAGTTGATTTTCAAGTAACGGCACATCACAAATTTTTCAACGATTACAATTTTAATGCATTAAAAAATGACTTTTTATCCATTTATAGTTACATCAAATATTATGGAATGTCCACAAGACAAGTAAGTTCCTGTTCTCACTTCCCTTGTAGCAGCCATAAACAGTCATTCCCTCACCAGCCTCTCTTTTTTGTTACAGAGTCCTCCGTCCTGAAGACTTTCCCATGGGGGAAAACCTACTGAACATCGCAAAGCTCTGACACTGGAGACTCCTTCCACAAATGTTGAATATTGTATCAAAATAAAAAATCATTTTAAGCTTACCATATCAACCATCATATGTCTGTTTTTGTTGTTGTTGAAAAATCAGGTTTGCCTTAATATAAACCTGCGATTTCAATTACAAACGAACTGTTGAGCTTAAAGTGCTGTTATAGAAATTTAATCAACACCTTCTGTCCAATCAGAATTGGGAATTCAACAGTGCTGCGGTATAAATATTGTTAAAGCAGGCAACTACACCGACATGTCTTTGGGGTGACTTTTATTAAAAGCATCTTACAAGAGAAACACACAAAGCAACACCGATAATTGACATTTAAATGACCTGTACAATTAGGCTTTTGCAGTACATGCATCAGATACATTACAATGTTATCATCATCGTCATCATTAATATAGTCATCAACTTATATCAGTACATAAAACAATAAAAGACACGTTTCGTAGATCACACTTAGCTTGGGGTTTGGGTTTATCATTCGCTCAAACCCAAAACCTGAACTACTCAAATAGAACAAGGATGGCTATAAAAGAAATGCGGCACTCGATACGTCACTCCTACAGTACGGAAATTTTATTTAAAAAAAAAAAACAAAACAAAACAAAAAGCCCTCCGGACCATTTACACCTCTCTGAAGGTGCCAGGTCTTATTAGGTGGTGCTATTGTCCAAAAACCTTTTCGAGCCCTATTAAATATAAAACATAGGCCACTGGTTAACTTCGAGTAATGATGAACTGCCTTAGCAGTTCCTACGGCTATTCTCTAGCACACGGTACACACAGGTAAACAAAAACTCAACTTTTGGTACTTTGGAGCACTTCCTAGTTTAAAAAAAAAAAAAAAAAAAAAAACGCAACGGCCAAAGGTGACACACACTTCATATACTGTTATATAATAATACAGATGCACCCCCCCAAGAGGTGCCCTGTGGAGGGGCAGCACCGGAGGAAGGACTGGGTCGAGGAGTTAATCTCTCCCAGACCTGGGATAAACTTTTTTGGAGCTTTAAAATACATTTATTAGAAATAACGCAACAAAATATCGTAAACGTAATGATACACGATCAACTGTTCGAGGCAACCCTGCAAGCAACATGTAGCAACAGTCATCTTTTATCATTTTTAGAAGTTATAACGGCAATGATGTTGCTGAGGTGGAATTAAAATGAATTAATTGTGAATTTAGATTAAATCAACACTACCAAGTTGGCCATCTAGATAGCTTAACTAGCGCAGGGAGTTGATTTACGCACATGTAGTGTAGAGTATCGAAATTGTGTATAACTACAGATATACAGTAAGTGTTCCTCAGACAGTTGCTCAGGAGGTGCGTCTCATACACTTCAAGACAAATGTGGCATTCTACTCTGACAAATTTGAATGGGACTAGAAAATGGGGTACCTGCGTTACCCGACTCTGAATACAGACAACTTTCCTCATGTCAACATTGTCATAACTTTAAGTTGTATATTACTGACATAAATTAAGTCACCAACTTTGATTCCGGTCCTCATTAACAACTAAAACTGGCTAGCTACTAATTAGCTAAAATAACACACCAGTGATGAAAATCATTTCACTTTTCACCAAAAATGTATTTTTATTCTAAATTTCTCCAAATTGCAGTCTTACAGCTGATTGGTCAGGTACAGAAAACTACCTACAAGTAAAAATGCCCTGTACTGTCCAATGGGCTGCTACCAATATATAAGCATGCTGCCTCAAAAAGAAAGAAACTATAAGTTTAGACTAGGACAAAAAAACATGTAAAGCCATATCTAAAGCCCCTACCAAAACACATTTCCCAATATTCCCCTCTCCCCAAAGTTCCCAAAGGCACATTAATTAAGATTTGCGCAGGATTACTGGAGCGATTCGGTGGCTATGCTTCATCAAATGAGTCCTATAAATAAATAAGCCTTCTCACATTGCATTATTCTTCACCACAGTTAGCCAAGTTAGCTGCCATTTGAACTCTGTGATGCCGGCATGATCCTATTCACCATAAACTTCATTTCTCTTTTCATAAAGCAGACATAAATACATCGCAATGATTTTTGCAGAATCAGTCCAAAATCTGGTTTTGCTCTGAATTCATGGTGATTTCACTTGGACTGCACCCAAAGCTGGATACGAACAATGGCGCAGGTGAAAGCCCAAAACCCACAAAACCACCGTTCACATTCACATGAGCCCTTTAGCAGGACGCTCAGAAAAACATATGAAAAGTTAGACTGTTTTTATCCCAGGTCTGACCTGTCAATGCTAGCACCCAGTTGGACCAAAAGCTTGACCGCTGGACCAGTTTGAGAGGCGACATTTGGTGCTATCAAAAAAATATTAAGAAATCTTTCCAAATAGCATCAGTTGTTAGTGAAGGTTCCACCAATCAAGCCTATACATTTGTAGTCACTGCTTCACAGTTCTCAAACCAGTCCAACGTCTGTTGAAAGTCCATAAAACACCAATCACACCAAATACAAACTATGGTTACTCCAGAAGGCAAATATGACTCCAGGAAAAAGGGAAGAGAAATGATATACAGTAGCAATCTTGAGATGCAGTCCTTGGTGTGTTTTTTGAAAACACCGGCAGTTTAGAGTCTTGGTGGACGTATCTTTCGGTAAGGAAGTAGAGCACAAGGGCAGAATTGAAAGGTTGCAAGAAGGGTCTTGCATTGTGCGTGCGGATACATGGTCTTTGTTGGGATCTGTGGTGAAGGAAGGATGGATTGGTTACAATACACGCTGCATTCTTTACGAACCACACCACAGCGTAACTTACTCACACTCACTGCTCATGCTAAGGTGTCTACAGCACTGACGGCACCAAAAGCAGGCACAGTTCTAGGGTTAAACGTAACATATCTTGTTAATTGCTTTTGCAATTATATTGACATTTGCAGTACTGACGTATTGCAGAAGGCTTGCGGTATGCAGACAAGCCCTCCACCCGAGCCGGTTGTCGCAATCATGTCAGGGATTCACAGATCAATTTTTAATAGATTGCAAGGCTTATTGCAATTGCAATATGAAGCAATATTACTACAGTATGGTATTTTGTTAGTCTTGCAGGCCTGGAGTTCCACATGGTCACTGAACAACAAGGTTAGCAAAGACACCGAATCTCTCGGGTCAATGACTGGTTGAAAGGAATACACTTGGGACGAGCAGAGTGTGAACTCTCTGCATGTCCATATATATAGATAACTTAATTTCTTTTAAAAATATGCTTAAATTTCCATTGATGGCAACATTGTTTTTTTAGGGGGGAATATTCTTATGGCAAGTTCTTGTCAGGGTCACGGGGTGAATGGGATACTGTTTGTAGTAACTGGAGAAGACTAGGTGGTGGAAGATTTGGCATTCTCGGAGTGGGACGGTGATGGGGGTCCGGAAGCAGCTCTAGACTGGCAGAACTCCTTAATGGTGACAGTAAGATGGTTAGTTGCGACATCGGTAACAACAACATTGGCGCAGCTGGGCGTCCGCTTAGGATGCCAGTCGGGGTCACCTTGTTTTGGCACTGTCTTCTCAGTGCCATCACCCGAAGGATCGGACGTCTGAAATCGGCGGCGTGGTTTTCTTTTCCTGCCCCTAGCCACACAGGGGAGATTCTGTGCCCTTCCTTTTTTGTCTTCTGGTGACGATGATAAAGAGGAAGAAGAAGAAGAGAGGGGTGGAGATGAGGGTAGACAAGGTGCTGAAGATCCAGATCTGGTGCCAGTGGATCGATTACGAGCTTGGGACGAGGTTTCTGTGCGCAGTGCCAGAGGTGGGGATGAGGTTGCAGCGAGCTGGGCTTTTTGTCGACGGGCCTGGATTTGCAGTGAAGAGGGAGCATCGCTTTCAGTGCCGCTGGAGCTGGACGGAGAAGGAGGCGACTGGATCCGAACCCTGGAAGAATCTGCTGAAGAATGGGCTCTGGTTTTACTTCCAATAGCAGATCCCGCTCTCGTACCAGTCGAAGCTGAAGCAGGAGGGCATGGCTGGAGCCCAAATGGCTGGCCGTACATAGGAAAGCCGGGCATCTTCATGGGTGGTTGAAACGGCTTGTAGGGCATGTCCCCTTGCCTCTTCCCAATGATGCGATTCCGAGATGGGATGTGCGCCCTTCCTTGGTGTCCTTTGGTTGTCCCAGCACCGTATTTATCAATAACTTTTAAGTTGAGAATTATACGACCACGCTTGACCTCACGTGGCTTGACCCTGCGGTTCAAAATTCGCACAGTCTCAGAAAACGGCGAGATTGGCAGGCGGGAGAGGAAGGAGGAACCGTCTGGGTTTGCTAAGGGATCGGGTCGAGGCAGAGGTCGGCGGGACATGCGGTGGCAGCGATGGATGTCTTTCTTGAGCTTGTGTGAGGCAGCCAGAGAGTGCAACCTGGGCGTAGGCGCCAGGGATGACGAAGACGAAGGGTTAGGAGGAACCGGCGACGAGGAGGAAGAGCACGGAGGGGCACGACGGCTACTGGAGCCACGGGACGACGTCTCACCTGCTTGAGCACGTGCCTGGGGGAGGAAGAATATTACCTACATTTAAATAACCTAAATGCGTACTATATGTGTTTACTTTAAATAAAATAAAATTATTATATTAATAATATTAGTAATTGTTTTATATCAGATTTATCCACACTTGAAACCTAGCACAATTTATGTCATACTGGTTCTGGCTCTTTATCTTTCTGAGGAGGTTCTACTTGATACCTTTTCTGAAAATGGAAACCCTCTGTTGTAGGATTCTACATAGAACTTTTAAGAGTGCGAACATTTTGTCTAAGAGTGTATATGATGTACATTGGTGAACTTTCTAGCTGCTTAAGTGCATTATAGGGGCAACAAAATAAGTTTGTAAATCTCTGCCATGTCTTTTAACTTTGCTGTTTGGAAGAAAAAAACAAATCCCTAATCAGAATGTCTTTAGAAAACAATGTTGATGTTGAAGCACTCTTAACCTTCTCCAGGTTTCTCTGGAGTTTATCATTCCCGTAGATCAGTGTTACTGATCCCGCTGGACTGAACTGACATTTATACACATGCTGCATCGTCTCTGACTATCTGCCATCTCTTATAATTTTCTCATGTTTACACTTGTCTGTAAAAACAACTTTTGAATTGCCCCGGCCAGCAAACTGGAGCCAATGTCAAGGAAACTTCCCAAAACCTCCATGGCCTAAAATCACCAGCAGAGTTTATTACACTCTTTGCCTTTTAATACCGATCGTTATTCTGCATGGGTTGGGAAACACAGGCCAGGATTGGCGGCTAAACGTTCTTTCCATTCAGAGTAAAGAGTGATGATGCGGAACGGAGAGAAATTCGAACCTTGAGCACGAAGTTTTTTGGTTTAGGTCCCCGCTTCTTTGGGCCGTAGAGCTCTTGCTCTCGTTCCCTGTACAGATGGAGAGGGGAAAACGGCATTAGGATTACATAACATCACTGTGGAGCCATAACAATCAGACCAACAGGGTTCTGAGTGTTAAAGTGAAAGAAATACACAACTCTCTCAATGTTCAAGCAGTTTTCGGATATCCTTTTAACAAACTGTACAACACAAAGTACAATTTGCTGACTTTTACTAACTTACTAGCCTAGCTTACGCTCTAGATTAGATTTATGATTATCAGTAATACAGATCAAATAAAACTTGGTTTCACTTTGGCGAGAATAGAGACTGTTTGCTTTCGCTGTAGTTTTGGAGGCAGAAAATCACAAGAATTTGAGCTGCTTGGGTGACTTGACCGTATCCAGCTACGAAAACAGCCATTATTCCTATTTACATCGCAACTTTGGAATAAAATATCTTCAGTTAAACATGTCATAAATCTCCTCATATTCACTCACTCACGAGGTTTATTTTTTCACCAACACTTTATCCTCCATGTTTGTTTTTCTCGCACGCACCCCCGACTCGCAACCTTATTGGTCGGGAGGTTAAAAAAAAGTGGCGCTTTTCTGAAAAGTTGAGTTTTGTTTCTTTTACTTTCGAAGCTCCACTGTGAGCAAAAAAATAATAATAATAATAATAATGTAGACAGTAGAGCTTTTTAAGAGTGGTGCTTTTAAGTGCTTCCCACAGGATTACACGTAAAACATGCGCTGGCAGTTCGGAGAGTGTGAAAGCAGCTTATTTCCGTATTTAGAAGCAACAACGCATACGCTGACTTGGGGTAGGAAAATAACAAACACGAAACAAGAGCAAGATGACACTGAAATCGAAACGAAGGAGAAAAGACATTAAAGAAGTGGTGGTATGGATCAGGAGCGTGACTGAGAGTACGATGACTGATCTTGGAACAGTTCTTGCCTTTCGTGTTATAAAGAGAACGATCGTCGTGAACCTACTTCTGCTCAAACACCGCGATGAGCCGATCGTCCAGGATGTTCTCCTCGGGTTCCCATGTGCTGTGCCTGCAAATTAAGCCCAATCGGAACAACAGTGTTAAAGGTGAAACTTGTCTTTAAATGCAGACGGCTGCGAGACAGCTTGATTAAAATAATATAGACACGATGTTTACAACACAGCAATTCATTAAAAATTGAAGCAAGCCTAATTAATCTCCAATTTCAACTTACTTCAATGCCCATCCTTTCCATTTCACCAGATACTCAATGTTGCCCTACAAAAAAAAAACAAACACAACAGCATGAATCAGCTACTTCATGAAATACTTCGTTTCACCAGAAGTTTCGACCAGTATTAACGATTTCTACAGTATCAGCTTCAGGAATTGCGACTGGGACCCAACAAAAAAAAGAATCGACTTTCTGATACGAAGCTCGTACGCCAGGTAGAAACGCCAGGTTCATTAACTGTAGGCAGTGGTAGCTCAGTGGTTAAGGTGTCCGACTACTGGTCAGAAGGTCGTGAGTTCAAATCACAGCACCGCCAAGCCGCCACTGTTGGGCCCTTGAGCAAGGCCCTTAACCCTCAGATGTATAAATAAAATGTAAGTCACTCTGGATAAGGGTGTCTGCCAAATGCCATATTGTAAATGTAAACATGATAACGATGAAACCGTTGTTTGTTCTGTGTGACACATTGACCACGTTCATTCATTTATCATTAGTAACCGCTTTAAATAGGTTTTGACCAATAGAACCATTTAAGCTCATTCGAAAAAACAACCTCGGGTGCGTCAAGATTGGTGAAATACTTCCGCGGGGAAGGTGGGATTGGGATTTTAAAACAACACACCTCTACCTCAAAGCACATCCAGTTCAGACGGACGTGCTGATGTGGTGTAGGAAACGGTGTGTAATTTATAATGTTACGAGGGCGGCCATCTTGGACAACCAAAAATGACTCGTATGTTCGTGTTTATTAGAACAATCTGGTACAAGACTAAAAAGGAGGAAGCTGAAGGTTATGCATCTACATATACATGATACATGTCATCACATTAATAACATAAATAATGCTGTTAAAAAAGTTAATGGTTTATCATTTTATATATATATATATATATATATATATATATATATATATATATATATATATAGTGTGTGTGTGTGTATATATATATATATATATATATGTGTGTATATATATACACATATATATACACACACACACACACACACACACATATATATATATATGTGTATATATATATGTGTATATATATGTGTGTGTATATATATGTGTATGTGTATACACATACATACATATACACACACATACATATACACACACACACAATATATATATATATATATATATATATATATATATATATATATATATAAAATAAGACTTTGAGTGACAGATTTTCATGACTTTCCACATCATATAGCGTCAGTGGACAACTAAAAATACAAGTACATTTAAAGGAACATTATTATTATTATTTCCTATAATAGTGCAATAAACAAGTAATAATGCAGTAATTAGGCATATTCACGAGACTTGTTGTTAGTGATGCAACATTGTGACTGTGTGTGTGTTTTGGTTTGAGCTAAATCAATGGCTCAACAAGGTCACATTTTCGAGCTTGGTCATGCACATTGCAGTTTGCTGCTTTAGGAGTCATGCACGAATTCTGGTTTTGATATGGCTGTATGCGGTGCACTTTGTTCGCTCTTGAGCAACCCACACAGTTTTTTTTTTTTTTTTTTTTTTTTCGGGACGCAACGCAGTGATGTGCAACAACCCAACCATGCACGCGCTGAGCTTCAAACATCTATCCCGCGCGCACACTTTCTTTTATTATTATTAGAATTCTTTCGCATTTTCATTGCTATGCGTACGGCTGGTGAATATTTGCCAAACTAGGCCTCCCTCTCTCCCTCCGTCCCTCCCCCCTCTCGTTAAAGGGGCTCTTTTCGGTATCGCTGCTCAGCGCGAGCCGCCTCGGTTCTCAGCCCCCCCTTCCTTTTTTTTTTTTTTTTTTAAAGCAGCGCGCGCCTACTCGAAAAAATTACGCGCGCGGCTTCCTCACCTTTCGCACGCGGCGTTTCAGGATAGCTTCGGCGGCGAAAACTCGGTCCCCTATCGCCGTCAGTTCCATGTTTTTGTTTTTTTCCCGGACGATTCCTTTCCTCCCGCTGTCCGGGCGGCGGCGACACACACACACACACACACACACACACACTCACTCAGTCACACACACACACACACACACGGCTGACATCGGAGCAAACGGAGAGAGAGAGAGCGAGTAGAACTGAGAGAGCAGCGCGTCACGTGCTCCAGGTCGGGTCACGCCCCTTGGTAGTCCTAGCAACGGCTTAAAAAAAAGGCACGAAGAATTAAACATCAAAATATAACGCTTCCATGTTGTTTAGTCGATTTGTAGTCGGGTTTTGTGAACTGTGGAATGTTTTAAAGTCACAAGGGGGTCCGTTTGGACAAATCAGGAAGCGGCATATCATCCGGGCATTCTGGTTTTTTAGAAACACTATCCAGTTAGCTTAGCATTGCAAATAACGCGAAAAGTCTTGTATGCCATTTTTAAGCACAACCTAACCCCTCCCCCTTTTTTTGCGTGCGCTCCCGCGTTTTATGTGCCACAGTCATCATTGATTGGTTAAGTCAGACAGAGGCGGGACGTGTTCTCTACATCTCATTGGTTCGCCCACACGTCCCTCAAGCGTCTATGTGTGTCAAGGCTGGTTGACGCGCAACAGTGGAAGTCCTGTCAAACGTGAGCGCAGTCAGAGCAGAGCAGAGCAGAGCAGCTCAGCCGTCGACGGTTAATCTTGAGCGGATGAGGCAGCCGGTTTAACTCCGAGGTAAGAAGCTTAACGAGATATTAAGCTGTCGCGCGCTTGAACGTTATTGAGTTATTCGGAAAATGAAAGTATTAATAAGACCTGTGGGTTTTGTTTCCAAGTGTCACTTGAGGACATGGCCAGTTAGGATGATAATGAAACTTGCTAGGTAGCTAAACGTATTTGTTTGGTTTGACGGTAGATAAGTATGTCAGATATCTAGTGTTTGTCTAAAACATGATAGGAAATTGTGCTAGTTCTTCAGTGTCTCTCTGTCTAACTGTATTTCTGGTTAACTTGTGACTTTCGGTTTCAGCTGTTCGTTTATTTTCGTTATAATAACAGCAACGCATACTAAACTTGTTTGGACATCTGCCCTGCAATTGTAGTTTAAAGCCACTCACTTTAACTGTTTCATAATTGTTTAATTTATAATAATGCATCTCTTCTTCAGGGCAGCTTAAGGGTTAGAGTTCATAGTAAAATGCCTGACCTTTGACCCTTCGTAACGCCCGTTATATTCAGTCAGTAATCAATATTCAGTCAATATTTAAGGTGAATTCTTTGCTATGTCTATAATATGCACAGCCATATCAGATAACCGAGAGGTCGTCTGGAAGCTTATGACACACTACGGGATACCACCCAAATTCATCACTATCTTCCAACAACTATACAGCAACTCCTCATGTCAAGTGGTACATAAGGGAAAATTGACTGAGGCTTTTGAGGTACGCACCGGAGTGCGACAGGGCTGCATGTTGTCACCTACCATCTTCCTGTTGGTAGTGGACTGGATCATGAAGAAGTCTACAGAAAATGCCAACACAGGAATTCGCTGGACATTCAACAAACTGCTGGAAGACCTCGATTTTGCGGACGACATCAGCCTTCTGTCACACAGGCAGCAGGATGCACAGCAGAAACTCAACAAGCTCTCAGAGGAAGCAGCAAAAACGGGACTGAAAATAAATGTTAAGAAAACCGAAGCCATGAGGATCAACAACAAGAAGGAAGACCCGATCCAACTACAAGGTGCCAACATCAACGACGTGGAAAAGTTTGTATACCTAGGAAGCGTCGTCAGCAAGGATGGGGGAGCGGACGAGGACATCAAGAGCCGCATCAACAAAGCCAGGCACGCCTTTAACACCTTACGTCCTGTCTGGAGCTCTACAGCTTTTGCACAGCAGACCAAAGTCCGAATCTTTAACACCAACGTCAAAGCAGTCCTTCTGTACGGCTCGGAAACATGGAGACTTACCAAGACAGCAGTAAACAAGCTCCAGACCTTTGTCAACAGATGTCTCAGGAACATCTTACGCATCAGGTGGCCTGAAAAGATATCCAATGTCAGACTGTGGGAAAGAACAAAGCAGACCCCCATCGACCAAGAAATCCGGAAAAGGAAATGGGGTTGGATAGGCCACACCCTCCGGAAAGACCCAGAAAACATCACAAGACAAGCCTTGCAATGGAACCCGCAAGGCAAGAGGAGGGTTGGAAGACCAAAACAAACCTGGAGAAGATGCACAGAGGGGGAAATGAAGACAGCAGGGTGGACATGGGCTCAGCTGAAGAGAATCGCCCCCAATAGAGTCCGCTGGAGGAGTGTTGCTGAGGCCCTATGCTCCCATTGAGGAGAAAGAGGATTAAGAAGAAGAAGATATCAGATAACATATGCGATTACCCAGGAGGATGTTAAAAATGAGTGAATTTTACATTATGGTAATCTACAACACAGCATGTCGAGCCAAAGTGAAGAACGTCTGCCATCTTTTTGTCAGTGGTGCAAATACGACACTATAGCGTCAAGATTAAGGCCTGAAAATACCAGAAGACCAATAGATTTTGTAACAGTAATGCAAAGTAGTGCTTGGACCCCTAGGATTGCCACTCACAGCTACCTATGAGTGTCATAACAGTTATACAAAGTAGTGCTTGGACCCCTAGGATTGCCACTCACAGCTACATGTGGGTGTCATAACAGTTATACAAAGTAGTGCTTGGACCCCTAGGATTGCCACTCACATGTGGGTGTCATAACAGTTATAGAAAGTAGTGCTTGGACCCCTAGGATTGCCACTCACAGCTACATGTGGGTGTCATAACAGTTATAGAAAGTAGTGCTTGGACCCCTAGGATTGCCACTCACAGCTACCTATGAGTGTCATAACAGTTATACAAAGTAGTGCTTGGACCCCTAGGATTGCCACTCTCAGCTAAATGTGGGTGTCATAACAGTTATACAAAGTAGTGCTTGGACCCCTAGGATTGCCACTCACAGCTACATATGGGTGACAAATTAAAGGAAAATCAGGCCGTTCTGTTATAGGTTGGGATGTGCAACCTTCTTCTGACCGATCAACTTTATTCCGTGACGAAACATTTCTCTCTTGATGCGAGCAGCCTCGTCCAGGATGACTCCACCCCCAATCCAGGGTTTAATGAGTATGTAATGATGTAAATCATTTCCCTCCAGGTCAGAATGCAGTTCCTCGGCCGCATCATCGGGACGATGAGCAATGTCTTCACCAACCCATACCGGGTTCGGGAGGTCCAGCTGTCGGACTACAGGAGTAAGGTGAAGATGGAGCAGGAGGGGAGGATGATGCTGTACAGGGACACTTCCTCCCAAGCCTGGGACTGCGTCCTCATCATGCCTGACAACCCAGTTATGGCACTGAGGTCCGTGTTAGACCATTTTCCCCTCTAACACTAGGTTTGACCTTTCGTATTTTCTGGTTTATTTGTTGTTGTTGTTGTTTTTTTGCCGTCCCTGCAATGACCGTGACCATCACAAGGCTGCTGTTCTCATACTTTTAGCTTACTTTGCTGATTTTACAAGGTTAGTTTCCATCAGCACTAAACTGACTAGAACTCTTTCAGTCCCTGGTTATACTGTCTATAGTGTGTCAGAAACCTGAAATTCAGGTTCGTCATGCTATACAGTATGTTGAATGGAGTGCATCAGGGTGTGTGTGTGTGTGTGTGTGTGTGTGTGTGTGTGTATACTATTATGAGATAATTACATTTAACCAGCCTTTAGATTCATTAGATGCTTTTTCCTGCCACTCACCTCAGGTTGTTCCAGGTGACGTCAGAGGAAGACGCTGCCAACTGGTTCCCTCAGTACGCCCTCAAGCTCCGCCCCTTTTACGAAACCCTCCGTCCGCCTCTCAAACCCGAGACGCTCCAGCCGATAGTAGATTGTCTGCGGAACCACCCGGACTGGAGCTCCGCCCACATCGCTGTCGACACCGGCCTGCGGGACTGCCTGAAGCACAACCATGTTTTGAGGTGAGGGAGTCACAAAGCAGTGAGGTCAAAGGTCAGATAAAGAGAAATAAGAAGGTACTGGATTGAACATTTGATTAGATAACAGCCAGGTTTTGCATACGTCCTTTTTAAGTATCATAATGATTGGAAATGACGTTGTAATGACGAAGAGGTGGAACGACGTATCTTTAGTCAGATGAACGTACGGGACGCTCAGGGCCAGACGCCGCTGCACCTGGCATGCGAGCGCGGCGAGACGAGCTGCGTGCGAGAGCTGCTAGAGGAATGCCAGGCTCGCACCGACATCCGAGACAAGAACGGTGACACTCCCATGCACTGCGCTGCCAAGCAGGACTCGGCCGTCATCGTGGAGGTGAGTAAAATTGTACATGTTTGTAGGCCTCTGAGTGAAGGATGCAGTGTGGATACGTGGAATCAGCTAGAACAGTGTGTGTTACAATCTAGAATGCCGTGTATTTTGTGATAACGAAAGCTGCTTTGTCGTCTCAGGTGCTGTGCTCTCAGCTGTGTGCCGGTGTGAACGAGCTGAACCAGGCCGGAGAGACGCCGCTACACATCGCGTGCCGTTTGGGAAAGACCGAGGCGGCCAAGGCGCTGATGGGAGGCGGGGCTCGTTGCGACATCGTCGGGGGCGTCGGCTACCCGATCCACATGGCCATGAAGTACAGCGCCAGGGGGTGAGTAAACGCATTCCTCAGCACAGGTTGGAATGACTCCGCCCTCCCCATAGGCCCCGCCTACCAACCAGTGTTCACTGTGGAAAGCTGGAAGAGATGGACAGAAAGTTGGAGATTTGTATTTATGTATTTATGGAAAAGATTTTGGGCTATTAACTGGTAAGACTCATGGTTACAGTGCAAAATGAAAGTAAACGTCACACGTCAAACATATCAATGCTGATGTTCCAAAAAATCTGTTGCATTTGAGCAGGTATAAATAGAAAGTGGGGCAACATCTCTCTCTCTCTCTCTCTCTCTCTCTCTCTCTCTCTCTCTCTCCCTCTCTCCAGCTGTGCAGAGGCCATTCTAGCTGCTAATTTGAATCAGCTGCAGGCCGAGGACCCCGTGTACGGCGGAACCCCTCTCCACTGGGCCAAGACTGCCGAAGTCAGCAGCACTTCCACAGATTAACCAACACACACTTTTAAACCTGCCATTTGTCCATCAGTTCAATGTGACATTTTTATTCGCATGTCGTGTGCAGATGAGCCGCCTGCTGCTGGACCACGGCTGCAGCGTGAACTACATGAGCAAAACCGGCGAGAGTCCGTTACACATCCTGACCAAGAGGGGGCGCTACGAGGCCGCAATGACGCTGCTCATCAACGGAGCCAACCCCAACATCAAGGGCCAGAACGGGAACACGGCTCTGCACCTAGCCATGAAGGTACACCTGACTAGTGTGCGTGTGTGTGGGTGCCAGAAAGGCCCTTCAGTCCTCATCAGCAGGGAAAATGCAGTAACGTTGTTATTATTAAGTAGCGTTGCTAGGCAACAAGCAACATAAACACATTATAAAACTATGAGCAATCCATACCAAACGGACATTTCGAATTTTCTGGCACCTCCAGCCATTTGGTTTCTCCTGGTTATTCAGAATATTCTGCGTATTTTCCTCTTTGTCCATTTTTATCGTTGAACTGATAGCGAAAAAGACTCCAATAGATTGTACGTGGCTTGTTCGAGTGCGACTCCTAGTAATATTTCAAAGTTTTAGCACAAAAAAGTTTCATAATATCATAATAATAATAATATAATAAGTTCACAGTGAGAAGCTGTTTTATTAATTGTGTTAAAAAAAATTTTTTTAAAAAGTGTGTGTTTTTCCTCCTCTACAGCTGGACCACATGGACCTGATAAAAGCGCTCATTGTGTTCGGAGCCGACGTGGAGATCCACAACGACCTGGGAGAGACGCCAGGCCTGATTGCAGCCCGCACCAGCAAGGGTCAGAGAGAAACGGGGTTGTGTGTGTGTGTGTGTGTGTGTGTGTGTGTGTGTGTGTGTGTGTGTGTGTGTGTGTGTGTGTGTGTGTGTGTGTCCAAAAGCTTTGGCTGAGTCCAATACCAAGAACTGCTTTTACTTTATCAAATACTAATTCAAGAATACGTCATTAACCGAGAGTGAAATTGAGCAGGTCAGTGTTTTAAGTGATCGCGTATTTAAGTGCAAACATTTCGTTTAGAATTTTCCATGTAATTCTAGTAGCAGCGCTACGATCTCAGTCAAACCTTTCTCACACTGCCATCACTTTGTCCTCTTCGGTCCCGATGGCAACAAAATGGCCGCCGGTAACTTCTAAGATGGCCGATCTGAACTCAAGACTGTTTAGAGTCAGTTTGTTAAAAAGTCCAGCAGAATTTTAATGAACAGTAACTCTTGGAAAATCCCATGTTAATCCCTTAAAGTTAAACCCATGAAGTTTGCATGAATGCATTAGAATTGTAATTATTAACCCATTTTTGCTCAAAAATGTACAGTGAGGATTTTTTTTTTTTTTACATTTAAATGACACGATGACATTTAAATGATATTCCAACTTGAGCATAAATGGGTTCAATTCATTTAACACACTCTCTCTCTCTCTCTCTCCCCCAACATCACCCTCCATCATTTCCTCTCCTACTCTGTGTGTGTGTTTGTGTGTGTGTGTTCATGATGCATGCGCGTGTGTGTGTGTGTGTGTGTGTGTGTGTGTGTGTTTTGCGTCTGCATGTTTCGGACCCTTTGGCTTTGCTTTAAGGCCCCAACCGTAAGGTGTTGCTGAAGATGCTGCAATGCGTTGGGGTGGAGCGATGCGGCCCGCCCTCCCCCGACTTCCCAACCCCAGTCACCAACAGACCTCCGCCCCTGTCTATAGGTAACACCCCCCCCCCCCTCTCCCAGCTCCTCCCTTTTCTTGGAGTCTGGACCCTTTCCATCCTCCTGCATCCTGTCTCGCAAGCTTTACACCCGTGTCTGTTTAAGTAAATACTGTTTATAATGATAACATTATGAAACTGTGATCAAATCTGAAGAGAGGGACTGCGTCAACAGTAAGGAAAGGTTAAACGATTATTAAAACAGAGGTGTCAGAGGTGTCAGAGGTTTGCGCACATCGTTCGATGTTTCACTTTCACCGTATCTTTGAAATGCATACTTCATACTATTCATGAAACATGGCGTCTACCAGACTAACACTAGCATTAACCCGATTGGCCAACTGACCTCGGGTGTGATTTTTGCCGTCAGGGATTAATGAACTGATTCACGCGGCGGCCGCCATCTCCGCCATGAGCCGAGGGTACACCGAAGTTGACGGACTCACGACAAGCAAAAAGTACGTAGCAGGAAAATTTATGAAGAAGGAAATGGATCAGGATAATGCATTTTTATCCAGTACCTGCTGGAGACATGGAGACATGACTAATATCACGGATAATAAGCACACATGCCTTTGCATCTACAGCTCTTGTGGATTTTCTCTCCGTCTGTATAGGATGGACAGATTGCTGTGTCTGGATGGAGGAGGTATCAAGGGCCTGGTCCTGATCCAGATGCTGATCGCGTTGGAGAAGGAAGCGGGTCGGCCCGTCCGAGAGCTCTTTGACTGGGTGGCCGGAACCAGCACCGGCGGCATCCTGGCTCTGGCTGTCATCCACGGTGGGCGCGCATGAGAGACTAAATCTGGTTTCGAAGAAGTGCTTTAATCATGTCAGCATGTCTGACGCAGAGATGGAGTGTATACTCAACTGTCCCACGTTAATTCATAGCCGTGTGTGTGTGTGTGTGTGTGTGTGTGTGTGTGTGTAGGTAAATCGATGGAGTACCTGCGCTGTCTGTATTTCCGGATGAAGGATCAGGTGTTTAAAGGCTCGAGGCCGTACGAGTCGGCGCCGCTGGAGGATTTCCTCAAGCAGGAGTTTGGAGAGAACACAAAGATGACTGACGTCAAACACCCCAAGTGAGTGTGTGAGTGTGTGTCTGTTGTGTTTTGGGATGAGCTATATGGCAAAATAGTTATCATAATACACAATATAGAGTAAATCATGATCTTTAGGTGAGAACAGATGGAAGACGCAATGTATTTACAATACAATGTCTGTCTACTTCTCTCTCTCTCTCTCTCTCTCTCTCTCTCTCTCTCTCTCTCTCTCTCTCTCTCTCTCAGAGTGATGGTCACTAGCGTTTTAGCAGACAGACACCCCGGGGAGTTGCACATCTTCAGAAATTACGACGCCCCTACTATACCCCGAGACCCTCCGTACGCTTCCACAGCCACTTTCAGACCCCTCACCACCCCACAAGGTAACACACACACACACACACACACACACACACACACACACACTAGTAGCCAACCGCCTCCTTCAGCTGGTCTCCACCTCTCAGTGTCAGTGTTGTTGTTGCAGGCTGGGAGGATGAGGATGTGTTGATAGTGGGATACACTCAGGAACCTGTCAGAAAGCGTAGGAAGGTGACGGATGAAGGTGTGTGTGTGTGTGTGTGTGTGTGTGTGTGTGTGTGTGTGTGTGTGTGTGTGTGTGTGTGTGTGTGTGTGTGTGTGAGAGAGAGAGAGAGAGAGAGGAGAGATGGGTCACAGTGAGTGAGACACTATGAACGTGATCGACACTTCACTTGGGACTTTGTTACGTCTTTTAAAAAAAAATTTTTTTAAGTATTTAATTTTCCTTTTCATTCCTTTATCTATGTCTCTTTTTTTTTTCTTCTTCTTTCTATCCATCAGAGCAGGTCGTGTGGCGTGCGGCCCGGTCCAGCGGCGCCGCCCCCACCTACTTTCGACCGATGGGGCGCTTCCTGGACGGGGGGCTGCTGGCCAACAACCCCACGTTAGACGCCATGACTGAGATCCACCAGTACAACAAATCACTGAAGGCTCAGGTCTCTCACACACACACACACACACACACACACACACACACACACACACACACACACACACACACTTGGGCAATGAAGAATTTGAATTCTGATTATTTTTCTATAATCGCACAGCAAGGAGTGTTTTATTACTTATTTATCTTAGCAGTTGGCTCATTTGTGTGTGTGTGTGTGTGTGTGTGTGTTTCAGGGTCTGGGAAATGAGGTGTGTCGTCTGGGTGTGGTGGTGTCTTTGGGTACAGGGAAGCCTCCGCAGGTGTCGGTGAACTCTGTGGACGTGTTTAGACCCTCGAACCCTCTGGAGCTGGCTAAGAGCTTTGTAGGAGTCAAAGAGCTGGGCAAGATGCTGGTGGACTGTGTAAGCGCACGCACACGCGCACACACACACACACACACACACACACACACACACACACACACACATAAATAAAGACATACATGGTTTAATGGTGAAGAGCCTTTTGCGTTTCCCAATACACTTAATAGACCCAGTGTGTGTGTGTGTGTGTGTGTTGTGTTTTGTAGTGCACTGACTCTGATGGGTGTGCAGTAGACCGAGCCAGAGCCTGGTGTGAGATGACCGATATAAACTATCACAGGTAAGAAATTGTGTGTGTGTGTGTGTGTGTGTGTGCGCCATATTTTCCACACAATAACTTGAGATATATTGTATTCAATATATTCTCTCTCTCTCTCTCTCTCTCTCTCTCTCTCAGGATGAGTCCTCAGCTCTCCACCGAGGTGCTTCTGGATGAAGTGAGGGACGCCGTTCTGGTGAACATGCTGTGGGAGACCCAGATGTACCTCTACGAGAACCGGGAGCTCATACACACCCTTGCGCAGCAGCTCCTGCAGCCCTGACACACACACACACACACACACACACACACACACACACACACACACACTCGGACACAGTAAGAAAGAGAGAGAGCGTATAGTGGCAGTAAGAACTAAAATCAACAGAGAAGGTAAGAATAGTGAAAGACAGAAGATGTGCAGATGTGTGTGTAACAGATCGGCCCAGTGTTACTGAGTCAATACATTCTCATAAAATAAAATAAAAAAAGGAGTCACATGATCACCTGTAATCAGTCAGGGACTGTGATTGGTCAGTGTACACACGACAGAAATTGAAGTTTGACAGTTCACCCGCTGACACGAGCCTTACCACCATTACTAATGTTTCTTGGACTGACCAAAGTGTGTGTAAATGTTTATATATAATCTAAAAGGAACAGGTAGTAATACGCAGTGTCTGTGGAAACACAAAAAATACGGCTATTTTGTGTTTGTGGAAATTGTGAAATGTTTATGTACTGAATTTGCACTATCACGTGATGCAAACCTCTCCTAACTTGTATCGGCCAGTTTGTCCGTTGCTCGAAACGTCGCAGATTTGTTGTTTTGAAGGATCACTCGATGTTCTCCATCACCTCAAATGTAGCCGGTCAGCCAAGACACACTTTTCCGAACAGTTCGATTCTTTAGTTTTGTTCTAGAGGGGCGATGTGAATAGGAACCGGTTGGCCAGAAGGTGTCGCTTTAATTAATTAATTTATTTATTTATTTATTTATTTATTAATTAATTAATTAATTAACATTAGTGCAGCAGCAAATCACTCGTTCTAATACGTTATCGTTTCTATAGTAACGGCTCGTTCACAGTGACGTGTACGTATCTAAAATCTAAGTATAACGATAACAAACGTGTCTTAATTTTTAATACGGTAAAGTTTTCTGCAATTATTGAGCACTTTAGACGGTGTCTCTTGTCAGCGCTGAAGGTAAAGCGGTAAAGTTTCCCGACTTCGCGCTTACGTGACAATCTGCGTATTTATAAACGACTGTTTATAACTGTTACAACGTAAGTGATAGAAGGAATTAACTTCAGAACTCTAGTGTTGCTTGAACTTCTGTAAGTACTATCTATATATATATATATATAAAACCAGTAGCTATCCAGCGACCTTGCTCTCTGATTATGAAGTTCGCGCAATTTTTTTTTGCACACTTTTCGAACACGATTTATCACATTTAACCTGCTGTTCTAACGGAAGGAAGTTAAAAAGCGCATCCAGTTTGTGAGCATGACCTTCATTTCTCCGTTTTTGCCTTGCAAACTAAAAAGCCTCGTGTTTTTGTTCGACATTCGATTCCAGTGGCGCAAACTCGAACCCTTAACGCAGACTT